>CM076725.1:24949745-25044745 GCA_038501795.1 Pseudopleuronectes americanus | reverse complement strand
GCCGCCCAACACCTTCCCCCTCAGGAGAGGAAACGCTGCAGTGATATGATCTCGGGGGTGTTTCTGGAGAATGAAGCTCCCTGAACGTTCAGCAGACACAACAGGTCGACACACGTCCGGCTTCCAGCTCCTCTGATCAGCACTCACACACTCACGTGCACCTTTTATTCATAAACAGCAACAATGTAAAGAAGACGATGACGAAGCTTTAAAATCCAACCCCAGGGAATGAGGTTTAACAAAAAGGAGACTTTTACACACACACTTACACACTCACAAACACACACACACGTCTTCCTGCTGATTTTAATTAATAAAAACATTCACAATCCCACATTCAAATCAAAATAGGATTAACCTGCGTGTGTTTTCTGACTGTGTGTGTGTGTGTTTGTGTGCGTGTGTGTGTTATTCTGGGGGGTGCAGTGAAAGAACAAGTGGGCCGACCCACAATAGCTCAACAAAGTGGACTAACCCTCTGAACCCGAACACTTAAAGCAGAGCTCCTCGAGCTAATGAGCAGATTTTCCAGGCTTCATGTTATTTCCTGAGCTTCAGGCAGATCCGACCTGATGAGGGGACGTTCAGTCTCCTCGTCCTCGTGGGGACGTTCAGTCTCATCGTCCTCGTGGGGACGTTCAGTCTCCTCGTCCTCGTGGGGACGTTCAGTCTCATCGTCCTCGTGGGGACGTTCAGTCTCCTCGTCCTCGTGGGGACGTTCAGTCTCCTCGTCCTCGTGGGGACGTGAGGAGAATGTGGTCGGGTCCAGGTCTGAGTTTTAAAGAACCAGGTTTCACAGCAGATCGTCTGGTTAGAAGTTAATTATCAGATGTTGGTGTTTTACTCGTGATCTTCTTCTCCCTCGGCCTCTTCACCTCCTGCTGTTCATTGTCTCCCTCTGCTGATCAACCCACTTCTATCTCACGTCCTTAACATCTGGACGTCTAGTCTGATCACATGCATGTCACATGTTCAGTAACATTAAATCAGAAGCTGATGACAGACTCTAATGATCCCTGTGCTGCAGCAGCAACTGGATCAGCTCTGGTTCTCAGATCCACTAACGAGCGTCACCACGTCCAGAGGAGGCAGCCGCGCCTCAAGCCCGTCTCTGATTGGACGACACGGGTCAGACACCGCAAGGAATGTAGGGAACAGGTGGGAGAGGGAAGGAGAAGAGAGAGAGAGAGGGAGAGAGAGAGAGAGAGAGAGAGAAGGAGAAGAGAGAGAGAAGGAGAAGAGAGAGAGAGAGAGGGCAATCAGCCAGCACGTTATCACCCTCAGGCCTGATTTAATGTTTAACCCATGAAACTGCAATAACCCTCTGTGGAGGGAACTCCTGATACCTGGAGGACACACTGCAGGCCTCCTGCTCCTCCTGCTCCTGCTCCTCCTGCTCCTGCTCCTGCTCCTGCTCCTGCTCCTCCTGCTCCTGCTCCTGCTCCTGCTCCTGCTCCTCCTGCACATGCTTCTTTTTTTACAAGCTCACAATCTCATCACCACATTAAAAGCTCATCTGCACGTGGTGGTTATCAGCGTCTGTGGAGTCGCTCCTTATATAAGTGTAGTCAAGTGGAACGAGGAGTTGGCCGAGCAGAGGGAGATCCCTGCTGACCTCCTCTGTGCCCTCCAGGGAGCAGCGCCTCCTTTCACACGAGGGCTGGGATTCACAACGAGAAGTTTGATGATACCAAACGAGGAGTAAGAGGAGTGACTCTGAGGTGAAGCTTCTCAAAGATCAGAAGATCAAACAGGAGACATGTGACTCCAAACCTGAGTCTGAGCAAAGAACCAAAGAACCTTCTCACAGCTGCTCCGGCTTTGTGTTTCATTTGTTTCATTTATTCATGGTCTGTCCATCTTACATGAGTTTGTGTTTAGAGAAAAACTGAAGGAATGCACCTCTGTTTGATATTTCACCTTAGAGCCGATATAGAAACATCATGTAGTCATATTATTACACTTATTCACCTGAGCACCAGACTCACACTATTAATGTTAGATACTGAACAGCTCAACATGAAGTCATCAGAGAAGCTGCAGGAGCCTCGAACATCATTGAATAACTTATTGTAATAACTTATTGTAATAACTTATTGTAATAACTCTGTAACATGAAGAACAGTCTTCAGGTCAAACTTAGTGTGTTATATCATAAGTCTTCATTAACACTGAATTGACTCTCTGATATGAAGTGGAGGACCTGGGTCCGGGTCTCACCTGGATGGTCTGGCTCGGGTCCCCGGACACCGGGCCTCCCACCAGCTTGCAGTACAGGTCCCGCAGCGACCTGCCGGCCTCGTCCTCTCCGCAGGTCGCGCTGGCGGTGATCTTCGTGCCCTCGGCCAGGTTGAAGTATGGCGGGTGGAGGCTGAAGCCGTTCAGCCCGGAGCTGTGGAGCTGCTGGGCCGCGCACAGCCGCCAGCAGAGCAGCAGCAGCGGCCACAGCCGCAGCGGGGCGCCGCTCGCCATCATCCGCACCTGCGCCACGGATCCGCCACGGGACACGGGGGACACGGGGGACACGGGAGGACAAGGGAGGACAAGGGAGGACAAGGGAGGAAGTCAGGAGCCCGAGCGGAGAGCTTCACGTCCCGGGGAGACACGCACCAGGAGCCGGGGGAGCGCGGGACAAGGAGCGAGGAAGAGGAGGAAAGTTGGTCCCGGAGCGGAGCGCGTCGAAGAGAGTGTCCTCTCTCTCTCCCCTACCAGCCTGTGTGTCGCTCTACCCTCCTCACCCCCTCCCCCCCCTCACCCTCCCTGTGGCTGGAGGAGGGGTTAACCTCCCCCACTGGGTGAATGAGTCATTACACAAAACTATTATTCATATACTTCATTATTCTCACGGTTATTAATGTGTCGAGATTCTGGATGAAAGACAGAATCCTTCAGAAACACCAGAGAAGATGTAGAAACTCAAAACCATTCAAATGATACAGATATAATACATCTGCAATGCACATTGAATAAAGTATATTTCATCTAATATAGATTTTTTTAACTTGTCATAACGAGGACAACACAGCAGATAATATATAGATTCAACTCACACCTACAACAGACTGATGAAGCTTTTATACAAACATAATATAATTCAGCTTCTTATAACCCTAATCATTAATTATATGATTAAGAATCGGCTTATTATGCATAATTCCTTCTGTCCTCTGATCTGTTTGAAGAATGCACATTAATCTGCATTTATACAAATATACATATAAATGGATGAAAGTCTCATCTTCATCACTGCTGCAATAATAATATTAAACACTTGTTCCCACGGTAGTTTGCTTTCTTTCTTCCTTCATCTGTTGTTTATACTCATTTTATTATTGTGTGCAGGAAACAACACACTTTATGATCCAACACCTCACAAACCTGTGATGATTACAGGTAGACAATGACTTTATAATAACTGTTACAACTTCTGCTTATAACAACATTACAGGATATTACTGTCATTGATCTCACAGCCACACACTGACAGACAACAAATGGGACACACACACACACAACCAGTTGGTCAGGACAGACACACACAGACGACCACACACTCAGACCGGGAGGCACAGGTGGGTTCATGTCTTCTGTGAACCTGGAAGTGAATTCACTGTGGAGAAAATAGTATGAAGAATCAGTATAAGATAAGATAATAATAAGATAATAATAAGATAATAATATGATAATAAGATAATGGAGGTTCACTCATTAAATCATCATCATCTGCTTCTATTCCAAACACAGGTTCTGATTTCAGCTTCCTGAACTTTCTCCTGAACTTTCTACCGCCGGTCATCGGAAATGAAGATGACCACGCCCCCCAATACACAGGACTCCTCCATGTTAGCAGACGGGACATGGACCAAACCAAAGCAGACGATGAATAAGATGTTTGTGAAAGATGGTTCGGTCCTTTCGTCACGAGTCTAAACTGAATGAGGAGATTTTTCATTTCAGGTTTGATGCAAAGACTTTGTTTTTATTCCTATGAAACCTCCAGGAAACACCTGAGCAGCTGTGTGTGTGTGTGTGTGTGTGTGTGTGTGTGTGAGTGTGTGTGTGTGTGTTGTGTGTGTTCTCATGGACACTGGAGCACTGCTATCTAATTAAGCTACAGGAGCCACTTTAGAAGATCAAAGAGTTTCTCGACCACACACACACACACACACACACACACACACACACACACACACACACACACACACACAGTGAACAGCTGCTCAGGTGAGTCTATGTGAGGATTTATTTATTCTTCCAGAAACAAATCCCCTCCAGAAAGAAAAAGAGGAAAGTTACAAACCTCCAACAGGTGAAGTTGTGTACATATTTGTGTTGTCTACACAAACCAGAGTCACACATCCACATCCTCCATCGTCTGCCAAGCACACGCTGAACTGTGACCTGTGGACTGCCCCCCCCCCACCACACCACACACACACACAGACACACACAGGGCTCTTGAAGGAGCGTGTTAATGCTTCAGAGCTCACTTCACTGACACACTAGAACATTCCTCCGGGTCCCACCCACAGCCCTGAACACACATGGTCCTCACTGATCCTTCATCCACTGAACCACAGATTCATCCTCTCATCCACAGGGAGAAGGACCTGGGGCTGTTTCCAGAGCTGGAGGTCCCCACACACACACACACACTGTCACATAGGTCCTACAGGCTGGAACACGTGGACACAACAGGAGGAGCTGCATCACACACAGCTCCTCGTTTCACTGCACTAATCCTTTATCGCTCTCTCTCTCTCTCCCTCTCTCTCTCTCTCTCTCTCTCTCTCTTTCTCTCTCTCTCTTTCTCTCTCTATGAACTCTAGAACTAATCTACTTCCTGGTTACCACGGAGACCTTAAGAAGAAGGGAGGGATTGGCCACTTGTCGTCGTGGAAACTGCTAACTGCTCCGTGAATGAAGCCACTTGCCCCGCTGGTCTCTGAGTGCACACACACACACACGCGCACACACACACACACACACACACACACACACACATGAAGAAGTTGGGAATGTAGAAAGAGAGTCAGAATGAAAAGGAGAAGTGTGTGAGGAAAGGAGAGAAGGAAGGATGGAGGTGTGGCCCTCAGTTTCCCATCAGCCCCGGTGTTCAGTAGCGTCTGCACAAACACACAATCTGTTACACAGGAGTGCACACTTTAAAGAAACAACCTGATATGGATGATAAAAGATGAAGGCTCAGTCCAGTGAAGGTAAAAACATGAATGTGTTTCTCTAGTTTAATAAATATCTACCTCACTACATGCTCCCAGTTTGATGAAGATGAATAAACCTGCCCGGTGTGATCAGAGACATTCAGAATAAGTGATCATACATCAAGTGTAATAATATCATAAATAATATAAAGGTCAGATCCGTTCCCCTCTGTGCCGGTTCGGTTCATTTTGGTGGAAATTCTTTATTTTCTCTCATTTTCTAAAATCTCAGTGACGGAAACTTGATGTGACCGTGTTCTGTGGAGGAGCCGTCATGTGACATGTATTTTAAAACAGATCAAACCCTTCATGTCCTCAGCGTGTGGTGGAAATCAGATCTAAATCCATCTGTCTGCCCGGCTTGAGTCAAAACATTTCTTAATGCTCTTATCATCTAAAGTTACACACATGCAGACGACAACAGTAAATATTGTGCGTCTGTTCGCAGCATTCCTGCGTCTGCTGGTCCAGGATCTGAGAGGAGTCACAGAGAGCTGAGGGCGGATGTGTGTGAAGTGCTGTGGGCTGGGGAGGGGTGTGTGTGTGTGTGTGTGTCTGTGTGTGTGTGTGTGTGTGTGTGGCAGGTACCTACATGTCCTTAGCTTTGTCTCCTCCTGATGGGGCCTCTCCGTCTCTCTCCTGCCTGGATAAAGGATCAGAGCCTGAGGTCGCTGATGCAGGTCGGACCCTCCAACTCTTTTCTCCAGATCTCTGCAGAGCTCCTGGATTCACCTGAGGGTCAGCATCATGGTGGAAGGTGAACATCTGGAGGCAGGAGGCCACGGTCCTGCTCCTCAAGCTGCTCCAGCTGTTCTCTAGTGGCCACTTCAGGACATGAACCGGCCCAACAGGCGCCTTCCTTAAATCCACACTGTTCTATTTGGACCTGCAGCAGATCACAGACACTCCTAAACATCAAGGTCCATGATTTATAAAACCAAAACGTTGCATTAAACTTTATTAAAGTCAGTGAAACTTCCTGGTTTGTTTCCTGAGCCACTTCTCCTCAGGTCTTTAATAGAGAGTTATTACATATTGTATCTTAAACCCTCTGTTCTAAGTCAATAGGAAATATTACATTTCTATTGTACAGCTAAGTTATATTTAATACATGATATATTTTCACCACAGGTACAAATGAGGATTCAACTGCAGTCTCTCTCTCTCTCTCTCTCTCTCTTTCTCTTACCCTCTCTCTCTCTCTCTCTCTCTCTCTCTCTCTCTCTCTCTCTCTCTCTCTCTCTCTCTCTCACTTTGAAGTCTGTCTGAAACAGGACAAAGGGACGAACAAAGGGACGAGATGGGAAGATAGAGAAGGTGAAGAGTGAGCGAGGACAAACGAGAGCAGGAGACCAGTGGAGATCAGGAACCATGAGACTTGATCGAGAGGTAAACTTCAGAGAAACGTTTCTGTTCTGAACAACAGATTCATTTCTGAAGCAGATGAATGAGTCACGTTCAGCTGCTCCTCTGAAGGCAGTCGGGGGGGTTGTACGACTCAGTGGCTTTTAGAGCAACACTCTGAAACTTAAAGGTTTCATTTGAACTATTCCTGTAGAGGGCGCTGTGGCTCAGTAACACTCACATAGTGTGGCTTTAAAAAGTAGAAAAGCAGAAGTGACAAAAAGCTGCTTAACCGACGAACACCAGAACCCACTGACACACACGTACAGTGTTAAATATGATCACATCTGTATACGAGGACATAACACAACAACACAATTATTCTACGTCCCTCATGCCATGGCTGACACAGAGTTCTTTGTCTGGGTGTGTGTGTGTGTGTGTGTGTGTGTGTGTGTGTGTGTGTGTGTGTGTGTGTGTGTGTGTGTGTGTGTGTGTGTGTGTTAAAGGTATGCAGAGGGCCAGGTGAGGGAGTTCAGGACAGGGGGGCGGGGGGGGTAAGAGGGGCTTCCATCCCTTTATGTAAAGATCATTGTGTGACGAGCTGAGACTCGTCGGCTGAGGAGCTCCACACATATTTAACATTCAGACTCAGACCTGACGAGTGGAGCTCAGAGAAACAGAGCTGACAGACGAGATGAGATTCATGAGTTCATGGAGCAGCTCCATCACTCGTTCATTCTGAAAAGTTTAGGTGGAGCCTGACTGAGAGCTGGCTTTATGGTCTGTTTGACTCTAAATGATCATAATTCACTAAATTAACATCAGCTGTTTGAAGAAGACTTGAAACTAGAGACTGAGACATGAACTCCTGAATGTTACTGACGTTATAAAGTGAGAAGTCACTTTCTATAGAAACTACCAGAGGAGTCGCCCCCTGCTGGTCAGTACACAGAAGACAGGTCTCAGTCACATCTGCACTGGCTTCTCTTTCCTGACCCTGAGTGGGTTTTCATTAAAGTTTTAAGTTACCAATCAGATCCCTGCAAGTGAATCGTCATCTGCAGAACCCAGGTCACGTTCCAGGGACTGAACTCAACATGTTTCAGATCTTCACATTCCTCACCCCGTGTGTGAAAGATGCTGATGATGACCTACGTCTCATCTGCTCCTCACCTGAAGGGAGAAGGTCTGGGAACGAGGCCGTAAAGCAGCAGCTGATGAAGGTTGAATCACCTCCACTCTGTGTTTAGACTAAATGAGCAGTGTAGCCCTGTTATTCCCACTCTGACCTCACTGGTTCTTTGAAAGCCAGATGGTGCTGGGATCCGAGCGGGACTGAAACACACCTCTGCTGCTTTCAAAGAGTCTGACATCAGGGTTGTGTAACAGTCGAGGCGCCAATCACAAAGTGGAGAAAACAAACTCAAACGGCCTGTTTCTATTAAACGAGTCAGAAAAGGGAGTGTTTGAAAAAATACTGCAGCAAGGACAATTTTATTAAATTGGAATTTAATTGTACATAATGAATAAAAGCATCATATTCAAAAAGTTTTCATATAGTTAGAAGAAACTAAATCATTACAAATCAATGGCAATGAAATATTATGTTTCGATATTTATATAATATTAATATATTTCATTGGAAAGATGAAAATGTCGTTTCCTGTACAACACTGTCCTCTGCTGGTTAAGATAAGATACAGCGAGGATGGGCTTCTGATAAATTTGACTTTAACATATTTCAAAAGAATTTGCATTAAAAGCATCAACTCTGATCTTAACAGTGATTTGAAACTAAAACACTTTTAACAATTCTACTTCTCAGTGATTAGAGAACTGTAAGTGAAGTACACAGAGAAAGTGCAAATATACAATAAATTCACCAAACACTACACAAGACCAATACTGCAGACTCATGAAAATATAATTGATTTCTCTCCATATCCCCAAATCAGTCAACATGTCAACATGGAGAATCACAACAAAACATGTCCCAGTTGTCGTGCTGCTACAGGAGTTAGCATAACACTGTTAGCTCAGCACTGTTAGCTCAGCAAATATCAGACCAGCAGAACATTCTGACAATAACAATCTCAGTAAAATTTCTCAGCTTTTACCTGTTTGTTTGCCTGACTTTAATAACCTTTCTACAGCCTCTTTTCTATTCTGTAATCATATTAGTTACTTGTCATGATTGTAACTAACCTAACTGCAGGTTTTAGATTTAATCTTCTATCATTTAATTCCAGATGTTTGCCTCTGACCATGTTGCTTGAATAACCTGCTCTGCCTTTTCCACATGAATGTGCCCATTGTTAAATAAGAAAAGTTAAAAGGGCCGGTTCATAACCAGCTTCCAAATAGAGGTTATCCAGAGCAGCCAGGTTTCACTTCCAATGTGCTTTACAATTTAAAGCCTCTCAGCGGAAGCTACAGTCAGAGTTAGAGCATTTCGTATAATGGTACTGTGTAATATGAGAACAGCTTTAGTTTGTATTGTCTGACTATAGTCAGAACCTGTGTTTTTTATATGTGCTCTATAATGTGCTCTATTAATTAACTTAAACATACTAAATATAACATAACAAGACTTATATTGATCTTAAGTTCATCATAACAAAATGAGAATCAAAACTCAGAAATGCTGTTAGCTTTATAACTTGATTGTCTCCTCTGCACAAGTTCTTATCTCGTTAGCTAGTTTCTCCAGCAAATAATCTTCTTTTACTGTTGATAGCCACCTGTCATCGCTGCTTGAAGCATTACTAATGGGGACCAGGAAGTGGGTGGCAACCAACCATATTTGGAAGATATGTGTTTGTGAAGCAGTGGGTGTAGTACTTGCTAGAAACAGCAGGGACACTAATGAGCAATGCTCTCACACTCACACTCACCAAAAAACATGTCGTATGGGCCAATGCTAAAAACTTCACAGGCACCTTCACAGTAGCTCTAGTAGTCATTTAAAAGGGTAATCCTCATGGGGACCGGGACTTTGGTCCCCATGACGTGACTGTGTAAACACTCACCGTTCCCCGCAGCATGATGATTACCAGAACACACACTCACATGTGCACACACATAAGTCTGTTTAGTTATAAAGTCTTAAAGTTTCTATATTCTACTTTATTCTGTGATTTTATTCAGAGCAGTAAATGTTCCAGCTCACAGTGTTGATCATCACAGTCAACAGCTCAGCACCAGCTGTAAGTTACAGAGTAACTTGAGTAACTTGTGAGCTCACTTCCCCTTCAGCAGTGTATATGTGTGTGTGTGTGTGTGTGTGTGTGTGCTAATAACAATGATTCGTCGTCATCAAAATGTCAGAAAGAGACACATTCAGTTATTTTTAAACACAGGTCATTTTCTTTAGTCATCAGCAGATAGAGATGCTGCAGTTTGTTATTTCAATTTATTTAAAATACATTAAAAGAAGAATAAGTAAAACATGTTTACAAAATGTAGATGATGTAATTCTTCCTTTAGTTCAGGCTGAGTGATGGACTTCGGTGGGTCGATGAAGGTGGCGGCGCTCGGTCGGTGAGAATCAAGTTTTTTCAGACTTGATTCTCATCTCAATAAAATAACTTATTCAGTTCACATATCGCTCCAGATATTGTTTTACATTTAATGTCCAACACAGATGTTAACCAGAATCCTATCAAATTAAAGTTTGCAGATTTATACCAGATTTATTTTGTTGGACACAATCAGGTGTCAGAAGACATTTTACTCGTTAAATGTTCTTTACATTTTCATGAGTCTTTAGGAAGCTCTGATCAGACTCGTTACTGAAGTTTTCATCTTTCAGATCCTCATGAGAACAAGTTCATGATTTATTTTCACCACTTTAGTTATAACCCCAAAACAACTTTTAACTGACCCGTTACACCTGAGTGGTTTAGAAATGACACTGGCAACAACTACATTTTTTTGCACCATTTTATTTATCAAAGTTCCACAGTTTGAGTGTCGCCCTCAGAAGTTCCTGAAAAAGGACAAGAACAAGGGTTTTAGTTGCCACATCAAAGAATGAAGGTTTGAAGATTCACAGGAAGTAAAAATACCAAATTCAACACTGGAACATAAACTACAATCCTTATTCGTACATTCATATAAACACACACAATCTCCTCCAGGTAAAGAGCTGTAGGTGTGAATCTGAACAACAGGTTCTTACTTTGCCACGATGGTGTCTTCCTTGGCCAGCCTCAGGATGGAGTCATCAGACTCCCCCTGCAGGAGGAAAGACTTCATGTTAACTTCAGTACAATCTGCATCTCTAGATTGAGGCTTCATCACCTTTTAACACTTTTCATCCAAACAACAAATGACCAGAAACGGGAGAGAGACCGAACCTGAATCAGTGTCACTGATAAACAGCTTCACTACACATCTACACACTGAATCCTGCTATTTAAATCAATAGAAGCTGAAAAGACTTAAATTACTTAAAAGATCTTAATAAAATCACAGGTCTCAGATCCTCCACCTGTCCTGTTTTAGTTGGTGCACACTCAGTCCTATGACGTGTGTAACTACCAGGTGTGTGCGGGGACATTCCAGCTGACTTACCATCCTGCGGATGGCGCCACAGATGGCGTAGGTCTTGAACTGACCGTTGAAACGACCAGTCACCTTGTCAACCTGCAGAACACAGAGCATGCTGGGTAAGAACCACGACTCAACAGTTCGTGGTTAACTTCAAACTTTAAACCATCACGGATACAAACAGTTTGTGTTACAGCTTCACACAATATCTTTAAGAGTCTGAATTTACTCGTAGAAAACCTAAAACTCACTATGACAAATAGACTGAGACATTTAATATGACAGAGACACGAGGACTCAAACAAATCCAGTCTCTGAAAACTACAACTTAGTTATTTTACCTCAGCAATGTTCATCTGGATGGAGGCATGGTCCTTGGCTCCAATGATTCTGTTGCTAGCAGAGCTGCAATACAAGTGTATGAAATATATAAATACTGTCAAAGTTAATCGTTATCAAACCTTCACGACAAACAAGTCAATGAGATTTGATGAGCTACAGTTAGAACATAAACTTTATTATAAATATAAACAAATACAACAAGAATCAAAGGTTGTTCAAACTAAACCTGAACATGTTTACCCAAGTGTGTATTCAGTATTAAAAAAAAAGTATATTGGTGAAACGCTTATTACGGCAAATTTCTATTTTCACCAAATCACCGGACGTGAATGTTTCTCTTAAAGATCAGGAAAACTGGAGTTTATCAATTTACTGATGAATTAACAATGACCTTCTAACCCTAAAGACATCAACACATTTACAATCTGGTTATGAACTAACAATAAGAACACATGTAGAAATATGGACACGTTTGAAGACACATCAACAGTTTAATGATTGTGTAAGAAAGAGGAAATTAAAGATAAAAGGTCCCTGATGAGCGAACCAGACATTTTCTAATTGATTAAGAATAAAGTTGTGAAGTGTGTTTTAAGTCATTTTAATTAGTTAAAGGCTTTGAAGCACTAAAGACATGTGTGAGTCTGTCAGTGTACAGATGGGTTCCCTGTGCTGATCTGAGACCTGTCGCCTCTCCACTTCAGATTGTGTTTGTGTTGTTCTGCTCTTGTGTATCTCTCGGTCTGACAGGATGTGTGTGTTTTAACAGAGCTCGTGAGATGTGCTGAGGATCCACATGTGCTCTCATGTTCCAGATGTGCAGTGTGTGTCCTTCACTGGAGCAGAGACATGTCCCCGACACGCGTCTCCATGTGGACCCCGCACTGTGGTCGACCCGCTCGGACCCGGACACTCACCATTTGCGGGGGACGTACAAGTCCACGAATTCTCCAGCGTCGTTCTGCATGATGAGCGGGTTGTAGCGGCGGTCACCAGGAAACCTGCAACACAGGGAATCGAACCTCGGTCACGACCACGCAGACTAGCGGAACCATGCTAACACACGAGCTAACGGCACCATGCTAACACACAGCTAACGGCACCATGCTAACACACCAGCTAACGGCACCATGCTAACACACCAGCTAACAGCACCATGCTAACACACGATGAAACGTCCACGGTCAAGTTTACAGGTTAAAATGCAGCGGACACCAACGCGAAGCCAAACGGAAGCTGCACGCGCCCGTCCGCAGGCTAGCATCGGTTAGCATCGGTTAGCATGAGGGGCTCGCATCGTGGCCGCTCACACACACACACGACAAACCGCTGACATCTACACACATTTTCATCGATAACCCCGGAGGACACGCACCCCCACAGCCCCCGCGTCCCGGGAGCCCAGAGACCCGCGGGACGAGCGAGAGAAACCAGCAACTCACGCGTTTCAGCACCAGAGATCGAGGGAAACTCACCGAGACGACTAATGGCCGACAGGAAAGAGGGAGGCGAGCTGACCCGGAAGTGAACTTATCTGGGTCTCGATGCCCTGTATATGTCGCCACCTGCTGGATGATGACCAAGTGTAAATAAATATCTATATATATATATATATTGTATTTATTATAAGGAACCGAGCAACGAACAGTAAGAGCCAGTGGGAGGCCTAATTGAAATTGTAAGGATTATTAATATTATTGGACGCCAGGTCACCACCAGGTTACTGAGGTGAAAGACAACTACTTAAAAAAATAACATCAAGAAAAACAAAAAGGAACAGACACCACAGTTGTATTAAAACGATTCTAAAAATGTAAAAAAAAATCTTATCAGAGCAAATAAACAGGATTCACATTTAATCACGTCTAGATGGTTTACACTATGCAGAGAACTGCCCACTTCCAGTTAGCCCGTGTTGATTTTACACACTAGTAACACACACCCGCCCACGCACACACACACATGCCACATGTGTAAACCATACGACCGGTTCACAACCTAATATTGAGACACTTCCCTATTTCAACAAAATAGCAAGTCACCGTGACAAGAAAAGATATGTTCATGTCACGGTGGTCCAATTGTCCCCAGACAAAGTTCCATGAGTCAAACCTGCAATGTGAAGGAATCAGCCAGTGTCTGCGTCTCTCCCAGTCACTGCCCGGCGGTGGAGATCCAAGAGGCCCAGGAGACCGTGGGCTCAACATCGCCCTCCATGATTGGATTCTGAGCTTCCTGACGGGCAGACCCCAGGCGGTGTGGATAGGCAGCACCACATCCTCCACCCTGACTCCCAACACCAGTGGTCCTCTGTCCTCTCTGCTCATGCATCCCCAGGTTTTAAAATATAGATCATAGAAATATGAATCTCCTTCCCTAACCTTATTTAAATACTTAACATACCGAGACTAGTCATGACCCGACCCTGAGCAAAGTGATTGTTAGAGGGCTGAACTATGACCAAATTATATTAAGGTAAAAAAAAATCATATTAGACAATATCAATAACTTATAATAATTGATAGATTATGTTCTTTGAAGTTAATATAGCGATTTTTGCTCCTGCGTGAAGGTTTTCCTCCCTGTGCTGCACAATGCATAAGCAATATATTGATTTATGTTGCACCTTTGCTTTATTGCTGAAAACGATATTGTAGTAATGATTATAGTGTTTCATAGCCCAGCTTCAGATTGTTAATAAAAACAGATAATAAAATTAATTATTAAAAAGCTCATGTGGATGATGGAATTGTTGCATCTTCACAATTATCCCCACTGATAAGATATAATGTCCTAGGATGCAATAATGTCTTTTAAGTACAATATCCAAACTACTAGAAAATCTAATATATTACATTTATTATTATTACATTCATCCTTCCATCAGGTAGGAATGGAATGCCCATCTGCAGTGGCTGCTCTGGTAATGACATAGTGTGTAGGTGTGTTGGGGGGCCAGACTGGGAGGAGAATATGCTGCAGATAAGGATCAACCATCTGTTTTCTTTTTGTTTTATGCCACAGAACATGAAGTTGTGGTGCAGACCTGAGCCCACGCACCAGACAGAGCCAGTCTACCAAATCTAAGTACAAGCGCCAGACACACACACAGACACACGCACACACACACACACACACACACACACACACACACACACACACACACACACACACACACACACACACACACACACACACACACAGACACACACACAGACACAGACACACACACACACACACACACACACACACACACACACACACACACACACACTGTATCCAGACATTCTACTCAAATCTGATTCAACACATCCTTGAACGTGGTGAAATCTGATTTGTACATCAGGTTACCATGTGTCCTTCATGAAACAGTCTGATCCATGTCTGGTTATCAGTGGTCTATCCATATCTGGCTTATCCATCACTAACATATACTCAAGTACTTTATCTTTTCTTTATATTATTATAGTCATTAATATTTATGTTGGACTATCTCTCTGTGCTATGGAGTACGGAGAACTGCTGCAGAAGGATCATTTAGTTTAATCCCACTCGACAGAACACTTTACAGTGAGAGGAGCCAGTTCTCCATGGAAACATGCAGGCAGTGCAAGTTACTGAAATATCCCATCATGCATCTGTGAAGCAGTGATTCCACTCAAAAGACCCTTCTTCTCCCCCAGAATGTCTCAGTATACATTTATCCATTTTAGTTTAAAGGTAGTATAGATGCAGTCACTGTGATTTGGTAAATGATGATCAGGGCGGATCAGTGATCAATGCAAATATATTATCACTGTGTTATTAGGTTTGTATAGCATGATATCATTTATTTACAGTGATTGTGTTGGATTTGTATGTTTTCTCTGTGTACGACACTGTATTGTTGTAGCTGACCCATTCCCCATGAAGCCTAACTACTGTTGTTATTGCAGTTGCACACAACAAAACATCATCTTGTCGTTGTGAGAAATTTGTTGACTTGAACTCTGACGCATCGTTTGTCGTCTGAACCTGACACGGTCACATGAGCGACTTTCATTTACTCTTTGTTAGTCCTGCACTACAGCACATTGTGTTGTCCCAGTATTTTGTATTTACTCAACTGTTTTATCAGCGACACTGGAGTTTATTTGTTAATAAGCAAAAGCAAGAAGAAAACCTCGCCCCCGTGGTTATGTGTGTGTTCAGAAAGGTTCAGGAGTCTATAACGGATTAAACAAAGTCACAAGTTCAATCTCGATTTTCCTTATCCTGACAAATCAGTCTGGATTTTCTTATTTCGAGCATTAGGAGTAAAGTCTGGGCTTGTTTGGACAGTTTGTGATCACAGGTATTTGCCTTGAACTCATGTCCTTGACCATTAAAGTGCATTTCAGAGTTAGTGCTTCACAGAGCAGTCGCCAGCACCTGAGGTCCGACACCTTTCATCCACAAACACTACTACTACTGCATGCTGTTGCAATGCAATCAGTTCTTTAATAAATACACAATAAAGAGTAAGATTTCGATTCCTCAACTTGAGTCGTGACGCGGTGATGAGTGCACAACCTGATATCACTACATGACACTGACTATGTAAGCGTGTGTGCTGCCCTAGATCATAGCAGGTAGAGAACATGCAACTGAGGGGCAGAAAGCAGCAAGTCATTTGCAGGACCATATCTGGCACCGCATCACAAAGGCTTGATCATAATCTACAGCATCGGATCAGCCCACACAAAAGTTTGAATATGATGTTTTTGAGTTATTTAGAGAAAAGGAAATGTTTATCCTCAAAAACAGCTTCGATGATCGGCCCTCGCTCGGCTTGTCGGGAAGAGCATCAACTCCTGAGTGTTGCTCATGTTTCCTCACAAGCATGAATAACACAGTAGCTGAGGCCAGATGTAATTGGTATAATGAGAAGAGGAGACAGTCTTCTTCATCTTCAGACACAATGACCTTTGCCATAAGGTCCCACTTATGTTTGACTCATAAACTGCAAAACAGGGACTGGATACTGTGACGTCAAAGTAGAGGTGCAAGAACAAATGAAAATATCTCGTGATAAGTGTTCTGCTGCTGAGGTGATGAATCACAGCCGCTGATCTGAGCAGCTTCTACTTGATGAGACGTGGAACGATTCCTCTGCAGTGGAAAATGAGAAAAGACCCAAAACCTTTCACACATCGATGGATCGTTTCCTTCAGTGAAGCCTTTTAAAGAACAACTCAGTATTTCTTGTTCATATTTCTAGTATTCAAAGATATGTATAGGAAACATTCAAAGTGATAGAAGCTTATAAACAACAATACAGTAGAGCTGCGGTTCTGAGGACTGGAGGAGCGGCTGCCTCACATCAGATTATTAGATACTACATTACATAAACCATACCGCTGATTACCATAATATGACATTATTGACACTAAGTGTTACTCTGGACTTTTACTGTTATTATCTTTATTTTTGGCTGTTATGTTAAAAAGGTGCACATGTCACCTTCATGACACTGAAGTGGTGAGGGTCCCTGGGTTGATGTCCTCATTTAAGAAATGTGGGTTTGAGGCGTGAACTGTAAATAAGTACATAAGCTTATTTACAGTTCGTCAGTAAGTCCAATAATTAGCTAGTAATTCAGCTGCATATATTTATCTCAGGCAAACAAAGAAAAGACCTGCTCACTCCCTCCAGATCCGTTGTGGTCAAATATTGAACCTATTTTCTTATTTCTGGTTCACAGCCAAAGGGTCCACTCCGGGAGGGATCAGAGCCAGAGGGATCCCTCCCAGAGGGATCAAAGCCAGAGGGATAACAGACAGAGGGATCCCTCCCAGAGGGATCACAGCCAGAGGAATCACAGCCAGAGAGATCACAGCCAGAGGGATCAAAGCCAGAGGGATCACAGCCTGAGGGATCCCTCCCAGAGGGATCACAGCCAGAGGGATCACAGCCAGAGGAATCACTACCAGAGGGATCACAGCCAGAGGAATCACTACCAGAGGAATCATACCAGAGGGATCACAGCCAGAGGGATCAAAGCCAGAGGGATCACAGCCAGAGGGATCACAGCCAGAGGAATCACTACCAGAGGAATCACTACCAGAGGGATCACAGCCAGAGGGATCACTACCAGAGGGATCACAGCCAGAGGAATCACTACCAGAGGAATCATACCAGAGGGATCACAGCCAGAGGGATCACAGCCAGAGGAATCACTACCAGAGGAATCACTACCAGAGGGATCACAGCCAGAGGGATCACTACCAGAGGGATCCCTCCCAGAGGGATCACAGCCAGAGGGATCACTACCAGAGGGATCACAGCCAGAGGGAATCACAGCCAGAGGAATCACTACCAGAGGGATCACAGCCAGAGGAATCACTACCAGAGGAATCATACCAGAGGGATCACAGCCAGAGGGATCAAAGCCAGAGGGATCACAGCCAGAGGAATCACTACCAGAGGGATCACAGCCAGAGGGATCACTACCAGAGGGATCCCTCCCAGAGGGATCACAGCCAGACGAATCACAGCCAGAGGGATCACAGCCAGAGGGATCAAAGCGAGAGGAACCACTCCCAGGCTCTCCCTGCAGCCCTGATAACAGACGTGTTCTAACTGGTCTGTTTCCAGGTGGTTGCACAGCCGCTCTCGGCCTCTTGTTCTGGAGACTTAACTTCTGAATGAACATAAAGTGATTTAATGGACGCGTGTGTCCAGAGCTGCTCTCACTCATGTTTAGCATTCTGATCAAATATCATGAGGATTCAGCCAGAGGAATCACAGCCAGAGGGATCACAGCCAGAGGAATCACTACCAGAGGGATCACAGCCAGAGGGATCACAGCCAGAGGGATCACAGCCAGAGGGATCACAGCCAGAGGAATCACTACCAGAGAGATCACAGCCAGAGGGATCAAAGCGAGAGGAACCACTCCCAGAGGACTCCCTCCCAGAGGTGTGGCGGGGGATGCCCCTGGTGATGACATCACCCCACCTGACAGCTTCCTGTGAACTGACCCACGCACCGGGCTCTCCCTGCAGCCCTGATAACAGACGTGTTCTAACTGGTCTGTTTCCAGATGGTTGCACAGCCGCTCTCGGCCTCTTGTTCTGGAGACTTAACTTCTGAATGAACATAAAGTGATTTAATGGACGCGTGTGTCCAGAGCTGCTCTCACTCATGTTTAGCATTCTGATCAAATATCATGAGGATTCATATAGTGTTGATCAGTTAACACTTTATTACTTCAACACCACAGCATAATTCATCAGGATGGTTGTAAATGAAAGTGCATAAATGAGTGTGTCTGAATACTAGAGGATAAAAGATTCATTTAAACATTTTGGCTCCAAGTCAATCAATTGTAATTGTAATAAATTCAGTGTTTGAAGCAACTTTCTCTTCTTTTCCTGTTTGGATTAAGATCAGATCGTCCTCTGGGGTCAGAAATCAGAAAACACTTTCTAACAATTTGATGAATCTTGAGACGTCTGTAAAGTTCAATGCAGAATATTAAGTACAGTTATGAACTTGCCCTTAACACTGACTTCTCTGTCAGAGAGAGAGAGAGAGTTCGTCCTAACTTCAACAACAACCGGCTGTGGCCTGTCCAGAGAGACGTCATCAGACCTGAACCACCAGCTGCTGCCTCCGAGGGTCAGGTGGAGGAAGAGGAGAAGCTGCTCTGGGATCAGGAATCAGTTCCTAGTTCAGTTTGTGTTTCACTGTTTGGATCTGCCTCTCTCTCTCACCAGCCTGCATCCTGTTATAAACAAGCAGCTTTTAGAAATGTCTCTCGAGCACCACACACACGTCCCAGATGTCATGTTACACTTTGCTCTTTGTTAGTGTAATAATACAAATGTCCACACTGTGGGAGTAATAAAGGATTATTCATCTTGTCTAATCTTATATATAAGTATGTAAAACTAAATTTGACTGGAACATAAACTACTATATACAGTTACAAGAAAGATCAGGTGCATCGTGGGACTCAGTCTGAAGTTCAAATCAAACTTTGGTATGTGTGTGTTCCTGTACTTGTGTCTTTGTGAGGACCATATGAAGGGGTCGAACCTCCAGTTTTTATATATATATATAAATACATTATAGGGTTAGGGTTAGGCTAACCCTATATATAACATTTTATAAGCTGTGTTATCAAATGTGTTTTGCTCCAGCCAAATTGTATTTGGGGGAAGAGGGGACAAAATGTGTCTTTTGATAGTGAAGGTTTTACCGAGCCCTCACTAAGACAGAAGTACAAACATTTGTGTGTGTGTGTGTGTGATATATAATCAAACCATAAAAGCACAAAATAAACATGTCACTTTTTATTTTCAATAATCAATTGATTGTTTTTTCAATACACTTTCAGAATACAGGGGAAAATGCTAATAATGTCATACAAACTTTACAGATTTAACTGACTTTAAAAACATTCACAACCATAACAGAGTAACCATTGCATGTCAGTCATCTAACTGATTAATTAACTCATAATGTCCTCTTTAGAGAACTGGTTGGTTTGGTTGTAGGTGATTTTAATGTTCTTACATATAACTCATGGTACATTAAAAAAGTGAAATAAGTTAAATCAATGATTTCACTTACAAATCTAACGAAGTAGACAACAGAAAACTTGCTTCTTTTAGAAGCACATTACACAAAATAAGTAATTTGTATTCAACACAAATATTCTGAAGGTGTTAAACAGTTAGTGCAGATTACATCATACATGTGAAATATTCACATGCTGCACATCACAGCTTTAAAAACACATACAAATGCCTCAGGATTCATTTCCCCACAAAACAGAATTCCTCTTATAAAATGTATATATATGTGTAAATATATATATATATAAATATATATATATTTATATATATGTCGCCCTGAAACGTGTGACACTATTATAAACACAAGTTCCTCACGTTAAAAAAACATGTCACCGTTGATTCATGTCACAGACATGAAAGAATAAAACCTGTCGTCAAGGGTGAAGTTATTACATTTGAACTGTCACCAAAAATAACAAATGCACATCATGAATTAATATCATAGATTTTTATAGTCAGCAGACTGTTGGACTAACTATGTACTTTGATAGTACAGATAAAACTACATGTTCCTCTTGACACATGTGCATCCGACCGCCAGCTCGAACGGACACCGGCACCCGACCCGGCTCGTCTGGTTCACGGACTTGTAGACGTAGATCTGGAAGAAGATGGGTTTAGCGATCATTCCGTTTTTGCAGCCCGTGCAGCGAGCATACATAATGCGTTCGGGCAATCGACCAGCTTCTTTATTCTCTCTGCAAGAAAAGAGAGGAACACATCAATTACCAAAGCAGGAGAAGGGTGAGAAACTATTTGACACCAGCACATTTAAATCAAAGTCGTGGCTTTCAGCTCACGTGCTCTGAAATTCAGACGTGTTCCTGAAATGTTCCTGAAACGTTCTACAGGTTCTCTACGTGAGAACAAATGACAGAGTCAGGGTCTCTGGACATGTTCTGGATCTTCTCCTGCAGCCTCTCAGTAAAATGTGTGTAACACGTCAGAGTGAGTCCATGTGAGGAACCAGCAGGACAATGTGTGGAAGCTTCCCAGAGAGCGAGTGGACGTGTTGATGAGGTTTCTACATCTCATCTCAACTTGCATCTCAGAACCTCTCAGATCTGTCCTGAGGACCAGAGATGACCGGGCCTTTTCTGTGAGAGCGCCCCCTACCTGTGGAAAATCTTCCTGAGGAGATCAGGCAAACTCCTCCTCCTCTCATCTTATCGTCTATTTGAATAATTTCATAATGTTCTATTCTCTTTGTTTTTTATTCTTTTCTAATTTTTAATATGTTTTATTTCTGTATCTCTGCTTTGTTGCTTTGTGATCTACGTATTGTTTTCAATTGTTTGTCTTTAATTTTTCATTTCTAACTTTTGAAAGATGCTTTTTAATAAAGTTAATGGTAAACATCCTTTAAAAGCACAAACTTCCAGGTTGCTGTTTGTTCTGTACAAAGTGCGGAGTGGTCTCTCACGTTAGTTTCCATGGAGACACGGGGTTGTCGTGCAGGTCCGACACGTGCTGGTAGTACTGGTGAGTGTAGTTGGCAGCTTTACATCCCTCTGGACAGGAGATCACAGGAGAGCACGCCGCTGCCATCAGACCCAACAAGAGCTGGAACACAGAGAGGAAACGTTTAAGAGATGTTTAAGAGTAAACATTTTGAAGCATAACTGAAGCTTCTTGAGGCTATTCAATCTTAAAAGCAGGAATGAGACGACGAATCTTAAATCTGAAAAGCTTGCACTGTGGTTTTGTTCCCGGATCATTAACTGGACATAGAAAGTGAGTAAGTCTATTTATATGCAGCAGTCGAGTGCAGAGACGGCACAAAGGGCTCTACTGGGTAGAATAAGCATAAACACGCAAACACATAAGAAACACAATAAGGAACACAATAAAAACAAATTAGTCTTAGGCTGCTTTTTGAAGGTTTACACAATGTCCACAGATATTAAGACCAAAGGGAAATAGTTTCAAAGTTTAGGAGCCACAACTGCAAAAGCACATCTCCCTTAGTGCTCAGTCTGGATCGGGGGAGAACCAGCAGACCCTGACCAGAGGAGCATGGAGACCTGCAGCAGGTCTCTGATGAAGAGCTCTACAGGGGAGCACAGGAGCTTTCAACTATCTATCTATCTATCTATCTATCTATCTATCTATCTATCTATCTATCTATCTATCTATCTATCTATCTATCTATCTATCTATCTATCTATCTATCTATCTATCTATCTATCTATCTATCTATCTATCTATCTATCTATCTATCTATCTATCTATCTATCTATCTATCTATCTATCTATCTATCTATCCAAACAATCCGAGAAAGTTTTGCTGAGGCAGGTGAAAGCTGAGATACAATAATCCAGACGGGACGATCAAAAGCATAAGTGAGAAATTCGATGGGCCTGAGTTTTGCAAAGTTTCTCAGCTGTAAAAGGAGACGTGGATGTAACTCACCAGAAGAGCTGTGATGTTCATGCTGAGCTGGAGAAGTGACCTGGTGTCCTGCAGACGAGTTGTGTGAATGAGTCCGGCTGGGGTTTCCCTCTCTGGCAGAGCTGCTGGTGTCTCCCTCTCGCCCGTGTTTTTATTCTGCATCACAGCTGTGACGAAAGAAAATATTTGCAAAGCAGGAAAAACAATTGAGTTGGTGCCAAGAAATACATCATCGCCCTGAGTGTGTGTGGGTGAGTGTTGTGTGTCACTCATCTCCTGCATTTAGCTTTAGTTAACTCCAGGTGCAGTTTGGTAATCTGTGATCGGATTAAACATGAAGGGTGAAAGTGTACGTGTCCGTTGGCAAGGCATACCCCAACCTCAGGGCTAATAAGGTTCCACAGATGTGTTCCAACATGTGGACAACGTCAAAGGGATATTTTGATATTTCAGTAGGATATTTCATAACTTGGGTTAGGGTTTCACAAAACATCAGGTAAATTGATGAAATAACAGAATTGAAAGCTGCCATTGAAGGGATCTCTGTAAATGTATGATGTGAGGAGTGTAAAGCAGAATAATGGCTTCTTCTTTACATCTTCATCTTTAATAAGCCTTATGCTCAACACACATTCTCATCTTGCAGTAGTTTGGCCTGAGAGCATTTTAGTAGCACATGATTTCCGTTTGCATTTAAAATGTTTGATATTTATTTTAACTATAGTTATATTTTGATAAAAACTGAATGGGCATTGGAAGAGTCAGGACTGAGTTGAGCTTTGTTCTGCTGTTGTAGTCTAAAGTTGATTTGATTTACATATTTATGATGTATGTGAATTGTAAACACCTGCTGTGATGTTCTGAGCCTTTTAAATGTTAAAAACGTGTTGATTGCTGTAAAGTTAATTTGCTGTTATACTGTCCAATAATAAAACTATATCAAAATATAAACATATACTAGTTATACAAGTTGTTTTCTTGAGGGCTCTGTCAACCTCAGTGAAGTGTGTTTTTGTTATGGTTGTTATTGGTCTGACATCATTTTTTTCTAAAACAAGAGAAAGGTTGTGAGGTTGCCAACTTCCAAGGAATCAGGGACAGGTCCCACAAAACCTTTCACTGTCTGAGGAGCTGGAGTGATGCCGTCATCATGTGTGATTCCTCCCACATAAAAGTCTTCACTGAGGCTGAAGACACTACCAGGGGAGGTTCACCTGGAGCCTGTCAGAACACGAAGAGCCAAAACCCAAGAGCTGCAACCCCATTCCACATGTCTGACACTTATGGGAAAGAAACCACAGAGGATTCCTGTGGAGGGGGATTTTGACATTTCAGCAAATGATTCACAGAAACTATAATTTTGTGACACTTTTGTGTGCAGTGTAGAAAGACCTGCTCCTGATGGTCCGGGTCCAGAGGAAGACACATGTCATTAAACAGGAGATTCCAGGGTGTGAGTCATAGTCGGGATCTGTGCCGACCATCATCAGTGAAAGTTCACACCGCGTCTGTCCTGCTTTCCATATGTGTGGGTGAAGAGGAATCCCCTGCAATAAAATACAAAATATAATAAAATATTACCCAGAATGCACCTCAACAATACAGCTCAACAACCGTGGAATATCATTTCCATACCGTGTGTGAGGTCAGCCTTTGTTGATCCGCCCTCGAGCACTTCCTCCTTCCACTGGTCAGTTGGTTTCGAGTGTACACTAAGGCCTCCCACATCATGCTGCTTTTATTTTGATAGGATTGTTATACTGTAGTTTATACCACACATATAATGTTGTTAATGTGCCGTCAAGGAGCTTGTGTTTCGTCTGTTGGTTTGTTAGCAAACGACAGATTCACAGTGAACCTGGTCAGAGGTCATGACCTGTGGGTGTGGGTCCGGATCAGGGGACAGATCCTGGAACTTTTCACTTTCTCTAACTTTGTGTGTTTTTCTGCCTTTTAAACAATTCACGGATTTCCATGAAAAGACATGAAAGAGGCAAAAATAATTTGTATTTCCTGTCATGAACCTGATTAAGCACAAAACGAGGAGGCAGAGATGGAGGGATGAGTCTGGTCTCACCTTCAGGTCAGAAATCAGACATATTCCGAGGAGTTCAATCTCTGAGTGATTTGCTGCAGATCCGAATGAGAATCTGGATCAGGTGACTTCAGAGGTGGTTTGATGAGGAGTCTCCTCCACTTGTCTCCTCTCAGAGACGGCTCCAGTCCCACGTCGTCCACATTCAACTGCTTCTTCCTTCGTTTGGTCTTCCAGTCGTCGGAGCTGCTTATTGTGGAAACTCTTGGTTTCTCTAAAATGTTAAAGTCTCGACCTTTTATGTAAAGAGTCTTGAGATTATGTATATTATGATATGGCCTTGTACAAATAGAATATAATTAAATTGCTCTCTACATTCCAGGGAGAAAGGCCCTCCAGGTAAATCCTCTGGAGTTTATTTTGAGGAAGACGATATTAGATAAGGAGCCACTGGCCCCGGGAGCAGATTGAAACTTGTCTCTGCAGCCTCCAGCTTCAGTTTCTACGATGACAAACACTTATACTCCCTGTGTTGCAAATTCACATGAAACAATGAAATACACCGAAAGCAGACATGTGACTTTACTAACTGGTTATGAAATTCTAAAACTTTTTGACTCAAATGCATCTGCAGCCTTGTTTTGATCTATGATTCACACGTCAGCACCTGAGAGACGGAGCTCAGGTCTGAAAAGGACTCGTGTCAGAATGAAGGAGGCGAAATCAAGACGTGTCAAGTTGTAAGAATGTTTATTATCTGTCATGAAGTTGATCAAGCACCAGACGAGGAGACGGAGATGATGGAGGAGTCTGGTCTCACCTTCATGTCACAGAACAAACAAGGAATAAAGCATAAATAAAAACTTAGTTCAACTGTTTTCATGGTGAAAAGAGCCTCAAAAAAAATTAGCAATGTTCAAACCCTCTTCAGAACATAAATAATAATAATACAGAATCACTATAATACCTGTCCCCGCATGTTACTCCTGCACCAGAGGGCATCAACCATGAACATGTATCCAGACCTTTACAGACACGAGTCGTCATGGCAACACTGAAACCAGAACAAACATCTACAACCCCAATCTGCTCCACCTTCCAAATTAAAAGCCTGTTCAGGTCGACTCTACAACAGTGACCCGACTTTTATTTTGAAATCTATGGTGTGTATAGTGAGTAATGAGCACGAGTGAATTCATTTGACTCAGAACTAAACATTTGGCTCACGAGGTGCAGATTATTAATAATCAATACACATCGATCAGATGGAGGGGTTTTCTCCAAACTGTTACCAAGGCTCTGTGTGTGTCTGTGTGTGTGACTGTGTGTGTAGTTTTTTATACGGCTCAGTTCTGCTCCAGTTTGTTGTGTTAATATGTGTGTGACCAATCAGTCCCTGGTGATAATGGAGTCTGGATGAAAACTAAAACAGCAGCTTCATGGTCCCAGTGCTGGACACAGATCCTCCCACAGGCGACTTCCCAGTGGAAGTTCTGTAACTTTTCTCATTTAGTTTTTATTATCGTCCGATTTGTCGACTGAAATCTCGACCTTCAATGGTCCCGAGCGGTTTCATGGCCGAACGCCGCTTCCATGTTTATACAGATTTCAGCCGGAAGCCAAACATGCTTCAGTAAACCAGTCACACAGGGAGAAGAACCAGTTCAACAGCAGGATCTACTGGTTTCTGGTGGATCTTGGCTTCTGCTGACAGAATAAGGCTCATTGCATCAGATGCTGTCAGCTGTCATCGTTGTGTCACTGTTTTCTTTCTTCCTTGTTGTTCAGCTACTTTTTGTGTTTTTTATAAGAAGTCGTAACAAAGCTGTGATCCCAGCGAGAGAGGAGAGTGGAACCCAGTCCTGTTCTCCGTCCTGCTGGTTTGACCTCCACAACACAACCTCTCCTGTTTGGGTTGTAGCACGAGTTTCACGGAAAAATACAAAAATGTCAAATTTCCCAAATCAGAAGAAGCTGAGTTTTACGTCAAAGGGAAAAATCTCATCCTCAGACGCTTCTCTGTCGGGGGAACAGAGGTGAAGATGTGACGATCATCTGGACTCTAATCAGAATCTATATTCTACAACAAATCAATGTTAATTTGACACCACAGAGATGATCTGTCCACGACGAACACAGAGAGACACACAACCTGTGAATGTGAGAGCTGTGTCAGAGACTCGGGATCCAACAACAATAAAGAAAGAGGATTTACACGTTGAGCGTCTTGTGACCAGCTCCCAGTCGCACAAAGAGACAGATGGAATGCTGCTGGTTAACACAGTGTGTTGGTGACCCCTGGTTAACACAGTGTGTTGGTGACCCCTGGTTAACACAGTGTGTTGGTGATCCCTGGTTAACACAGTGTGTTGGTGCTCCCTGGTTAACACAGTGTGTTGGTGATCCTGGTTAACACAGTGTGTTGGTGCTCCCTGGTTAACACAGTGTTGGTGATCCCTGGTTAACACAGTGTGTTGGTGATCCCTGGTTAACACAGTGTTGGTGATCCCTGGTTAACACAGTGTGTTGGTGATCCCTGGTTAACACAGTGTGTTGGTGCTCCCTGGTTAACACAGTGTGTTGGTGACCCCTGGTTAACACAGTGTTGGTGATCCCTGGTTAACACAGTGTTGGTGATCCCTGGTTAACACAGTGTGTTGATGCTCCTGGTTAACACAGTGTTGGTGATCCCTGGTTAACACAGTGTGTTGGTGCTCCCTGGTTAACACAGTGTGTTGGTGATCCCTGGTTAACACAGTGTGTTGGTGATCCCTGGTTAACACAGTGTGTTGGTGCTCCCTGGTTAACACAGTGTTGGTGATCCCTGGTTAACACAGTGTGTTGATGCTCCTGGTTAACACAGTGTGTTGGTGATCCCTGGTTAACACAGTGTGTTGGTGATCCCTGGTTAACACAGTGTGTTGGTGATCCCTGGTTAACACAGTGTGTTGGTGATCCCTGGTTAACACAGTGTGTTGGTGCTCCCTGGTTAACACAGTGTGTTGGTGCTCCCTGGTTAACACAGTGTGTTGGTGATCCCTGGTTAACACAGTGTGTTGGTGCTCCCTGGTTAACACAGTGTGTTGGTGATCCTGGTTAACACAGTGTGTTGGTGCTCCCTGGTTAACACAGTGTGTTGGTGATCCCTGGTTAACACAGTGTGTTGATGCTCCTGGTTAACACAGTGTGTTGGTGACCCCTGGTTAACACAGTGTGTTGGTGCTCCCTGGTTAACACAGTGTTGGTGATCCCTGGTTAACACAGTGTGTTGGTGATCCCTGGTTAACACAGTGTTGGTGATCCCTGGTTAACACAGTGTTGGTGATCCCTGGTTAACAGTGTGTTGGTGATCCCTGGTTAACACAGTGTGTTGATGCTCCTGGTTAACACAGTGTTGGTGATCCCTGGTTAACACAGTGTGTTGGTGATCCCTGGTTAACACAGTGTTGGTGACCCCTGGTTAACACAGTGTGTTGATGCTCCTGGTTAACACAGTGTTGGTGATCCCTGGTTAACACAGTGTGTTGATGCTCCTGGTTAACACAGTGTTGATGCTCCTGGTTAACACAGTGTTGGTGATCCCTGGTTAACACTCAGTAAACCTGTTGTTGTATGAACGGGCGGACGATGGCTGCACTAACACCTGAAGCTGCTTCAGTGCTGCTGTTTGGTTTCCTGGTGCGGTGACGACACCCGAGCTCAGAGAACCAGGAGGAAGTGGCAGAGTCGAAACTGGGTCAAGTGGCAGATATCCCATGTTCCCCTCGGTGTTCAGCCATTTTTGACATTTAAAAAAAGGTGAGATCAGTTTCCGGTGGACCAGGAGGAGGCGGCCATGTCCGGACCTGCGTCTCGATTGGCTGTCGGGTTTCCTCTCTCTGCTGCCAGGTGATCCAAGGTGAACCAGGCAGTGACATCACCGCTCTAGGTCATCTGCGGGGGGGGGAGACAGACACAGAAATACAGCATTATTTACATTGATCTACAAGGTGCCTCCTGTCTGTAACTCTTTCCACTGGCGACTGGTTTTGCATAGTTAGCGGCTGTTTTGTATTTTGTGACTTTAATTTACATGGATGAGTCCTGCTGCTTCACCACAGAAATAACAACACGCAACTCCACTGCTGGTGGATGATCTGTCCATCAATGCCGTCACCATTTGTCAGGGGGTTAGTATTTTGAGAATTGTTAATTTGCTGAAGATAAAACACACAATAAACAATGTTAGTGTGTTATTTTTAAATTTTTCTATCTCTAGTTAAAGATTTTGATTTCATTGAGCTCTAGGTCATGTGACCTTTAGATGATGAAGGAGAGGAACCTTCATCATCATCTAAAGGTCAAGTTAGTCGTGTGTCTACTTCACTGAAGCAAAGACGACAAAACATTAAAACTAAAACACTCATATCTTTGTCCCTGCCGCTAACGCTAACGCTACCTCCTGAATTTAACTGAAGCATCGAGATTCATCAAATATAACATTTCTTCCTTATGTATAAGATTTTGGTTTCCATAGAAACGGACTATCCTAGGATATATTATTACATTTATTATCATCTTGTTATTTAATAGTAATTTTCACATGTGAGTGACTGATGAAATGTTTCAGTTTTCATACTTTCTATTATAAATTAGGTTGGTTAAAGAAACAAAGTCTAAGTGGAGCTGGATATCCTTCAGTTTCTCTTTTAAGAAAATGTTCAAAATAAGAGGTTATCTTATATTATTAATATTGTCATTACTAATATCATTGTCGTTCAATATTAATAATAATATCTTCATGAATATTGGTCTCGTGAGGAGCAGACTGACCTCTGAACTCTTCCTCTGCATCTTGTGCCCGGAGCAGGACTCCGCCTCTCCCTCTCCCGACCCGTCATGCCACGCCTCCCGCTCCCGTTTCCCTGTGATGCTGCCTCTGGTGGCTGGGAGGAGTACTGCCGGAGAGAGAGGAGAACGATCCACTGGGGTGAGTGTCGCCCTCTTGTGTCAACATTCATATCGACTAGAAAAACACCTTGACTCTCTCTCTGAATCTTGATTCTAGAAATAATTTGAATTTCACCAACAAGTCAAACTGTTGTTTCTATTAAATGTTGAACCCTGGGCCCGGCAGAAACAAGATGGCTGCTCCAGGGCGGCCTGTTCCCTACCTGGAGGCTGAGGCACGGCGAACTCGTGTCGGCTGCTGGTGATGCTCCGGCTGGCGTCCGGCACCGAGTGCTGGTATCCTGCAAACCACAAAGAGCACCAGAGGGAGGCTTCAAGTGTCTGTGATACAAGTCCCTGGTGTACACCTGTGTGTGTGTGTGTGTAAGGTTGTGTTCTCTTATTATTATTATACAGTAAAGGTAATGTTGTGTTCTCTTGTCCTGTGTTAATACTTTATTATTATTCATTAGTGAGTCGTCCTCAAACTCTTCTTTAATATTCTGTCCCATTTTATTGTTTGTGTGCAGAGCTTTGTGTAAACAGTCTGTGGTGCAAAGTGAACTTAAAAACTTTGTGTTCGTCCTGGTTAATAACGACTTTAACGTCAATGTTCCAGCAACAGATTCAACAAACTCAGTGAAAAGTATGAAGTGAGAAATCAGGTGATGAACTACCATGCTGCTGCTGCTGCTGCCTCTTCTGTTCTCTGCTGTCAAAGTTGGGGAGGATGCTTCTGCTGCTGTTACCCGACAACACGGAGCTCCCTGAGCCTCCAAGCACTGGAGAGAAGAAGAAGAAGAAGAAGAAGAAGAAGAAGAAGAAGAAGAAGAAGAAGAAGAAGAAGAAGAAGAAGAAGAAGAAGAAGAAGAAGAAGAAGAAGAAGAAGAAGAAGAAGAAGAAGAAGAAGAAGAAGAAGAAGAAGAAGAAGAAGAGGACAAAGTGAAACCATCTCTTTCAAGGCGTGAAGACAGAAACATCTCTGAATCTTCATTTGTAGAGAATCAACTTACAATGTGTGTTGTTGCTGTTGGTCCCTGGCTGCTGCTCTCCAGGGAGAGAAGCTCATCATCCCCCCGTTCGCTGAAGGCACGGAGGCCAGCAGGCCTGAGGACTCAAACCAGGAAACACACACACGTTTCTACATCTGGAGAAGAGAGAACATTCATCTTGGAGACAGATTTCAAATCCTCAGATTACAAAAAGGAGTGTGTGTGTGTGTGTGTGTCTTGTGTGTGGTTTCAGAACTCAAAACCAGCATCTAATGGTTTCATAATGGTGGAACCATGTTTCTCTATCTCTTACCCAGTCCCCTGTATCGGCTGAGTTGTTGGTAGATCTGCTTCATCCTCTCGATGTTGAGTCTGCTCGCCTCCGCGTGATGCACCATGGGCTTCGGGTAATGGAGGCCGATGACGCACTTGGCGGCCGCCTGCACAGACTCCGGAGCGTTCCACGGGTCGTAGATGAACTTAGCTGGGAAACCTCGGAGGACAGGTAGGTAACGCCTGGAAGCACAGGGAGACTTTAGAGACACCGGCTTGTGTCCACAGGACGAGGAAGGTCACACACTGAACGGGAGCAGATCAGTGAAGCAGGAGTGAAGCAGGGACACTTAATAATGTCCCTCAATAACTGACAGTAGATATTTATAAAACAAACAAAGACACTTTGAGGTCAGTTAGTGTCAGAACGTGGTAGAAACACCAGAGGTGTCAGAGTCAGAGCAGCCACAAGGCAAAGTGTGATCTCCAAGAGAAGACGCCACCGAAGCAGAGATCACAGAAGCAGTCTGACCTTCTGACCTTTCATTCACGGCTTTTGTGTTTCCCCTCAGGTTGTGGTGGATTCAAGGGGCGATGCCAGGAGAGGTACCCACCTGATGAAGTCCCCGTTGGGGTCGGTGCGCCGGCCGAAGCCCACGGGGCAGTAGCAGTGGAAGAACTGCTGGAAGAAGGAACTGCAGGAGAGCCACATCCAGCTGCCTGCGTTCACGCTCCAGTCTGCATCCAGGAGCAGCTCCTCAAAGACCTGCAGAGGAAACACATCATCCAGAGGTTTGTCAAAGCCAGAGAGGAGAAGACACTCTGCAGGTCTTCTGAACATGTCCACCTTCACGTTCAGCTGTGAGCTCCTGCAGCCTCACCTTCATGCCTTCCTCCCAGCTGATCCACAGGTCTCCCCGGGTGAGGAAGCAGGCCACCGCGTGCCGGGCCAGGTGATGGATCCAGCCCTCCTGCCTCAGCTGGGTCATGATGGCGTCGATCCAGGGGAAACCCGTCTTGGCCTCGGCCCACTTGGCGAGAGCCTCCGGGTTCTTGTCCCAGGGGATGCGGACGCAGATGGGGTTTCCCTCCATCTTGTCGAAGCGGGGGTTGTTGGTCGCCGTGGTGTAGAAGAACTCACGCCACAGTAACTGACCGTACAGGGAGAGCGGGGGGGGAGCTGTTCTTCTTCACCTGGACACAAACAGGAATCAGATCATTAGGACTCAAGGGAAATCAAGTTGGTTGCCCAGGAGAGTTTGTAAGAATATGCAATGTGCTTTGTATTTGTCTTTGTATTAATCTTTCAACATGAATTATAAACTATGAATCCCCACGTTGAACCAGTGCAGCCGCTGCTCGTGTGGCTGGGAGCTGACCTTTCGGTAGAGGTCAGTGAGCTTGAAGTAGAAGAGGCGACAGGAGAGGCAGCCGAAGCGCAGGTAGGGGCTGAGGCCCGTGGGGCTGGCCAGCAGCGAGTTGGCGTTCATCCTGGGGCGCTCGAAGTTCGCCACCCACGCCTGAGAGGGGAGGAAGAAGAGGGAGAGACCACTGAGTGATGAAGAACAAGGGGAGAGAGCACGTGAGGAAGAAGAGGGAGAGAACACAGGGTGATGAAGAACAAGGGGAGAGAGCACGTGAGGAAGAAGAGGGAGAGACCACAGAGTGATGAAGAACAAGGGGAGAGAGCACGGGAGGAAGAAGAGGGAGAGACCACAGAGTGATGAAGAACAAGGGGAGAGAGCACGGGAGGAAGAAGAGGGAGAGACCACAGAGTGATGAAGAACAAGGGGAGAGAGCACGGGAGGAAGAAGAGGGAGAGACCACAGAGTGATGAAGAACAAGGGGAGAGAGCACGGGAGGAAGAAGAGGGAGAGACCACAGAGTGATGAAGAACAAGGGGAGAGAGCACGGGAGGAAGAAGAGGGAGAGACCACAGAGTGATGAAGAACAAGGGGAGAGAGCTCGTGAGGAAGAAGAGGGAGAGACCACAGAGTGATGAAGAACAAGGGGAGAGAGCCCGGGAGGAAGAAGAGGGAGAGACCACAGAGTGATGAAGAACAAGGGGAGAGAGCCCGGGAGGAAGAAGAGGGAGAGACCACAGAGTGATGAAGAACAAGGGGAGAGAGCACGGGAGGAAGAAGAGGGAGAGACCACAGAGTGATGAAGAACAAGGGGAGAGAGCACGGGAGGAAGAAGAGGGAGAGACCACAGAGTGATGAAGAACAAGGGGAGAGAGCACGGGAGGAAGAAGAGGGAGAGACCACAGAGTGATGAAGAACAAGGGGAGAGAGCACGGGAGGAAGAAGAGGGAGAGAACACAGAGTGATGAAGAACAGAGCGGCACAGGGCAGTTGAGTCCTTTTAAAAGAAAGTGACGGAAATATATCTCAATAGAATCCATCTGGTTAGCTTCTGAGAATATAATCAGATTATATTAATGTTAATATTAATGATCTCAAGGCTCTTTACATGTGAAGGTCCTTCCCTTCAAATCATAGAGAAACCAACAGTTTATTATTAGAGTTATTATTTTATCCTTTTTGTTTATTTCGGTGCTATTTTAATAAATGAATCAATGAAAACAGTTTCTGATCTACAGCTGATAGAACAACGCTCTCAGCCATGTGGATCAACACGTGCAGTACTTACTTTTCTCTCCAGGTGGCGCTCGATCCGGGTCAGAGCCTCGGTCTCTCCTCCGGGCCACACAGCCGGCGGCAGGTCGTCCACATCAAAGCCTGAAACCATCCATCAAAGAGAGTTTGATTCACTGCTTCGTTTCATCTGGTGACTTGTGCGTCTGCTTCTATGTGTTAACCTGTTTTCAGTGCGGTATGAACAAAGTGTGTTACAGTTAATCATCATCTGTCGGTGTGTGTTGTCTCTGGAGTCAGGAAACCAGACGGCTGGACCGACCGAGCACGAGCCGGCTCAAATGATCCCGAGCTACTTTACTGGAGTTTGCTGGAGTCTAATTTGAGTTTAAGTATTAACACATTGGTCGGAGATAATTCAATATTCATGACAGCAGTCATTTTGGATGCAGCTCCCACAGTGTTGCATTATGGGAGGTTATTCAGCTCAGCTCTTGGTCTAGGTCTGTGTTTGGGTTTCTCACCGAGCTCCTCCAGCGACGGGACCCCGTACTGGTCTCTGTGGTTGTCGGAGACGGGGGTGACGCAGCCGGCCATCAGGGCGTGGGACAGCGTCTCTGAAGGCATCTCAGGAGGATCCAGCCGACTGATCAGGGTCTGGAAACGCTTGTAGGTGAGAGGAGGCTGCCCGCCGTTCAGCTCGATGATCCTGGAGAGGAGCGGAGGAAGAACTTTGAATCTAACGTCTATAGTCAATAAGAAATATTAAAATGTGTCCTGCTGAAGATATGAAGGAGTTTAACTCAACACTTTCCTCCAAAGAGGTGATGGAGGAAACTTTAATGGAATTCCTTCATCTTCAGTTATCTTCTTAAGTTATTAATTGGGTTTAAAAAGATACTTTTCTTTAGGCCCTGAGAGATGTTATATATTAACTATGATGATAGGATGAGGTGAAGTGGACAGTTACTGCTCCAGTTCACAGCCTTAATGTGTGTAACATCTAACTCATCACATTAAGAGCTGTGAACATCATTTAGAATCAAGTAGATCTAGTTGTCCTCACTTGTCCAGGTCGTAGAGGGTGTGTGATATCTTCACGTTGACCTCCACCCCCGCCTCCATGGCCAACTTCTTGATGGCAGCGTCTCTCTCCTTCCCAAAAGGCTCGGAGTCGTACTCGAAGGTCAGACGAGAGATCTTCCACTCCTGAGACCAGACAACGAGAAGTTCACATGTTCTCATGGTCTCATGTTCACATGTTCTAATGTTCACATGTTCTCATGTTCTAATGTTCTAATGTTCTAATGTTCACATGTTCTCATGTTCTCATGTTCTCATGTTCTCATGTTCTCATGTTCTAATGTTCACATGTTCTCATGTTCTCATGTTCTCATGTTCTAATGTTCACATGTTCTCATGTTCTCATGTTCTCATGTTCTCATGTTCTCATGTTCTAATGTTCACATGTTCTCATGTTCTCATGTTCTCATGTTCTATGTCTATGTTCTAATGTTCACATGTTCTCATGTTCTCAGGTTCTCAGTTCTCATGTTCTCAGGTTCTCAGGTTCTCAGTTCTCAGTTCTCATGTTATCATGTTCACATGTTCTCAGGTTCTCATGTTCACATGTTCACATGTTCTCATGTTAACATGTTCTCAGGTTCTCATGTTCTCATGTTCTCATGTTAACATGTTCTCATGTTCTCATGTTCACATGTTCTCATGTTCTCATGTTACACATGTTCACATGTTCTCATGTTCTCATGTTCTCATGTTCATGTCATGTTCTCATGTTCTACATGTTCTCATGTTCTCATGTTCACATGTTCTCATGTTCTCATGTTCATGTTCACATGTTCTCATGTTCTCATGTTCTCATGTTCTCATGTTCTCATGTTATCATGTTCACATGTTCTCATGTTCTCATGTTCACATGTTCACATGTTCTCATGTTCTCATGTTCTCATGTTCTCATGTTCTCATGTTCTCATGTACAATGATACCAAACAGATAGTCCCAGCCTGTGAGAAGCTGGAGGCAGCAGCAGATCTTTGGATTCAAACGAGAGCATGAAGGACGCTGACCTTAAAGAGTCGAGGGAACACATTGGCTGGTTGACCCCTGATGACAAAGAGGCGGGAGTTGAGCTTTCGAAGGTTGGCGTCCAGATCTTCCAAACACTGGAGGAGGAACCTGAGGAGACGAGAAGGAGGCGGAGAGGAGAAGTGAGATTTCACTCTAGGGTCGGGAAACAAACAGTGAGACAGAAGAAAGCAAATCAGAGGAGATGAGCTTCAGGGTATAATCCTCACACACCGGAGAGGAGGTGGTGTTCCACCAGCCAGCAGGAGGTTCACTCTTCAGCTCGACTGATCCATCTATTCATCTGAGAAGCAACGATTTCAACCATCAGGGAAACATCCACCACCTCCTCCCCAGGAACAGCAGAGACACGTGGTCCAGTCCAGGAACCACAGAACCTCCTGATCTACATCTGGACCTCCTTTCTTCAGTTGATCTGCTGAACTGACGTCTCTAGTTTCATCCTCTGAACCAACAACTTGTCTTCTAGGCTCTGTCCCAACTGGACTGGTTAAAGAAGTTCTTCCTCTTATTGACAGTTTCATATTCAATCAGATTAAAAGGTCTTTGTCAACCGGCTTCGAACCACAAGCTTTCAAAGCATCTGTAATGAAACCTCTGCTTCAAAAGGCCCGATCTGGATCCAGAGGTTTGAACTGTTGGTTTCTCTAGAATCTTCAAGGCCTCGACCTTTCACTTTAAAGTCTTGAGATAATGTTTATTATGATTTGTTGTGATACAAATGTCCTTCAAACTAATTTTAATGTCTGAGACCCGTGACTTCTGATGCTTGATCCAGACCGAGCTGTGAAGCCTCGGCTGCAGTTTCCACTCCCGACTTCATTTGTTGATTTATTTCTACATTTAAGGTCGGTTGTCAATATACGAATGGAAATTTACAAATAGACTTTTAATAAGAAAACACTCATGCACACGAGTTTACACACGCAGCAGCTCAGCATGCACCGACTCACTCACGCAAATGCGTCATGCGTCATGCTTGCATATACATGCACGTTGTGTGTACATGCAGTGTGCACGTCCAACAGTGCTGAGATTGTCGTCATGTGCATGAGTGTGTTTCCAGATTAAGGGTCAACATAGATGTCACATTTTCCACTAGATGATATAAACCTCTGACCTTTGACATTAGATCTTACAGTACAATGGAGGAAATGGTTCAGGAAGCAAAAAGGCTACAAAGCAAAGACGCCATCGGAACACGGCTTGTCGCTTTTATTTTAAACGCGTGTCATGTATGACAAACCCATGTTACATTCAGCTGGGGGGGAACTTTCTGACACGGCTTATGTACGTACCAACTGAACTGAACTCCCACGATGCAGCAGTGAGACGCTAGATCGATTTAAAAGTGTAAGTTAAAGGATCAACTTCAAAAAGTAAGAATTCAAGCCGGTTGCTTTTAAATCTTGAGTCTAATTTGCTTTATCTAAAGGAGAGAATCCAGGCTGGTGGGTTTCCCTGGTGCAGATCCACGAGGGTCCCAGGAACACCTCAGTGAAGATGTGTGTCTGAGACACAGGAGGTTTGATGCATGAGAGACAGTTCACTGACCGGCGTCTCTGTGACAATAACAACTTCACTTTATTAGCTTTCCTTTGACACGATTAGAATCGTCCCTGGATCGTTTTAATCCCAGAACCAGAACCTCAGACCTGGGAGACATTTCAAGTCCAAGTTTCAGGTAAAAATAACGTCGCTAATTGAGTGTTAGTGTGGTGGCTATTACACCTGAAGACACGGGACAGACACTCAAACTTTCTAAATCCTATTTGAATGTGTGACATGAAAATATCACCTGGATTTTCCGCCTCTGCAGAAAACCATCGTTTTTGTTGTGGTCACGAGTTTGACAGCAGAATGTGACACAGTGTGAAATCTACTGCCCACTGCAGGACGGCCATGGATCAGGAGCTCTAGCAGAACACTAACATGTTATCAGTGACAACCGCTGTGAAGTCGTGAAGAAGAAACGACAAAGTGCAGCTGCTGCACCAGTGACCTAGAAATTAGGTTTTAACAGATTTGTGCGTCACTGATGTGTGTTTCCTGCCTGCACAGCCCCGGATCCTCCATTTATAGTCTCACAGTCAGCTGGATATCACAGAGTCACCGGCCTCACTGTGTGAGGACGACAAACAGTAACACTACTAAATAATAAAGATCAGAAAGAGCTCAACAAGTCCCAGTGGAGCCGACACAACTTGCACAAGCTTCATCCAGCACAACGCACCCGGTCTTCTTACCTCCACCTGTTGACGCCCACGTTGGAGGAGCCAGCGAACCACGGGTCCAGGAAGTAGACGCAGCGCAGCGTGTCCGCCCCCCCGACCGCCTCCTGCAGGGCGGGGTTGTCATGGAGACGAAGGCCCTTGCGGAACCAGTGGATTGAGTTTCCGACCATTTTATTCTGAAAGAGGAACGTGACAGAAAGGATGAGTGGAAATGAAACTCACGTGGACCGACAGGAAGTCACTGGAGCTCTGAGGAGTGTCAAGAGGTCAGCAGTGTGGGCGGAGCCAGGAAGAAGAAGATGTGAAACGCCATCATTACATTATCACATCACACATCTCACACTGACAGAGAGGAGGCAATGAGGGATTCAGGGAGGGGCCAATAGAGTTTTCACACAATGCTTCCTGTCTCTGGACAGGAGGAGCGACCAATCAGACGCCAGGGATTCACATCTGGGAGCCCCTGATTTAGGGCCCCGGCAGGACTCCAGGTGAACGCTGACGAAGCAGCTCTGAAAGCTCCACCCGGGGATTCCTCTGGTCTTCACCTGGGGCCCTGAGGTCACCTGGGGCCTGAGGTCACCAGGGGCCCTGAGGTCACCTGGGGCCTGAGCAGGAGGTCACCTGGGCCCAGGGAGATGAGGACCAGCTCTGAGTTGCTGCTGCTACACCTGTCTCCCTGATCAGGAGACACCTTCTTGGACGTGGCCTCAGCTGCGAGTCAGAGTCACAGCTGGAGTCTCCAGCTCCAACAACAAGCCCCAGATATCAGTCCCTCCTCTTTCTGAGCGTGATAAGATCAAAGACCACAGAGGAGACGATGGAGAACCTGGATCATGAGCTGATGCACCTGGACTCCATCACTGAGACCTGCTGGTGTGGGAGCAGTGGGATGATGAGGAGGAGGAGGACGAGGTGAAGATGGAAGCTTTTAGATAAACTGACTTTAAATGTCCCACTGTAATAAACATATAGAGTGTTCACTACAGGAGACATGATCACATGACCTGCTGGAGCCTCAGGAGCTCAGCTGCTCTCCAGTCAGAGGCTCAGCTCCCACTGAGGATGGATCCTTCTCCAGAGGGACATCAGGTCACAGCCTCTGTTCTGCATGAAGCAGAGAACATGAAGCCACCTCACAGGGAAGACCCAGAGAGCCCAGCTGATCAGGAGGAGGCTGTCAATCAAACCTGATCATCTGTCACTCAAACCTGATCATCTGTCATTCAAACCTGAACAGCTGTCACTCAGACCTGGTCACCTGTCACTCAGACCTGAACAGTCCTGGAGCTTCACAGGAAGCGAACATTAGAATCTGGGTCAGCGGAGCGACGCTTGTGTAACCTCTGTCCGGAGCCGAGGAGCCGGGGAGCCGCTGCTCCTCCGGGTCCGAGTGACGCTTCTCACCTGGAGCTTCCTCCCGGAGCTGGAGTCGATGTCCGGCCCAGAGACAGAGGCAGGTCCCGGCTGTGTGCAGGGCAGCAGGTCGGTGAGGAGCCGCAGGTTCTCCGCTCAGTCTCCGGCTGCAGCGTCACTAAGTTTCATAAGAGTCTGGATCAGTGCGCATGCGCAGGAGGATTGTGCCACTTTCATGACGCGTTCACAGACCTGTGGAAGAAATGCGATAATTAATGGATAAATATGACTTCACACAAAATATATATATGTTTATCTAACGAATACATTTCTACATGAAAGTCCAACTGATGCACACACAGTGTCTCTCTCAGGGTCGAATACAATGCAAACACATTTCATCATCTGTAAAAGGTATGTGTAAAAATTACTAATAAAATTTGACTGTTTTTCTCTTTATTATCATTATTATTATTATTATTATATTTATTATTTTTTATTCATTTTATAGTCTTAGTCTCGAACATGGATGTGAGAACACACTTGATTGTCAGCGCAAATTGCAAAGTGTTGACACAAACATCCAAGCAGTGATTTTCAAAGTGTCAGAAGAAACAACGTGCGTGTTCTTTCTTGTGGTTTGAGGGAGATGTTCAGAGCAGAGGACACGATGCTTCTTCATGGACAAGGACGTTTCACACATTCCTCACACTGGGAACAGACTTCTCTACTGGTCTGACACCAGTCCCATCTTACTTTCACCAGTGTGGTCAACAAACCACGAAACTAAACCTTGCAAATGGAGAAATGATAAGCAGCCTCCTTCTTATTGTTTAATCAATGAGTTTAACATTGTGTTCATGTCCCTACAAACACACGTATGGAACAGTAGAGTTCTGCCTGTTGCGTCCTTCTAAATTAATAATTTATATATTGACTATATGTTACATGTATTTTGATTGTACTGTGTGTATCTTGTGTATGTGTCTAAATAAATGTTTTAATTAAAGGAGACAAAGATACGTTGAAAGAATTAAATGTTCTGTTTTCCCTCAGAACTTGAACGCAGCAGTCGTCTCTAGTTGAACGTGAACTGTGTCGTAGTTCCAGTCCTGCTCTCCCATTGGTCAGTCTGGGTCAGTTGTGCGATACACCAAAGAGGTTGGAAACAAGAAGAGGAGAGTAAAGCACAGAGACACACTTCAGACAAATAGACTCTGAAGTATCTTTAATATTTGTTAGATGATTTAATTTAGAACAACACAAGCATCTTGCGTCTTTCAACTCCTTCATTTTCCCAGTGGAAATGTATTCACAGATCACAGGTGTTCGACATGTGTGAGCTTGTGATAGCTCCAGGGCACATGCACATCCATGTGCTAACAACACATGCACACACACGCACACACACACAAGCCCCTGGTTTTCATCATGGCTACACCATGTGTCTGATTGACTCATTCTGCTGGAGGAGGCTGAGCTGATCACACTCTACACCTCGTTCTCACACTGAGAGGTTTCCCTTTAATAAACACACACACACACACTCAGACACACACACACACATACACACGCACTCACACACCCGCACACACACACACACACACACACACAAACACACACACACACATACACACACCTTCCCTCTGCTCCATGTTTCCTAACGCCCCCATTCCTCCTCTCTCACTCAATCCATGACTATTAGTTGTCTGTTCTTCTTCTTTACACATTCATATAAAGATCTTCTTCTATCATAATCTAAAGATAGTATTATGATAATAGGGGTTAAGGGTTAGGGTCAGGTTAAATAATTAAACTCTATTAAACAGCCAAGATCAAAGGCGTGTCGATGATGTGGATTGGTCAGTGATTTAGCCTTTGATCCTCATGTTGCCTGTGATAGGCAGGAACCATCGAACCTCAAAGTCTTGCAGCTGGAGGACGAACATCTGGACGGACTCAATGATTCAGAACTGGGACAGAACGATTCTCCCTCGGTGGAAAGTGCCCAGGCCTCGTTTCCACTTTAATGTAAAAGCTTGAAGGTCCAACTGTTCACTGTTGTAATCATAAGGTTTTAATTAAGGTAATTGTGCAGTAGTTTATCATTATGCTCTTAATCAGTCTTTGTCTGTGTAGTTAACTGGATATGTAAATGAGGGTGAAATGTCAAGTATAAGAAGAGGTTGTAAGTTTACAGTTAATCTCAGATCTATGGAGATTTCTATCTCTTCATCTTTATGGTTCTGTCTGCAGATGACACAGTTAACACTTATGGACGAAATGGAATTTAATCATCACTGTGTAAAACACTAAACACTCTAATAACAGCGACTCTTTGGACTCAATAGTGAAGGTAAAACTTTCTTCTTTTCTGCAGATTCAACATCAAACTTTGAAATGCTTCTTGCATCTAAAGGCCTTCATTGTCCCCTCCTCCTTCTCCTCCTTCTCCTCCTCCTCAGTCCTGTGGGCTCAGCTGACGTGGAGGATGCAGAGGAGGAGCAGGTGGAGGTCATCACCCACAGCTCCCCCTGCAGCTCCACCTGTGGCCTGGGGTTCAAAAGCCAAACCCTGTGTTTGCTGAGAGACAACCAGAGAGCGACGGAGGAGGACCCAGGAAGTGAAGATGGGACCGAGGTACCTCAGAGACACAAGAGATGAACACAGCAGATGAGAAGATCTCCCAGTGTGGTCACCCTCATGATGTGTGTGTCCACCAGGTGTCGGAGGTGTGTCGAGTGCACAAGGTGACGTGTCAGGAGTCGTGGCAGTGTGGCCTCCGGACGCTGACTGTGACCTCAGGACAGAGGCTGGAGGTCGACTGTCTGGGAGACGTGATGAAGACGATGGGGTTGGTCTCCTGGAGGTGAGGGAGGAGGAGAGAGCTCAGGACTGGATCACACAATACACAACGATAAGTATCACAACTTACAGAGTGCCTGTCTTTGATTGTTGCTTATTTAGTTACAAATGAAAGAGAAAAACTTAATATCCCTATTTGAAACTATAGATCAATTCAGTTGATTACAATTGTGAAGCTGTTTCCTTGAGGACACATGCACTCACACACACACACACACACGCACACACACATCTCCTTGTGGAAGATGTATATGTGATAATAACAGTTAGTAAAGGGAGAGTGTTTTCAGGGTGTCGTGGCGTTTCGCTCGAGGAATCATCTCCTCTGACGACTCTCTGTTTGCTCGATGGAAACCTCCTCAGCTGCACCGGGTGATTCTGGACCCGGTCCGAGAGGAGGACGCAGGTAACACAATGTGCACGTACACAGACACACACATGTTGTCACATAAACCAGAGTTCGAGACAGTGACAGAACCCAAACACATCAAGTTCTGGGTCTGAAGTCAAAGTGGATGTAAATTTATCTGATTCTGTCTGTGAGTGAAATATTGATCAAATATTCACTTCTTCTTTTTAAACTGGTCCAAACTATGTGATGTGGATTAACAGATACACATTAACACACAGACACAAACCACAGCAGCTCACGATCACAGACAACACAATACAAAGTAAGACCATGTAAGTTAAGAGACAAAGAAATAAGAAGTTATATTTCCTGCTTCTGTGAGATGTTAGTTAAGAAAAGAAGTAAATATTCAACATAGCATGAAGAAATATAACAAATAGAAAGCATATGTGTATATATGTACAGACAGCATAAATACTGTGTAACCAGATTCAAAATGATCTTGAAGTTAACAGACTTTACACTTGGTGATATTCCAGGAACGTACCTCTGTGACGTGCAGGACGGCAGCTTCCGCAGAGTGAAGAGGGTTTACTGGGGCGTCCGGGTTCTACCTGCTGGGATCCTGAACCTGGATAACTGAGGAGCTGAGGCCCAGTGAGGCTCAACTGGGAACCTGGAATACTGACGATTCATTACGTATTGAAATAACTGTTTGTTGTTTTAATGCCAGAATACTGATAGAGTGTGTGTTTGTGTGTCCGTCACTGTTGTTAGTACTGCAGTGTTATTGTGCCTCAACGTTTTTAAACATAAAATATAATATGAACAGGATTGTTTTTCTTGGATTTACAAATGAAAGGGAAATTAAAGAAACTGCCCTTTAAATGTATAATTGATTGAAGGATCTTATATTTTATTTACTCATCCGTCAGTGGACCTGAGTTCCATCCTTTGGACAATTTACAAAGTTAATCTCAAACCTTCAAACCTCCGCTGGTATTACTCACTGCTTATAGGTCTGGATTCTATATCAGACGAGAGAATGTAGAAAACAAGTAGAAAACTGACTGTCGGTTCACGAACGTCTGTTTGTTACTTTAGTCAGTGACCTGATACGAGTTTTGCAGTATTTATAGTTTTTATACAGGTTTTTATTCCAGGTTGAGTTTTAACGTCTGAAACTGAAGCACAAGGTGTTTTCACAGATGTTTTATTGGGGTCACAGCAGCAGCAGCACGACACAGGACCACACTCACAACCTCACGTTATTAATATTCACCACATTTCAACAGAAGACAAAATAAATAACAGAAAATTAACAAGTTCACATTTATCATATTTCAGTGCACGTCATCAGTTTAAGTCAAGAAACAAAGTTCCTGTTGAAAAGTAAGAAAACCACGAGGATTATTCAGTTCTTCAATAACTAAATAAATGAAATAAATCTGAATGTAACGAGTTCGTCCCTTTGACCTAAACTTAGTGGAATGTAATGGAGATTATTTATGGATCATTTGTCCTGATCACGTTTCCCTTCATTCAATAACTACGTTTCACTGGTTTACTCACAGACACAATGTAAACACACACAAACGACGGTAGTCTCCTCAATAAATAGCATTTCATAATACTTTTCACTTCTATAAGTTATTTATGACTCGATATGTACAGTTGTTTCCCTTTTCATGTCGGTCGTATTGATCCAGGGAGGTCTGACACCTCGTGGTCAAGTTTCTCTGGAGGATAAACACTCGGCCATGTTTGCAAATGATCCACTGCTCTGGAGAGATTTACAGAATCAATGAAGAACACATTCAGGAGGATCATAGATTTTTAACCTGATTTGCTTCAAACATTTGAAGTTTCACAGCAGCTCATCAGAGAGAAATCACTAATTCACTAACTGCTCAATCCTCTTGCTGTGTAACAAACTGAATATTGGTTTAATTCAGTCGATGGCTCCAGGTTTTTATCTTCCAGAGAAACTCGAACATCAACCACCTGGAAACTGGAATCTTCAGTCTCAGGACACACATTTTAAAAAACATGTTGTATGATGAATAAACTCTTATTCTGACAACTTCACTAGATGCTGTGTAATGCCCAACTACAGAGAAGAATGTAAAGGGCGGGAGAGGAAGCATTACAGTGAGAGAGGGGACAGGAAGGAGGACATCACTCTGTCAGGGGGACGGAGATGGCCGGGCCCTTGGGGTCATCGAAGCGGTCCATCGTGTGGAGCTGCATGATCATGTGCAGCCCGTAGGTGAGGACCAGGAGCATGAGCAGGCTGGTCATCAGGCCCATCCAGATCCCAGCAGAGAAGAAGCCGGCGCAGTCGCTGGCGTACGAGAACTCACCGCCCGACACGTTGAAGCCTTGAATCTGTGGAGGAGAGACGGATTCTCTTTACTCCAACTCATCCTTTAATAGGTTATCTCATAGTATGATAAAAAACCATCTCCATCTTACCTGGAGGTCTTCAAAAGAGACCCTCCACTGATTGGCTGGATCTTTGGAGGAGCGCGGGACGAGCAGCGGCCATCGGAAGCTGGTGACGGACTCGCAGCGGTACGAGTACTCGGCCGGCGCGTAGACGCTCCTGCTGCCGTTGAACGTGGCTTTGGTTCCATCGTACTCCAGCTCCACGGCGTCCAGCGTGAACCAGCGGCGAGCAGACACCTTGTACAGACGCTGGCTCATAGCGAAGCTGGAGAGAGACACACACAGAGACACACACAGACACACACAGAGAAACACACAGAGACACACACAGAGATACACACACACACAGAGACACACACAGAGAAACACACACAGAGAAACACACAGAGAAACACACACAGAGACACACACAGAGACACACACACACAGAGACACACACACACACACACACGTAGTGATTAAAGTTTTCAGGAGGAGACGTGACATTAATATAATCATTAGTTTGAATTAAAGACTCACATCAGTTTGAAGCTGCTGTGGCCGAGGACGTTCTCATAACTAAGAACCAACCTGACAGAGAAATTTAAAATAAGTTAGATAACATCCACTTTTTATGACAAACCAACAATCATCTTAATTAGTTATTAATCTGCAGATCATTTTCTGAATTCAAGTTCTACAAGAATGTTTTCTATATGTTTATAGTTTAAACATCTCTTTGTCATAAGGTTTTGATAACAACATCTCAGGAATCATTGAAAATGTTTCCACATATATAAACATATCTGCAGATTTATGCGTATTGGAAATGATTTACTCCTTAACAACATAGATTGAACAAAAGCTCCATCGGACAGATCTGTTTCTAAAGTGATGGTTTTACTTTGCTCTGGATTTGTCGCAGCTGGAGCCGTGGAGCTTTGGGCTGACTCCCTCTCCGAAGGTGGACTGGGTCAGGTCGTGCTCCTCCCAGCGGCCGCTCCGCAGGATGCTCACCGAGAGGCCTTTAGCCCACAGGAGGATACAGGTGTCCTCCCCCTCCTGAGGAGAAGAGCGAGGGAGGAGGTCAGAGGGAAACAAACAAGCAGCTCATTCACAGATCGACTCTTATTCTCCAGACTCAGAGAAAACCCAAGATGGAATCAAACACCGTAAAAAGATGTAACCAAGACATTCCACCTTAAACTCCACTGGCCCATAGGTCTCCGCCTTCTCCTTGATCTTCCGCTGCCTCTCCCTCTCCCTCTCTCTCTCCCTGTGTCCTCCTCTGGCCTGCAGCAGCGAGCGGCCTCCCCCCACACCGGCCTCCATGGAGAGGGACGCCGCCTCCTGCCCAAACGTTAAATACCAGAACATGAATAATAACTATAAACCTTATTGATACAGAACGTTTCAAAAACACTGTTACAAGATGCTTCACAAGATAAAAAGGAAGAATTCAGGTTAAACAACAGGAAACAGACAAATCAGTTCATCACAAAAACATCAGAGCAAAGATGTTATGGTACAAAAGTTTCTCTTCACTAACCCGGGAGGGGCGCAGGGCTGTGTAAATGGCCGTGTAGGGAACCGACTGGGTCTTCATGATGCTCAACACCTGACCAATCACCTCGTCTGAAAGACAACACGTGCACCAGCAGCCAATCAGGAAAGAGATAGAAAAACTAAAAGAGGTTTTATATAGAAGACAGTGATAAAAGTGGGTGAAAAAACCACCGACCAGGCTGTTGATGCAGAGTAATGGTTTTAATGGTTTAAGAGACTCACCGTTTCCACTGAGAATCTCTTTGGCAGACATCAGATCAGCCCTGAGAGAAGTCAAACGAGAAAACTGTGAGATACTGACACAACCTTCACAGAAGTATTTAATATGTCAGTTAAATTAATAAAATAAGAATTGTAAGTGAATTCTAAAGGTGAAAGACTTGAAGCCTGAGCCTACCCGACGCCGTAGGGCAGCCTGAACACCAGCAGGGCCGGAGAGGAGGCGTTCAGTCTCAGCTGACTCAGGGTCTCAGGGTCCATGTACAGAGGGGAGGTTTCTAATTGGTCCTGGAGCTGACCAATCACTGCATTAGAGGCCGGCCAGGACACGGCAGGTAGCACCAGCTGGGAGGACGAGGACATCAGAGCCCCCTGAGACACAGGAGACACAAACAGTGAAGAACACATTCTGTACAACAACACAGGAATAACAACCTCTAACAAGGAAACTTTCAAGATGAGTTTCTTCCTCCGACTCAGTCGTGAGGAATCAAACTGGATGAACCATGGAGGAGTAGAAACCATGATCCCACCTCGAGGTTGGGAAAGACACTGTCCTGCTTGTTCCCGAACGCTCCTCCATACATGGTGAAGTCCTCCACGCTCATCTGGACAAAGACAAGAAGAACAATTTAAAAACCTGTCATTATCTCTGTGTTTCAGTGAGTTTCCTTTAACGTTAACTCCACAACCATCAGAGCACTGAGGTACCTGTCTGGATGTGAGTCTTCAGCTCATGTCTGAAAGCAGCAACTCAGACACTAATGGAAACTTGACCTCCTTGGTGGAGGTGATGATTGTCCTCACATAGTGTGTCTGTGCCATGTGTTTCTGTACCTTGTGTGTCTGTGCCATGTGTGTCTGTGCCATGTGTGTCTGTACCTTGTGTGTCTGTGCCATGTGTGTCTGTGCCATGTGTGTCTGTACCTTGTGTGTCTGTGCCATGTGTGTCTGTGCCATGTGTGTCTGTACCTTGTGTGTCTGTGCCATGTGTGTCTGTACCTTGTGTGTCTGTGCCTTGTGTGTCTGTACCTTGTCCTGTAGGAACAGCACCACATTTCTCGGCCCCTCGTTCAGAGCGTTCTCCAGGTAGCTGGTGAGCTGCTGCTGCCCCACAATGTGCCCCCCGGTGGGGGGGGAGGGACGAGGAGCAGAGACCCTGGAGGAGAAACAGTTCAGTTCCTTTAAACACACCAGGAACCGTTCAACAACATGTGACCTGCATGACCTGAGCACTCACAGACACACAACACTCTGATACTCAGCATGTTCTGGAATTTGTTTAAATTAATCGAATAATGACTTCTCAAACTTGTTGTCAGTTAAATTAGCTCATTGGTAATTATCAGGTGTGGAGAGGTGGATGGTTAGTTGGGCTCCTAGCTGGTCTACAGCAGGTGCATTGTGGGTAAATATGACCTTGAAATGAAGATGCATATGAATAGATAAACGAAGAAATACATGAAGACAGAAAACCACAGAGAAATAGACCGTTTGACGTCAGACCTCAGTTGACATGACAGCTGTCACTCAACACGATCAATGCTCGGTTATTACCGGATGTTTGATGACGAGTGTGACGTGTAACTGTCATCAATCATCAACGTGTTAAAACGAACCAGAGGCTGTGTTTATATGAAACACACAACTGCTCGCTAACCGCTAGCTGCAGAGGCTAACCGCTAGCTGCAGCGGCTAACCGCTAGCTGCAGAGGCTAACCGCTAGCTGCAGAGGCTAACCGCTAGCTGCAGCGGCTGACAGCTAGCTGCAGAGGCTAACCGCTAGCTGCAGAGGCTAACCGCTAGCCGTTCCTCTATCATCTCACCCATCACTCGTCCACAGGATCAGCGGCACCTGCTCGTCACAGCTCCCCGTGCTTAGTGCGCTCAACAAGCCCAGAAACACGACCAGAGCCGCGGGGAGGCCGCTGCTGCTGCTGCGGGGCTGCGGAGTCCGACACGACGCCATCTTTACTCTGCCTGCTGTCAGATACTCAGTGACGTCACCGAGTGCAGGGAGCTCACGTGACGCGGCTCCGCCTATTTTTCCTCATCACGTGTCATATACACTAACTGAACATAAGAATATAATGAATCAATTCAAAACAAGTCTTTACAGTTCACAGCATCTCGATGGTTTTATATAACCTCAATATACTGTTAAAATGAACATTAACATTTGTTCAAGTTAAGAAAACAAAATTCTAAACAATAAAAAATAAACAGCATACATTAGAGCACGTACAATACACGTTTTTTAATCCCTTCTCTATTTTAAGGTAAAATAAATATGACGTTTCAAACAAAACAAAACTTCAAGAACAATAACAAAAAACTATTTAACATACACATGAATATGTATTACAATGATTTTGTTCTTCTTCTTCTCAAACCAATACAAATTTCAAATATACAGTAAAAAATACATTTCAGTCTTTTAGTTTCAAATTGTAAATCAACACAGGTCAACAATACACAAGTTAACATGAACAGACATTGTATACATTATATGTATTACACAACATATTCATAAACCCGTATTGTAAGATCAAGTGATCAAGAATTCCACTTTTTTTGGTGATTCTTCTTTTCCCCTCACCGCCAGATGTCGCTGTTTCCTCTGGATCAGCTGATACGACACAAACATAAAGTTTACAAAGTATCGAAGTAGACTGTGACGTCACAGCAGACACACACACACACAAACACACGCACACACACACACACGCACACACTGACAAACAAACAATCCCTCCCACACACAGACACACACACAGAGGCTGAGACAGGCGGAGCTGAGGTGTGAGGACCGGGGACTGTCCGGTGAGACTCGGTGTGAGGACCGGGGACTGTCCGGTGAGACTCGGTGTGAGGACCGGGGACTGTCCGGTGAGACTCGGTGTGAGGACCGGGGACTGTCCGGTGAGACTCGGTGTGAGGACCGGGGACTGTCCGCTGAGACTCGGTGTGAGGACCGGGGACTGTCCGGTGAGACTCGGTGTGAGGACCGGGGACTGTCCGGTGAGACTCGGTGTGAGGACCGGGCCATGTGTGCAGAAGATGGGGGAAGAAACAAGAGTTTCTCCGCTGAAGAACTTCGTGGCCGGAGGAGTAGGTGGAGCGTGTCTGCTGCTGGCTGGACACCCACTGGACACCATCAAGGTATATCACTGACCGTATATCACTGACTGTATATCACTGACTGACTGTATATAACAGACTGTATATCACTGACTGTATATAACAGACTGTATATCACTGACTGTATATCACTGACTGTATATCACTGACTGACTGTATATAACAGACTGTATATCACTGACTGTATATAACAGACTGTATATCACTGACTGTATATAACAGACTGTATCTAACAGACAGACTGTATAACAGACTGTCTGTATGTGGCAGGGGGGGATCACATGAAGTCAGTGATCAGCTGGAGGTTGAGAGGATTAGTGATAAATCAGCTTAAAATGTCAACAAGCTGCAGCTTCCTGGAGAAGAGTCTGTAAAACTTCAGATCAACTTCAACACCTCACGTGTTCATTCTATGTTAATAACTATAAAGAAAAGAAAACACAAATACAAGCAAATCACAGGACTTCAATGAAATAATTCATGTTTTTAACATATGTAAACAGAAAGTTTATTCATTCATAACATAACTTAAAATGTGCCAGTTAACTGTCATTTTGTTATCAGGGACACAAAAGACACTGGAGGGTGGTGCCCTTATCTCTTAACCCCTGCTTCTAAAATGTGTGTGTGTGTGTGTGTCTGTGCGTGTGTGTGTATGTTCTGCAGGTGAGGCTACAAACACAGCCCAAGGCCTCCTGCACTCAGTATGTCCTCTACACAGGAACATATGACTGCTTCCGCAAGACTGTGTCCAAAGAGGTGAACACAAACACACACACACACACACACACACACACACACATACAAACACAAACACACACACACACACACACTTATGTGAGTCTTGATCAGTGAACAAACACTGCAGAAGAAGAGTTCAAACATCCAGTTAAAGTTCATCCACACATGAAGGTCACATGACTTAACATGTTTCCTGTTCATCATCTCACTCCGCTGCACCGCTTTGTCTCATGTTGTGTTTACTGACACACAAAATGTTTTTACACTACTCAACAATTTCTGTTGTTTTAATTGAAAATGAGCTTTAAGGCAGTTTGTCTTCAGGAGACTTCATACGAATACAAATAGTTGAACACAAATAAAAATGCTGTGTTCCTATATGTTAACTTTTAAATAAGCTGTGTTTGTGTGTGTCTCTGTGTGTGTGTGTGTGTGTGTGTGTGTGTGTGTGTGTGTGTGTGTGTGTGTGTGTTCAGGGTATCCTCGGCCTCTACAGAGGAATGGGGGCTCCGCTGGCGGGCGTGGCTCCGATGATGGCCATCAGTTTCTTCGGCTTCGGTCTGGGGAAACAGCTCCAACAGACGGATCCTGGCCAACCTCTAACGTGAGTAAAACACACACACACACACACACACACACACACACACACTCACACACGCGCACATTCTCAAACACACACACACACACACACACAATACCTGGAATAGTGATCTATATAAATCCGACCCTCTGTTGTCCTTCCCCCTGATTTCATTCGCTCATTTGCAGTACACCCCCCTCCTCACGTTACCCTGCCCCCCCCCCGCCCCACCAGCCCTGGTCCCTCTGACCCCATCTGCCTCTCGAGCTATAAGTGTAGAGAATGTGTCGGTGACACACGTGTTGGCTGCTCTCGTCCTGGAGGTTCTTCCTCTGAGCTCAGTTCAGCTCCTCCTCCTGCAGATGCTCCTGGACATGTGTTTCCTGTTGGAATTGTTTGCAGAAGTGAATGAATGACTCTAGAGAAGCTGGACCTCACTTCAGAGGCTGCGTCTGAACACAGGTTGAATCAGAGCGTCCTGACTGGACTCCTCTCTCAGGCTGCTTCATATGTGTCCTTCCACCTCCACAAAACAGAGACTCCAACGGGTCGATTCCTCCAAACCTACTGCAGGATTCATTGTGTCCTGGTGACAAATCAATGAAATCAATGAAATCAATGAAATCAATGAAATCAATGAAATCAATCAGGTCAATCAAACAGCAAACGATTCGCATGGTAGAAATCCAAGTGTCAGCGTGTCCAGCAGCTCTGTTGCTGGGGAACATCAAGAAGAGCAGGAGTTGGAAGTCCTCCACCCCTGGATTTTTTAGAAATGAAAGACCTCATATGATGGGAAATGTGTTATTGGACCATATTTTCATCCGTTGACCTCTGACCTTTCATTTCTGTTCTCTTGTGCTCAGGCCCTCTCAGATCTTCCTGGCTGGATGTCTGGCAGGAGTCTTCACCACAGTGATCGTGGCTCCAGGAGAGAGGATCAAATGTTTACTGCAGGTGAGGAGCATCGCTGTGGAGATCCAGTTCAGTTTGAGACCTGCCGGGCTGCGTGACAACCTCTTGCTGATTGGCTCTCTGCAGTCATAGGCCTTCTCTGATTGGCTCCTGTCACAGCTGTTGTCTCCGAGCCCTTTCTGCAGCTAACAACCAGTTACTTCCTGTTTACATCATCACGTGCAGGCCCAGTGTGCGTCAGTGGTCACATGATTTGAGTTTTAAGGGGTGTAAGTGGATTAAAGTGATACGAAGCCAAAACACTTGTGCAGTTAGTTGGACACGCCCCTTTTCAATCTAAACCTGAGCCGTGTGGCTGCAGCCTTGGATTCCTCAGAACTCCACACTGTAAAAGGTGATGATGGGTGTTGTTGTGTTCATCTTGAGGTGCTGTGTGTGTCCAGGTGCAGGCGAGCAGCGGTCAGGCTCGGTACTCGGGTCCAGTGGACTGTGGGCTCCGGCTCTACAGGGAGCAGGGGATCCGGGGCGTCTACAAAGGGACGCTGCTCACTCTGATCAGAGGTGAACGTTACTCTGCTTGAGCTTTGAGTCCAAAGGGCAGCAGGGATTTACAGCCATGTTGGTTTTCCTCTGCTTCACAGACGTGCCTTCGAATGGCCTCTACTTCCTCACATATCAATACCTCAAACACTTCCTGACACCTGAGGGTCAAAGGTCAGTAACCATGGTTACATTGCACAAAGAGCTGATAAACCTCAGATGACCTCCCTTTGATTTCACTGCTGTGTGTTTCCAGTGTTTCTCAGCTGAGCACTCCCAGAATCCTCCTGGCCGGGGGCGTCGCCGGAATATTGAACTGGACGATCGCTCTCCCCCCCCGACGTCCTCAAGTCCAACTTCCAGACAGGTCTGAGTCGACCTGAAGCTCCTCACACACAACAACTCCTCTGCTGCATGCACGTTCACTCACCGGGTTCTTCTGCTGAAGGACGACAACCACATGTTCATTATGTGATCTTAATCTTATTATCCTCAATACTGATCTCACTGTGTTCCTCACATGTTCCTCACATGTTCCTCACATGTTCCTCACATGTTCCTCACATGTTCCTCACATGTTCCTCACATGTTCCTCACATGTTCCTCACTATGTTCCTGTTTGTGTGAACGAGTCGGACCAAACAACCTGCTGCTGCTTCACAAACACCAACTACACAACATGTTTTACACACTTGATGTCTGGTGTGTGTGTGTGTGTGTGTGTGTGTGTGTGTGTGTAGCTGCAGAGGGGAAGTACAGAGGTCTTGTGGACGTCCTGAGAACGCTGCTGCGTGAAGAAGGCCCTAGAGCGCTCTATAAGGGATTCAACCCCGTCTTCCTCCGAGCCTTCCCTGCCAACGCGGTAACACTGAGCTTCTCTTACATCATTAGATTCACTCTGTGTCTCCTCTCATGTGTTCCTGTGTAGTCTGGAGAGCACAGAGTCTGCCCATCATCTGTCCATCATCTGTCCATCATCTGTCCATCATCTGTCCATCATCTGTCCATCATCTGTCCATCATCTGTCCATCATCTGTCTTCACTGAAGCTCCTCCCTCCTCCTCTCTCCCTCAGGCCTGTTTCTTGGGCTTCGAAGTGGCTCTGAAGGGATTAAACGTGATCGCTCCCAGTTGGTGAAGTGAACCAGTTCATCATGAAGAGGCACCGACTGGTCCGGCTGCTCTCTGGAGCTACCTCTGCTTCTCTGTTCATTTTCACCAGGTGAAATGTGAAGAATCTTTGTATTCCTAAATGTATTTTTACATTTAATTTTACAAATACATTTTCTAAATGATGATTTAATACTTGAAGTTTCAGCCCTGAGCCTTGATCCCTTTTTAAAACTATTCAGATGTTTTTAAAAGTATTAATCAGTGTTTGTTTCTCTGTAAAGGCACCGAGGTACTGTTTTATAAACTTTGTGAATAAAGTGTTTGAATAAAAAGTAAGTGAGTTCCCTGGGTCACCAGCCGAGCCTCCTGTAGTCTGGCAGTCATTTGTTATAATGTGCACAATAAAATAAAATGTGAAAATGTCTGAAGGTCATAGAAACCTATGAAGCTGATTCCAGAGCCAGAGACCAACAGGAGGGATTATTAAAAACACACTCATGTTGCCCCCTGGAGGCTCAAACCAGCACTGACACTAATTAATAAACAGTTGTACAAAGATATTTAGTCGAAACATTGTTTTATTACTTTTGAATTTAGACATATCATAAGGGCCCGAGCACCGAGCAGTAGGAGATATTGGGAGGCTCTATTGAAATTGTAAGGATTATTAATATTATTTTATTTTATTCAGGCAACTGAATTTGCTTTTTGAGGCTTTAACCTGCTCAGCTTGTTACCAAACTTAGAAAGTGGTTAAAATACACGTATTCTGTAGTAATTTTAAATGGGAGTTGCAAAATGGCTCAGCAGCGCCCCCTGGCAGGGAGACATTGACCGATCTTCACTAAAATCGATACACAGGTGTATCATTACCAGACAAACAAATAGATGCATTTTGAAAAACGCAACAAGAAGCATTTTGCATTGAGTGTCCGTTTTGGCCATAATCCTCATTTTAACTTTGAGGGCTTTCATCAGATCGACTTCAAATTGAGATCAGAGGAACATGGTAATAAACTATCAACGTGTTTTTATTTATTTTAAAGGTGTGAAGTACTTTTCTGTTGCTGAGCACTTTCTGTTGGACCACAGTGAACTGTGCAGTAGAGATGGTGTCAGTTCATTTTAATATTAGTTTCACTTTCACCTACAAAACAGTTAACAGCTAAAAACAAAGCATGTTTCAGATGCGATTTCATAATAACATAAGAAAAGCGTGTGTTACAGTGAATGTGGCCCCGAAGAATAAAACACAACATCATCAAGATCCATAAATGATTCTCTGTTCAAATCAAATCAAATCAAAGTTTATTGTCACATGCACCAATGACAGCGTCATCGGAGCAGTGACATTCTTATGACATGGCAGGAAACATCTACGCAGTAGACGACTTTACAACATATAACATAACATCGTAACAAATAACATATAACACAGTCAAGTGAATATTAAATTAAGTAATATGAATATATGTATAACATATAACATAGTCAAATTAAACGGCCCATGTTCACATATAATTTAAACATGCAAGTATTCTCTATGAGATTATTGCATCAAATATTTTCCTGATGCAGTGTGTTGTCATTTTTAAGTGAATGTACACACTCTATTTGTATTTTGTGTGTGTGTGTTACATGACAAAGTGTGATCACAGTTTTCCTTTGATTGTGTTTGTGCAGGAGGTGTTGTGTTGGACACCAGAGGAAGCCTCAGTCTCCTGAACGAGACAAATGAAGCATCGTGTGATCCGTCCTCAGATCAAAGCGTCAGGACGCAGAGTCACGTGACCAAAGAAAAGAGAACAGTCACGTGATTTACCAGAAACAGGGATGTGTTGTTTGTTCCTGGTGGGGGCGCTGTGGCAGAGTGAGAACTGAACAAGAGATCGAACCCAAACACACACACGCACACACACACACACACACACTCACACACACACACACACACACACACACACACTCACACACACTCACACACACACACACACACACACACACACACACACACACACACACTCACACACACACACACACACACACACACACACACACACACACTCACACACACACACACACACACTCACACACACACACACACACACACACACACACACACACACACACACACACACACTCACACACACACACACACACACTCACACACACTCACACACACACACACACACACCCACGAATGATGAGACGTTTTACAAAATGCTTCGTGGACAGAAAGTCGAGTGTGAAACAGAAATGAAACACAACATCAGATGTTCAAACATCAACACAAGAGTTAAGTTTCTGTTGTCTGAGCAGTTTTCAGCAACACAACAGAACTGAGTCTGATGCTCGTGTTCTCTTTCTGCTTCGGTTTGATTATTTAACTTGTGACAGAAAAATATGAGTTCACGTTCACTATCTTGTGTTATTAAATTGTGTGTCTTCACAATGGGGCTCATCTGTGTTAGTCAGTTGTTTGCCTCTGTGTGTGTGTGTGTGGGGGGGTTGTTTTCAGGTTGTGTGTCCGTCTGTCCCACACTCATGACTTGAGATTTATCTGGGATTCCTTCAGGGAGTTTCTTAACATTTGGATTCTGGACAAACTGATTCGTTTTGTTGGTCAAAGGTCAAAGGTGAAGTTCACCTTTACTCACACAATATGTGTTTGACCTCTTGAATGTGACCTCTGACCTCTGAGAGGGAGTTTCTTCAACTTGAGATGAACTGGTTAGATGTCAGAGGTCAGAAGTAAAGGTCATGGTGACCTCGTATGAATCTGGAAAAATACATGTGTAGAAATATGTTGACAGAAACTGCACTGGAACAAATACATGATCCTACAAAAACTATAATCAATAAACAGATTATCTTACAAATGTGTTGCACTACGTATAAATTATCTTAAAATTATATTATCCTACAAATACATTATTCTACATGTACAATATCCTACTAATACATTATCATACAAGTACAACAATCCTATAATTACATTATCATACAAGTACAATATCCTACAAATACTTTTTTAAATACAAGTACAATATCCTATCCTAAACAGATTATCTTACAAATGTGTTGCACTACGTAGAAATGATGTTAAAAACATATTATCCTACAAATAAATTATTCTACAAGTACAATATCCTCCAAGAACATTATCATACAAGTACAATATCCTACAAATACAATAATACAATAAACACATTATATTACAAATGTGTTGCACTACGTATAAATGATCTTAAAACATATTATTCTATTATAAAAGGTGTGAAGTTATAACACTACGCAGTTCGTTACTTTCACTTTTCCTTCTAAAAAACCTCACTGGCTGAGTTTCACCCGGTTTTAAGTGACGCAGAGGCTGATTCTAAATTCCCATTGGCTCAGAGGATGTCCCCGCCTCACAGTTTGTCCTCGTCTCCCTGGTTCCGTCTCTTGTCTCCACAGTCTGTCTCTCTCTCTCTCTCAGTGAAGACAGGAGCTCATCTACCTTCATCCCAGTGTAGAGGACCACTCCACCGCTCACCATGTTCTGGGTTCTCTCCCTGCTCCTCCTGGCAGGAGCACACAGCGCGACGGCTCGTGAGTTAAAGTCTCGTTTCTACTTTGTTTGATTGGATTCTGTGGATTTGAAGTGAAATGAAAAATGCTTCATGTTTTTAAAAGACACTGAAATGATTTGAGGTCTCTTGTGATGTTTGATGTTTGGTTCCTTCGCTGCAGAATCTAGAAGTTTAATAACGTTTCAAAGACTTGATTTAAAAGTTCATGTTAGTGAAAGTCATCGATCTCATGTCAGAAGGAAAGATGATATTCTATTTCTGAACAGATCCACTGAACAGGGACTTTTCCTTCTGTGGATCCTGTTATTTGATTTCTTACTCTGGTCAGAACCATTAAGATCCACTCGGTCCGAACTGGTTCTGGACGAGATGACGCAGCGAGTCTGAATCGAAAGAGTCAAACAGACTGGGATGAATCAGGAACCAGTGAAACACGAAGCCACGTTTCAACCCAGCGAGGAAACAATTATTATATTTTAGCATCATTTTAATTATTTATGATTCATCTCCCAGCGACTCAAACACTTCAGTTATTAATCTAAACTGGAAACTGACAAATCAGGTGACGACTCAGGTTTGAGTTTTTTATTATCGTCAGTAGATGGCGCTGTTTCCATAGTAACAGGAAGCTGCTGAGCACAAACAGCTTCCTGCTTTGTTGTCTGATACAGACCGTGAGTGACGTCACCGACATGCGATATTAATAATTAATGATCTGTTATCAATGTGACCTCCTGCTCCAACACAATCAACACAAATTGTTATGAACACAAAACACAGGTTCATCTCTAGTTTACATGATGTCAGTGAAAAGAAGCAGGGAGAGAGAGAATCAGGACGAGCTGCCTCCATGATGAATAACTGATACAGATGTGTTCATACTTTAATATGATAACATCTGCACTGGAGCCGGACTGCTGGATGTGAGTCACAGAGATGAAGCTTTCAGACGTTGTGTTTGCACACATGCACCAAGTGTAGTTTCACACAATAAACAAAGAATCAGTGCATTTATCACATCTTTTTTAAAAAGTCTGTTTGGACACAATATCAGATTTATAGTTATTAATAAAGAATCTTGTGTTCAACATTAAAACATCAAGTCTCAGTTACATGTCAGTGATAAACACACAGATGAATTATTGTCAGTCGATGGATCTGAATCAGAAATGTTGTTGACAACCTAATGAACATGTTGTCATGTTGTCATATTGTTATTGTTGTCATATATTTTCTATAGTCTATAGAGTCTATACATTTAAACAAAGTCCTTCCTGTAACAAGGTCCCACTTTGTTTTGTTAACTGGGTCCAGTATAAATGTTTATGTGTATATATGGATATATAAAGAGAGAGAAACCACCTATTTGATGACTTTAAGAATAAAAGTCTCAAAGAGTAACTGGAAACTGAAGTAGTTTAACTTCACATTAAATACTCTGCAATAGTAAATATTAATATTAAATATGTGAGTCGTTAGATTGAATCCATTTTTAAAGTGAGTCTGGACTCTGGAGCAGACGTTTTATCTGTGATTGTGTGTTTGTGTTTGTTTCCCTCACAACAGCAGAAGTATTGTGTTGAATGTGCTTCTTGTCTTCTTGACTCTCAGTGATTTATTAAACAATCTGAAAACTAAAATCATAACTTGATCTTTTTCTTGCAGGGCTTCACTCTCTGAAGTATTTTGAAACTGCGTCGTCTCAAGTCTCAAACCTTCCAGAGTTTGTGAGTGTTGGTTTGGTTGATGACGTTCCGATCAGTCACTTTGACAGCAACACAAAGAAATATGAACCCAAACAGGAGTGGATGTTAAAGGCAACTGATGAACAGTACTGGGAGAGTGAGACTCAGATTTCTTTGGGTTCACAGCAGTGGTACAAAGCCAACATGGAAACCTTAAAGGAACGCTTCAACCGAACTGGAGGTTTGTTTACATTACACTCTCTAATAATAACACAACACACACATACACACAATCACACCCTCACACACACACACACACACATACACACAATCACACTCTCAAACACATAAAGGCATGCACACAAACTCTCACACATTCTTACACACACACAATCACCCACATAAACACACATAAAGGCACGCACACACAAACTCACACATTCTTACACCACACACATAAACATGCACACACACACACAAACATACACAATCCCACTCACACACATAAACACAGACACACAATCACACCCACACACACACAAACGCACACAAAATCAACCTCACACATACTCAAACACATAAATACACACACAATCACATTCACACACACACACACACACCAAAACATACACTCACATTCTCACTGAAACAATTACACTAACACACACACACAATCACATTTACACACACAATCGCATCCATACACACATAAACGTACGTAATCTCATCCACACACATAAACACACTTATACACACACAATCATAAACACACAATCAAACATGTGATCAATAGATTTTTAAATCATCAGAACTTGTTTATCAGGTAAAAATCTCAGATGTTTTGTGAAGTTTATTAAATATCAGAGTTTGTTGCTTCTCGTACTTTTTGATGAATTAAAAACAGTCACAGATCTTTTCTCTACTTTATGATTTTTCTTCAGTGGAAACTTGTAAATTAATTAATTATTAAAATACATAATCAACAAGAATGATAAGTCTGAAGCTTAAATGTATGAAATCTCTGTCTCTCTCTCAGGTGTTCACATCTTCCAGTGGATGTCTGGATGTGAATGGGACGATGAGACTGGAACAGTTAAAGGTTTCGAGCAGCATGGTTATGATGGAGAAGACTTCATATCATGGGACATGGAGACAGAGACGTGGATCGCTCCAAAACCACAGAGCTTCATCACCAAACTGAAGTGGGATCAGAATAAAGCTCTACTCGCTCAGAATAAGAACTACTTCACAGAGGTGTGTCCTACCTGGCTGAAGAAGTATCTGGAGCACGGGAAGAGCTCTCTGCTGAGAACAGGTGACATCACAGAACCTCCATCACCTCAATGTTCCTCTTTCTGAGGGACTCAGTCTGCTCCTCCTCCTCCTCCTCCTCCTCCTCCTCCTCCTCCTCCTCCTCCTCCTCTCCTCCTCCTCCTCCTCCTCCTCCTCCTCCTCCTCCTCCTCCTCTCCTCCTCTCTCTCTCTCACTCGCTCTATCTGCTCTTTTCAGTCCGTCCCATTGCTGTGAATGCGATATCTCCAGAATGTCTTGAGGGAATTTCCTAAAATGCGGTGCAAATATTAAACTGGAGTCAAAGATGAAGTGATTCGATTTTGGGGGTCAGAGGTCAAAGGTCACATCAAGGAATCATTTCACATTTGACACAAACATTCGCTTTGATTCAGCACAAAGTATGTTTATGTTTTTCTTGAACACGCTATTGTAAGATCAGATTTAGATTTAGTACAAACTTTCACATGGACTCAAAGATTGACTGGTTATTGATTCGATTTTGCTGTCTGGAGGTCAAAGGTCAAGGTCACAGTGACCTCATCATGGCCCTGAGTGGAGACCCAGCCGTAGCGTCCTCCCTCCTCACTGTCCGATCGACCTTCACTCACTTTGCACTCTAACAGAAAATACCAACATTAATCAGAAGTGATCAGGACCTGTCCACCACATGAAGTTTACTTCATTAAATACTGTGATATGAAACCTGTCATTAAATACTGTGATATAACTTTTACATCATATCGTCCTCCCCTGTGTCTTTGCATCACTTCAGTCTCTGTCTCTCACTCACATCTCACAGTTTGTCCACTTGTCTGGTTTATTAACAGACTAATGCAACATGGAATCAAACAGGAATGATATATATTAGTTTGCAACACATGATAATAAACCATAAACTGTCTTTCTTTCTCCTCCCCAGATCTTCCCAGGATCTCCCTCCTCCAGAAGTCTCCCTCCTCTCCAGTCACCTGTCACGCTACAGGTTTCTACCCCGACAGTGCCATGTTGTTCTGGAGGAGAGAAGGGGAGGAGCTTCATGAGGACGTGTACCGTGGAGAGGTTCTCCCCAACCATGATGGAACCTTCCAGATGAGCTCTGACCTGAAGGTTTCCTCCATCTCCCCTGAAGACTGGAGGAGCTACGAGTGTGTGTTCCAGATCTCTGGTGTGAAGGAGGACATCGTCACCCAACTGGACGAAGACTCAGTCCAGTCCAACAGAGGTGAGACTGGAACCAGTGAGGACACTGGGAAACACAGGTTTCATCTCCAGTAACAGTCCTGCAGGTCGTGTTGGCTGATGTGAAGCAGGAGAAGTTTACTTTCATTAATGTTTATAAATACTTTTAGATCAGTGTTAAACCAGTGCATGCCCCTTCACCATCATGTGACCCTGAAGAACTAAGTGAGTTTTAATGTGCCTGAGGATTTAATTACTATTATTATTATCATTGATCAATTAGATTGACACATTTATAGAAGTTTAAGTTCGGGTGTTTCTGCAGGTCTGAACTGGAGCCAGACTGGTTTATCACTGGTTTATCACTGGTCAGATGTGAGCCTGTCACAGACATACTGGGATCAGTGTGGATGTTTGATATGAAAACTTTTATTCTGCATAATTAATGAAGCAGAAAAAACAAACAAGTCTCTGGTTCTTCACCTCGAGGAACAACAGACATTCAGGTTCATGTCTTCAGTTCATAACCAGTTCAACCAGTGAGAAGAAGCCCAGATACAGTTAATATGTTCAGATGGAAACTGAGAGGAGAAACAACAGCAGGACAAACTCACACGTTTAGTGTCTGTGTGTGTGTCTGTTGTGTCTCAGGACAGGATTGTGCTTCATCTGTTCAGGTTGTGATGCTTTGTTTTTTTATTCTGCTCAACAGAGAAGCCCACCAGCATGACCCTCATCATCATCATCATCATCGCTGTTGTGGCTCTCATTCTCCTCGGTGCTGTCATCGGACTCATCGTGTACAGGAGGAAGAAAGGTGAGAGACCAACACAGAAGCTTTGTCCAACATGTCTCTGCTGTTTGGAGACTTTCTAATGAATGCTCTTGAGACAAAGGTCAGTTCCTCACACACCAGCTTGTGTCTCCAGAGCTGCAGGGGTCACACACAGTTTCTAACTTCCCTCTGCAACACAGACTGTTTATAAAAAGCTCTGCACACAAACAACAACAAGTGACAGTGTGTTGTCGATCGTTGGAGGAGGAGAACATCACACAATCCTGTTTGTGTTTCTACTGTAATAACTGAAATCATTTGTGTTTTCTTTTTATTTCAGCTCAATGTTCTTCACTTCGTAAGTAAAACTTCTATTTCTACTGTTTTCTTTATATACTAACGAGCTTCATGAGGTCATCAGGTCACTGTTAGCACAGCAGCTGAAAGTTCTAACATGTCCAGTTCTATAAAACTCCCCCGACACCTCTGTGGTCCACTTTGTACTGGTCCACTTTGTACTGGTCCACTTTGTACTGGTCCACTTTGTACTGGTCCACTTCTTACTGGTCCACTTTGTACTGGTCCACTTTGTACTGGTCCACTTTGTACTGGTCCACTTCTTACTGGTCCACTTTGTACTGGTCCACTCCTTACTGGTCCACTTTGTACTGGTCCACTTTGTACTGGTCCACTTTGTACTGGTCCACTTTGTACTGGTCCACTTCTTACTGGTCCACTTTGTACTGGTCCACTTTGTACTGGTCCACTTTGTACTGGTCCACTTCTTACTGGTCCACTTTGTACTGGTCCACTCCTTACTGGTCCACTTTGTACTGGTCCACTTTGTCCTGGTCCACTTTGTACTGGTCCACTTTGTCCTGGTCCACTTTGTACTGGTCCACTTTGTACTGGTCCACACTGGAGACAGTCAGGGAGGGGTCATGTTTTCAGGCGGTTCATCTCGTGAACACGATATCTCAGAAACGCCTCGAGGGAATTTCTTCAGATTCTCTCAAATGTTCGCTCAGGCCTCGTCTACACTTCTGCTCATATTTATTTCAGTGGACATGAGTCTCCCCACAGGAACCTGACCCAGTGCAGGACTCTAGTAAACCCTCTGTAGATTAGATAGGGTGGATTTGGTGCTGTAGCGAGTTTTCAGGACTGTTCTCTTCAGTGTTGGTGGTTTGTGATGAAAGTGTCTGTTCAGAGGAGGAGGGACTAACGATGTGTTTCTGACCTCACAGCTGGAAAAGATCCAGGTTCCTCACAGCCGCTGAGATCAGGTGATGGAGGTTCTAACTCTCCAAGTGAGACGTCCTCCTGAACACAGTGAGTTGCTTCATCACTTCAACAAAACTTCCTCAACCTGAGTGCAAAGTAACAAATGTGTGATCAGCTGTAAAACCTCTGTTTGAATTAGATTTAAAAACATCTGCTGAGAGCGAGAAACTGATCAGAAACCTTCACGTTAATAGGACAGATTCAATGTTGAATTAAAACTCAAATATCAGCAGTGACACAACAATTCAAATGGTAATTAATCAAATATTTGGGGCTTGTCAAGTTAAGATCAGTGTATTTTTTCTGAGTAAACTTTAAATTCACGGAGAGAATCATGGAAATATTAAGTCTCAATACTGTAAATACATAAAATACGTGGCTTTGTGGAACTGAACATTTCATTTTTAATGATTTTGTCTCTCTTCAGGTTCATGGACGAGAAGCAGTGTCACCACAGTTTCCCCTTTACACTGGAACTCATGATTATTCATCACTCAAATCATAAAGTGATATTCAGGATCAGACATTGATTGTAAAACAAGTAACACAACTGACAAATATGAAAAATAAATGGTGGCGTTGATTAAATTTGATCTTTTAGTTAAAAATAAGAAATGTAAACTTCCCTCTCATAAATGTTTGTTTAAATATTGGTAAATCAAATGAGGATTATTACTTTTTCTTTACCTGCAGTGAAGTAAAACCAGTTAAATATCCAGATTTTATTTTATTTCAAATTTTGAACCAGAAATGAATTAATCCAGAGTTGCTTGTTTTTGGTTGATTGGTTAAATTCATGCTTTGCTTTGTTCTTCACCTTTGAAGTTTATTTTAGTGGAGATTATAAAAGGGTTGTGGGATGTTTTAAGTGTCTCATATGAAATGATCTGTTAATATTTTGTTAGTTTTTAGGGACAAGGGACTTTTCTGTTTTAGCCTTGTTAACACTGTAAACATTTAAAGGTTTGAAAAGCTCAAAATTACTGAATTTATCTTTCGTAAGTTTAAAAACTTCACATTTTATCAAAGCTGTCAACGTGTGTTGTTGTTGTTATAATTTTTTCAGGCAAATGAATCATCTTTTTGAGGCTTTAACTTGCTCAACTTCGCACCAAACTTTACAGAAAATTAGAAAGTGGTGAAAATTTACTTAATTTTAAATAGGTGTGGCAAAATGGCTCAGCAGCGCCCCCTGGAACACGTTCACATTGACTGATCTTCACAAAAATCGATACACAGGTTTATCATGACCAGACAAACAAACAAGTCTACCGGTGCATTTTGAAAAACGCAACAAGAAGCCCGCCATTTTACATTTAGTGGCTGTTTTTACTTTGAGGTATTTGTACCAGGGCTTCATCAGATCATCTTCAACTTGAGATGAGTGTCATCACAACAAGAAGGAGATACAAACCAACTAAAGGATTGATTTTTCGTCACATGGTGTGACCGTGGGCGTGTTGTCACAGTTTGATTACACGCCATCAAAACACAATGTTCTGTATCTCGGACAAACATGAACCATGAATCCTTCCATGTTTGTAATATTCTGAGCTTTGCTGTAAGAGCCTGTGACCCGAACGTTTCATGCAAGCGACTGCTGAATGTGATTGGTGTGCATTTGACAATAAACTCTTGAAACTTGAAACTTGAATCTGTATGTCTCTCTCTCTCTCTCTCTCTCTCTCTCTCTCTCTCTCTCTCTCTCTCTCTCTCTCTCTCTCTCTCTCTCTCTCTCTCTCAGAATTGGGACATTTATCACCACCAAACTTCTGTCTCATGACACAGCTCTATCTGTCAATATTTCCTCAGGGTCATAGCGCCACCTACTGATCAGTTTGATCAGAGCAGGCAGAAAATTACCCTGAGTACCTCACCACACCCACTGTTATCTTGATGATGTGTGGCAGATTAGAAATAAAGACATCCGATTGTATACCAAGATATTTTATTAATTTGTTCAATATTATTACACGTGTATCTTAAGGATTCATAATAGTTGGTTAAATAAAAAACAAGAAAATGTTACTTAACCTCTGAAGAGACTGACGGACTCACTCTTGTCCTGGAGCTCATTGGATCCATTCAGCAGTGGGTGGAGCTGGATTTAAAACAAAGTAGGTGACCGTTTAGGAGAGGCGGTGGTCTAGTGGCAGAAACTTGGACTATGAGCAGAGAAGGTCTCTGGTTCGTCTCTGGTTCGATTCCACGGAAAGACAACGAAAAGACGAACCTGGATTGATCTGCCCAAAGATCCAAGAGTCTGTCTAGACCCTGTCTAGTGCCCCTGAGCAAGGCACCTTACTCCCCCAACATCTGCTCCCCGAGCGCTGTACATAGTCGCTCACTGCTCTGTGTGTCCTGCACCAGATGGGTCAAAAGCAGAGATTACATTTCCCTTCCTGCATGAGTGTGTCTGTGCATGTGGACTAATAAATGCATCTTAAAAAATATCTTAAATTATTATTATCATTTCTTTCAAAACATTAAATTGGGATATATTTATTTCCTAAAATTTTTAGCAATTATATGCTTCGTAAGGTTGTGTATTTACCTCAATGTTGTTTGACGTTACAAATAAAACCATCTATTTATATCAAATCAAATCAAAGTTTATTGTCACATGAACAAATGACAGCGTCATCAGCTCTGTGAAATTCTTTTGACCTGGCAGGCAACATCTATGCAGTAGACATATAACATATAACATATAACATATAACATATAACATATAACATATAACATATAACATATTACATATTACATATTACATATGACAAATAACAGTGCAACAATTTAAATTTAAAACAAGGATATTATCATCCTAATAAGTAAAAAACGATTTATTTGATCTTTCGTTCAGAGAAAATTAGAAGAATATTTAAATTACATCAAATCCTATACTGTGCATTAATTATATTTTATTTTAATAGTTTAATTAGCACATTATCTGTATTTAACCATAAATATATAATGTATTCCAGGTAAATTCTTCAAAGAGAAAAAAGTAAATAAAAGGATCAGCAGGGGACAGCCTTTATAAACAGTTTGTATATTATCATTTTTACATACAGTCTATGGTGAAAACAACACTAATAATTTCCTTTAGGAGATGTCTACTGCGCATGCGCTCGTAGAGGACGAGGGTCAGCCATCTTGTCTGCAGCCAGCTCAGAGCAAGAGGCTGACCCAGAAGACTACCCTACCCACAGTTCAGTGCGGGGCGGCCACTTCCGGTTTGTGTGTCCGTCAGAGAGAGCAGGAGAGGGTGAAGTCGAGATAAACGTGTGTTTTTGATGTTTCCTTTATATGTTAACGTGTTTAGTGTGTAGCTTTAGACCCAGAAGGAGTGGTGTGTGTTACTGTGTGTGTTGTATAGTGTGTTACAGTGTGTAACAGTGTGTGTTGCAGAGTGTGTGACAGTGTGTGACAGCTCGTTGTTCGCTCAGGTCCGAGCTACACGCAGGTAACTCGATGCTTTGTGTGAAATCAGATGTTTATACTTTAATTCTCCAGCTCGTCTCTTTATTTAATTCAGTTTATTTCTACAGGCTGAAAGTGAACAGTGTGGGCGAGCGGAGCTAACTGTGGCTAACATGCTAACGTCCGGCTAGCTGCTGCACGTTAGCCCGGAAGTTGACACTGCGGTGAAAACATCACAAGTTATGAATGAAATTGTTTATTAATGAGGAGGCTGAGTGATGAGCAGACCGGAAGCTGAACCTCCTGCTGCTGAGTCTCACTTCCTGCTCTACACATGGAGATGGATCTTCTTCTTTATGATCCTGAACATCTGATCATAAACTCATTATCAAAGAGTGACACACTAAACCAGAGTAGCCAATGTGTGGCCATTTTGTATCTTCAATGATCGATTGTGTGTCTTTGTGTGTGTCTGTGTGTGTCTGTGCATGCAGGTCTGTGGAGAGATGCCCCTGGAGGTCAGATGGCCGTTCCCACAGTGCCCCGCTCTGGCCTGGAGGATCTCCGGCTCCCTGATCATGGGCCTGGTCGGCTCCTATTCCTACTTCTGGACCAGTAAGTGAAGGAGTAATTTATATACGAGCAGATTACAGCCAGACCAGCAGGGCTCCTGGGGAAGATGCATAAATATATATATATATAAATTATTAATAATAGTTCCTCAGATGTCGTTATCTAAGCCTTATGACATAGTAATGTAATTGAGGTTTGATATGTTTACACTTTAAGCATAAACTGTGGAATAAATTACAGAACACAGAAAGAAAAGTGTGTGAAAAAATGAATGCGCTTTTTTCTGCATTATTAGTTATGTCAAATAAAACTGTTGATTTTGAATATTAAAGCTGCTTCTTGTTTTTTCCCTCTCCCTCTCAATCCCTGCGTCTTCAGAGTACATGAACCGTTTGAAGGTCCAGAACCAGGAGGTTCTGTTGAACCTGATCGACCAGCGCCCCCCCCGACACCCCCCTCATCACTCTGTCCAATCACCAGTCCTGTATGGATGACCCACACATCTGGGGTAAACACAATATGACACCACACACATCATAAAGCAGCTTGTGGTCAGTTTTCTATTAAATGTCAAAGAGTTTCATCTTGTGGAATGAAAATGTGCATTTATTGGATTCCTCTGTGTCTGCGTACAAAAGGAGAATTACAAATCTGCTGTTTGAACATTTGATTTGCAATAAAAATGAACTCTTTAGATTCTGATATTCAAACTGTATTTATAGTACATATTCTTCACTCTCTTTATTTTTTCTCTAATACTAATATATGTCAAATGTAATCCTTTATACTTCTATATAACATATACTGAAGATTTTAGTCATATTTGGGTCTGGTTTTCTTATAATACATTTTCTATCAAACCCCACACATATGTTAAACATTTCCTTTACGTAGATTGTATTTATGTTGTGTGAAATAAACACAATTCAAAACCTGAGCTGAACCCAGTTCATTCAGAAACAGTGGTGTAAGAATCGTGTGTTTGCGACAGGCGTGCTGCAGCTGCGACAGCTGTGGAGCTTCAACAAGATGCGCTGGTGAGTTTCTTCATCTCACCTTCTCTCAGAAAACTCATTGATCTGTTGGATGATGATTGTTGATCCACATGTGACTGATGGACAGGACCCCCGCAGCCTCCGAGATCTGCTTCAACGTGGAGCTGTTCTCCAGATTCTTCAGCCGTGGGAAGTGTGTTCCCGTCTGCAGAGGTGAGAGTCATCCCCCCCCTCCCCCTACACACACACACACAGATACACACACCCCACCGCATCTCAACAACATGTGAATGAGCCACTTGCATCTACATGTCTTCTCCAGGTGACGGTGTTTACCAGAAAGGGTATGGATTTCATTCTGGAGAAACTGAACAGAGGAGAATGGGTGCACATCTTCCCAGAGGGTAAGTGAACCGAGTCCTGTGGATCAGTTCTGAGTTGTCTGTGTGTGTGTGTCTGTGTGTGTGCATTTGAACGTTGCAAGCATGAAATATGTTTTGAGTCGTGAGAAAAAATAAAATCATATTTGTGTCAGCTTTAATATTGTGGCCACAAATACATTTTACACAATGAAAAATACAGAAAAGATGTGCATTTATATTAAACATTAAAAAACTGTAAATTTTCTTAATTAAGTTCTATATATTTGGTTGTATTTGTGTTAAATGAATACTGTTTATAGTAAAGTTTATGTTTAACTGTAAAATATCCAACCTCAGCTACATCTCTCTGTCATAATGGTTTGATAACATCTCAGGAATCACACTGACTTTATTTTTCATATATCGTTTACGTCGGCTCATATTGAATCAGATTTCTTTATGGCCTGATATCAGGAACTTTTGTATCGTGAAGTGAATCAAGTACTTTCTGTCTCGTTCCTTCTTCACAGGAAAAGTCAACATGACTGAAGAATTCATCCGATTGAAATGGGGTGAGCAGGGTTCATGTTCCTGTGTGTGTCTGTCCTCCAGTCACAATGCTCTGGACAGATGAACGTACACCATTACACTTGAGCTGTGCTGCCTGTTGTGTGTCTGTGGTTCTGTTTCAATCCTCCTGGTGTGTGTCCCTGGTGTGTGTTCCTGGTGTGTGTTCCAGGTGTGGGTCGGCTCATCGCAGATTGCTCCCTCAATCCGATCATCCTGCCGATGTGGCATGTGGGTGAGTTCACATCACAGCTGATCACAGGACCTGAAGTGAAGATATAGATTATCTACAGTAAAATGATGATAGATCACTTCTCTGATACCAAGAGTTCATATAGAAAACATGTATTTGTTCTTCTATGTGTTCTACTTCTGTCTTAGGTCTGAGTGATGTTCTGCCCAATATGACGCCGTACATACCTCGGACAGGCAAGGTGGGAACCACAAATAGTCTTTTACTACCCCGATTAGTGTCTGTCTGTCAAAATGGACATTATTTATATTTTGACGTACAAACAGTATATTGACGTGCTAACAAACACACTCAAACACACACACACACAACTCTGATAGTGACTGCAGCTGTTTACTCTGGTTTCCTTTCAGAAAATCACCGTCCTGGTGGGGAAACCGTTCAGCGTGAAAGATCTGGTTGAATCACTCCGAGCTGAAAACAAGAGCCAGGTGAGGACAGACTGGATTCCACATGTACATGATTTACAGTCTGTGTTTTAAGGAAAGAAATAGAGACTATTCTTGATGATGAGCTGCAGCTGTCTTGCTGCTGGCGCCACCCAGTGGCCAGAGGCTTTCTGTTTCCTGGTTGTTCTTGTGACGTCTCAGGAACGATGCTGAGGGAAAAGTGCCACATCAGCAGGATCTTAATGTATTTTCAACACATTCTTTCTCTTAACGTTTCCTTTCAGATGGAAATGAGAAAGACTTTGACTGATTTCATCCAGGAGGAGTTTCGGAGCCTTAAGGCCCAGGCTGAGGTTCTTCATGGGCAGATCCACTCTAGATCCTGAGTCACAGCCAATCAGACTGATGAGCCTTTACCCTAGAACTAGGGTAACTTAGAACACGGGACTGTTTTTACCACATTTCATGGTATCTGCTCACATCCTCTACTCCGCTGCAGCACCAGGAACTACACAGAATCCACAGATCCTGACAAACCGAAGGTGGTTTAGATGTTTCAGCTTCATCAGGATCCTGATCATTGATAATCAGTCTCTTCTGTGAATTTGGGTGCAACAGGAACTCCTCTGTAACTCAGCCAACGTTTCAAACCGGCTTCAAGGTTTGATTCCATCGATCTGATTCAGGTGCTAAACAGGATCAGCTCCAGGACAAACTGTGGAGAGCAGATGAGTGAGGTCCATGGATTCCTCAGGGTCTCTGCTGCTCCTGCTGTCCGTCACTGAGAGAAGAAGATCTCCAACGTTTGTAGAATCTCGAGAATAGATTGAAGCTTAGGTGCTTCTAAATGAACTTCAGCTGTGTGTCAGCTGTTGTTCTCCTGCTGCCACCAACCAGCTCAGTGTCCAGAGGAGAACGTTGGACGATTCCGCGTGTCATGATTTACGCCAAGTGCCAACGTTTATGATCACTGCAGGAAGCAGTGTGTCCTCAAGTTGTGTTGTTCTGGGCGTGTGACACATCACACTTTAATGCATGAGGCCAAAACTTCAACCTTCAATTCACAACTCTTACGATTTTAGTCTTGTGTTCTTTTTATTTTTAAACAAAATTCTGTTCAGTAATACAACAGTCGAATAAACTCTCAATATTTAAATGAAAAGGAAGAAAGACGTCTTTGTGCAGCTTGTTGTGATTTGTTTTCTTGCTCCACACATCGGGTCACGTTCTGCTCCCTGGTGAATTTAAAACCATCAACTGATCGATGTCTTGTGCTGCTGATGTATTTTGATGCAAATATCAGTCCCTGCTTTACCCCAGTGACAAATACAGTCCAGTGCACATCCTGTGGCTGCTTCACATTACAAGTTCGACCTGTTGACGTGAAGCAGCAGTGATTAGAAAGGCCGGGTTCGCATCAGACATGAAAACACAAACACATTGAATTCCTCCTGCTTATGAAGAGGATTTAAAACCATGGCAGGAATTAGAGTCTCTGCCACCATAAGATAAACTCTGATGCAAAACAGTCACCACAGAATGAAAAATCAAACACATACTGAAGAAGAATTAAATCTAATTTGTATTGGATTTAAAAATCATAATTCAGTGATTCTGGCTTCGCAGGAAGGTTCAGTTCTTTCTAGTGTTCGGGTTGAACTCACTTGTTTCCCACTTTCAGGAGAACGTTACACAAAGCGACTGTTTGTTGAAACACAAAATGTTTATTGTGTTCCTCTATTCTATAGATCTATAATTTATAATCTGAGGTCAGCTGTCTGTCAGAGAGACACATGCAGAGTGAATGTTTGGATATGATGAAGCTAATTGTTCCATTTTCAGTTCTGTTTTAACTTTAAATCAGTTCTGCTCTGTGTAAGCCTCCTCAACTTCACATTAATATTATTTCCTAGTGGTGTAGATTGTGTGTCTTTTACCAACACATGAAACTGTGAGTTTTGTGTATGTAACTTGTTCATCAGAGGTCAGTGGCTTTCATAAAGAAGTTAAGGCTGAGTGATCTCTGTGTTTTCTGATGGATGTATTGCCTTACTGTGATTGCCACTCTTTCCTATTGTACGTGAATGTCAATAAAGTGTCTTTTCTTAATTTGACTGTTTGTCTGTTTGTTTTTTCTTCTGAGAATCAACCATCAACTTTCATCTGATGAAATATGATGAAAACGTGTTAAACGTTAGATTCTGATCAGTGTTTTTATTGTTGTGATATTTGAACATTTTCTAAAGCTCCTGTATCAACAGGATTTTAAAGCGTTGCACTGCTGCCACATGATTGGCTGCCCGGATAGTCACGTGACAAACGAGTATTTTTAACTCTGTTTAGTTTAACGGTTTTATTTTTTTGTTCGTGTCACTGTGAGTCTTCTGTCTATGTCTATTTATAACAGCAAATATTTAAACAGAAAGATAATGAAAAGTTAAATTATTTTTTTTTATTAGAAATGCAAACGGATGAAATCCAGCCGACGCAGGGGTGTGTACGTCATCAAGCGGCGCCTTCAGCTCCGGCAGCGGGAGTTTTTCCGGAAACAAACAGGAGTGAGTTTGTGTTCCAGCGGAATGAGACACGTGCTGTCGCGTGTGTTTTTGTGGGTCATTGAAAGTGACGCAACACACTTGTGTATTTAACTCAGGTTGTCGCTTGTGTTTGAAATCAGGCGGAACTCGGACCCGTGTGTTTCAGACGCCATGACGCAGAGGAAGAGGCTGTCGGGCTCAGTGAGTTCATCATGTCCCTGTTGTCCTCTTCACACGTGACTACACAACCACACAACTACACAACAGGTGCAGTCACTGTTCGACCTCATGTCTGAACGGGACTCGATCGTGTCACTACACAGCGCAGGTGTTAGGGACGTCACTTCCGTTTGTAATCAACGAACCTGACGCTGAAGGTAAATCTGACTGGCTGCTGGCTCGGATGAAAGTACTGTCGAAGTACTATGGAAGTACTATCTGAGTACTCTGAAAGTACTGTCGAAGTACTATGAAAGTACTATCTTAGTACTCTTAAAGTGCTATCTAAGTACGATGAAAGTATTGTTGAAGTACTCTGAAAGTACTATCTAAGTACTCTGAAAGTACTCTGTCCACCATGTGTCCCCTCAGCAGAGCAGACTTCACTGCCTCTGTCTCTTTAACCCAGTTGAGGACAGAGGACACGATGGAGGACGTCTCCTCTTTGTCCCTCTGCACTGATTCAAACCTTTCATCTGGAAACTAATCCAAACTGTCGAGTTTCCCACGATCACGATTGAACCTTCACTTCACACTGACCTCATCAGACTTCATCTGCTGCACAAAGTACCTGATTCTAATCAAATCTCAGACACATGGAACAAGAACAGATCATTTACAGTTAAGGTGATAATGAAGATGTCCCTTTCATACAGTTCTCAACATGTCCACACGTGTCTGTAATGGTTCTGAAGCTGAACTCGAAGAAGTTGTGTTTCTTTTTTCTAAATGAAAGTTCAGTTATCTCAGTGAGGCAGTAACGTTCGACCTTCTCTGATGTATTTGGGGGTTTGAGGTTCTCTCTGGTCTCAGCCTCTGTTTCTCCACGTAGAGACAACCCAGCTCCTCTGGGACCCAGGAGGACGACGAGGACCCGACCTTCACTCAGCCGAGCACGTCCCAGGTCCAGAGAGGACTGGAGAAGTTCACTCCTGCACAGGTCGACCAAAAGGTACGAGGCACAGACATCTACACACTTATTTAACATATTTATATTCACACGTTGTCTGTGTGTGCGTCTCGTAGACAGCAGAGGTGGTGCAGTACTTCCTGGTGAAGGACCAAAAGAAGATTCCCATCCGCCGAGCAGGTGAAGTTACACAACTCCTGTGTCTGTCCTTTCAGACTAAAACACAACCACAGAGTTTTCAAAGTAAAACTGGACCTGCAGCTTTTTACTAGGTTCTCTGATTCAGAGGCTGGAGCAGTGGTGTGGATTCAAATGAGTGGTTATAGCCGTAGAGACACACATATACACACACACACAAATAGATATACAATAATAGTGTAATTTCTCTTTTATCCAGACTTGGTGAAACACGTGGTGAAAGATTATAGAAACATTTACCCAGAGATCATGAAGAAGGCGTCGCGGACGTTTGACCAGGTTCGTTCTGTCAAACCGGATCAATGACATCACAGCAGCTTTTTAAACACACAAATATCACATTTACACAAAGTTTCTCTTCTCTACTCACAAACTAGGTCTTTGGTCTTAAACTGGTTGAAATCGACACCAAAACTCACGTGTACATCCTCATTAATAAACTGGAAACGGCTGAAGACGCCTCACGGATCAAGTGAGTACTGAGTATTTTTATTCTTTATCATGTTTGTAACACTGCCTCATGCTCCACGTGTTTGTGAACAGCAGCCCGACCAATCCAAAGATGGGTCTGCTGTTCGCCATCCTCAGCGTCATCTTCATGAAAGGAGGCGTCGTGAGAGAAAGTGAGTGAGTCGAGAATCAACCTCACATTCAGTTTATTCACAATTTGTTTCATTTGTCCCTGAAACACATGGTTGTGTTTCCTGTTGTGTAGTCCTCATCTGGAACACTCTGAAGAAACTCCGAGTGGACGCTGGGTGAGGCCGGGTTTTATTGTTCTACATCTGTACCTGTGTAGTTTGACTTTTAATCTAATCTACTGTGAAAATGATTTTGACAGGAAACAAGATGAAGTAAATGTTTTTATAAATTGGCTTAAACCTGAGCCTCACTTTAAAACGTATTTTTGAGACAAAACTACCAGGTGGTGTCTCCCCATCAGAAAAATCCACTTTAGAACAAGTTAAAAAAATGTATCTTGACATGACGTTAATATGATAAAAGTTGACTTCAACATTTCATCTAAGTCTGTTTAAACATACATTTAAAACCAAGATAATTCTCACGTCAGAATATGAAGATGTGACTTGTTGAAACTCTGGTGTCTTTTTGTTTCTTCTATTTCTGACGATGTGAAACTTTCAGGCTGAAGCACGAAGAGTTCGGTGACGTGAAGAAGTTGGTCACAGACGAGTTTGTGCGTCAGAGGTGAGAAGTAACGTCTCCTCAGGTGAACGTGACAAAGGTCTTCACCTCCTCACGTCTTCACTTCTTCACCTCCTCACGTCTTCACCTCCTCACGACTTCACCTCCTCACATCTTCACTTCCTCACTTCTTCACCTCCTCACCTCTTCACTTCTCCCAGGTTACACAGGAACATGTTCTCTTTCTTGTGGATTCCTGAAGTCAGAGCTCTGTAACATTTACATGGTATTTAAGGCATTGGGTTTTTACGAGAAGCTGTAATCCAGTTGTAATCCCCCTCCCCCCCACCTCTACATCTATAGTTGTGTGTGAGTACTTTTCACCTTGTTGTTAGTACAGTCCTGTAATCCAGCGGTTCTGCAGTCAGAGGTCGCAGGTTCGACTCCCGCTGTGTCTCACTGTGTTTCACTACTGGTGTGATCAGAGCCAGTGTCTCTCAGACCATAGACTCTGGTTTATACCACACCACAGATCAGCAGGAGAGAGGGGAACTCCACCTCTACAGCAGAGAGGCTGGACCACCTCTCACTCCAGACAATACACAGCACCGATTCTTTTGAACATCTAAAAGCAGAATGTCTTTTACAACATATAGATATATATATAACTAAAGATAGTTGTATGTGTGTGTAGGTACCTGGAGTATGTGCGGATCCCTCACACAGAACCAGCGGAGCATGAATTCCGCTGGGGTCAACGCGCTGACCTCGAAGTGTCCAAAGCCAAAATCCTGGAGTTCATGGGTGAAGTAAGTGTCTGTTTAACTAATGGAGGAGCCGACTGAACTGATTCAACTCATTCACCTGAAGATGTGTCTAACGACGACCTGTGTTTGACCTCAGCTTCACGAACAGGAGCCTCAGACCTGGAGTCAGCAGTACAGGGAGGCCCACTCCACCCCCGACTCCACGCAGGCCAGCACCAGCAGCCAGAGATAAACCTCCCTCTGTTCCCTTGTTCTTATGTATCCAGTGTGATGCTGAGGCTGCATCAGTTCCACTCTTATCTTCTGTGTTCACATGTTGTTTCACCTTTGATTCTCCAACTCCTCTTTAATGTTACATCACACAAACGCTTCAGGTTTCAGTTCTCATTTTATTGCCTGGACGTCACCGTCAGTTCAAGTTCAGAAAATAAAATCATTTTATAAGATTCAACATCAGTGATTTGCATTGATTGACATGTACACACACACTGACACACACATTGGACAAGGACAGCGTCCTGTTGAAGCTTCATGTCCACAGGTTCATCACAGCTCAGGGCACCACAGCAGGTTTACACAGCAGCAGCAGGACGGAGCTTCACTGCTCTGACACTTCCTACAACTGAACAGGTTTTTAAAAGGATGACTTGAGGTTAAATCTCTGACACTCGTCACATTGTGAGGGAAGAAGAACATTTATTTATTTACACCGTCATGAGCCGGCCTCCAGGTTCTATTTAAACGAGGATCTTCTGAAGAGAAGCACAGACCTGGCGTCAGTTTGGACTTCAGCACGTTGTCCAACTCTCTTTGGCCTGAACTGTTGTGTTGTTATGAAGCTGACGCACTTTAACGTGAGATCAGAACTGTGCTGCCTCTGACCCACACAGTTGTAGAGACGTGTGAGCGGCTCTGCCATAAAGCTGAAGACCTATTTGAACTCAAGTTATTATCTCTCCTGACTATGATGAAGATCTCTTTGTTTTCCATGTGGCCAAATCCTACCGGCTCCTTCAGGAGGGATAGAAGTTTAACTCTGGGTTATAACATTATTTTACCACCAACAGACTAGTGGACCATTAATATAGATGCATATTAAATTGTAACAATGTGGTAAATCACATTTTCATGAACATTTTACTGTCTTATTTTGCTTGTAATAATAATAACTGTCAGTTTTTCATTGTATGGATTATACTAGTATTTTTTTACTACTGCAGTCCCCAGATTTGTCACCAGGTGTCACTGTTGGGTCTTTGGTAATGTTGACCAGACGAGTCTCACCCAGTTAACCAGCTTCATGATAACTGGTTCCCTGTGATCACTGGTGAGACCCACAGGGAACCAGGGGCCGTCCCTCTGTCAAACTGACCCCAGAACACGGTCCACGTGGTTTCAGTCATTTCAGAAGAATGTTCATATTTTAAAAACTGACACTTTGCACCACAATTATTAGTATTGCACCAGATCCCCTTGTGTTACTTATTAAAATGACTGAGGTCCATTAAAAACATACAACAACGCAAACACACTACACCTGGTGTGTGTCTGCCTGTCGGGTGCATAGAGTTGTGTATCTTTTAAATTACGTGAGGCACATCATGGTGTCATCGATACCACTTCTGTGTGTGTGCTAAACATGAGGTGATAAACTAGGTGATTAGCATAGAGACCAAGTAAAGAGGGAAACGGCAGCTGCTGTCGGAAGAAACAAAAACACCAGGTTTAGTTTCCTCTTTGGAAACGTTAACTCTGTCACAGTGTGTTAAAGGTTTAACTTCATTTAACCAGCTAACTTTTACTAGCGTTAACTAGTCTTCAACACAGCGAAGCTAACCGTTTCCCCGCTTCACGTGTTTAGGCCACGCCTCCTCTTCCTGTCTGACGTTTGGCCTGAGCCCTACATTATAAATAAAGTGCATTTACAATGGGAATAGGCTGAGAAATGTCTCACTCTCATTATCGAGGAGTTTTACACATTAACAACGATCAGTGTAATTACTTCAGTTAAAAATAAGGCCTCGGTCCATCAGGGTGGGTGGAGCTGACACCAGCTGCGTCCATCAGGGTGGGTGGAGCTAACATCAGCTGCGTGCATCAGGGTGGGTGGAGCTGAAAGAAGCTGCGTCCATCAGGGTGGGTGGAGCTGAAAGAAGCTGCGTCCATCAGGGTGGGTGGAGCTGACACCAGCTGCGTCCATCAGGGTGGGTGGAGCTGGAACCAGCTCCGTCCATCAGGGTGGGTGGAGCTGACACCAGCTGCGTCCATCAGGGTGGGTGGAGCTGACACCAGCTGCGTCCATCAGGGTGGGTGGAGCTGGAACCAGCTGCGTCCATCAGGGTGGGCGGAGCTGACTCCACCTCGCGGGTCTGATTCCTCTAGATGTGGTCTGGCACCGTCTCCAAGGCCTCCGCTGGGTCTCTGTCCACGTCCACATTCTGACAAAGAGACAAATGTCCATTCAGGAAGCTTCTATGAAACTATGACAGATGGTGAAGACGTGTGGACAGAGGCTTCCTGTCCACACGTCTTGTATCAGAGAGGATCTTCACCTCGGGCTTGTCTCTGTGAGTGTTGACAGCTTCAATGTGGAGGAAGACGGACTCCACCTTACAACCTGAGAGACAAACACAACAAGGCACCAGATGAAACATGAAAGGATCATGAAAGGAGTCACAATTCATTCCCAGGATTAATGAGAAGGTTGAATTCTAACACGTGACAGACGTTGAGATATTTCATCCTGGACCAAGATGAAGGTCCAGGATCAGGACTAAGAGAAGCTGTGGTGAAGGTCCAGGATCAGGACTAAGAGAAGCTGTGGAGATGCAGGCAGAGACTGACCGTAGGCGACGGGGGTGAGTTTCAGAACCGTGTGCAGAGGACACTTCAGGTACGGAAGCTCATCTGAGACAAACACAGAAACGTCCGTCAATACAAATCTGCTCTGTGAGTCTCCTGCAGGCGATCAGCTCATGAATATCAAGGAACAGGTTTTCCTCTCACTGGCGCTCTTGTCCAGGAAGTAGGCGAGTAGACATCTCATGACCGCCTGGTGACAGATGACCAGGACGTTCTCCTGCCTCTCCAGCTCCATGATGACCGGCTCCAGACGCTGGACCAGGTCCTCGTACGACTGAGGCACAGAGACGGATCCACACAGAACTTTAAATATCACTTAGATACTGGACTTTAACTTTTAGCTGTTCAATAAAATAAGATCTCAATGTGACAGCGTCTCCGTCCTCCCATTGGCCGACACTCACCTCTCCTTTAGGGTAGCGGTAGCGATACTTGTCTTGGTCCCTCAGTGCAAACTCCTCTGGGTAGTTCTCCTGAATGGCCTCATAGGTCATCTCCTCACACACACCCTGAGGCCGCACACACACAAACACAATCTAAAGTCAAACCACTGCTTCCACCCGAGGCGTCACTGACTCACACTCAACACACAGGGTTCACTGCCTCCTGCTTCAGGCTCCACCCACCAGTCAAGCTGCAGTTTGCTTCCATAGTGGTACAGACTCACAATACCAGATGTTCAGGGAATTCAATAAAAAGTATGAAGCGTATTTTGTCTTAATAAACATATGAATTGTGTTTCGAGGTCACGATAATCTCTGATTCCCTCACAGAGTTCCTGAGACTCAGTGGGACGACCTGTAAATATAACGTCTTCATCTGAGTCATAGTTCAGAACATGGGAACGTGGAGTTCAATCTGAGCTCTGCACGTGTTTGTGTGAAGCGACAACATGTACACACAACACAGGTTTGTAGTGAGTCACTCACAGCATCGATCTCATTGAGGGCCTTCCACTGCTCGTACTGGACTCCCAGTGCCTCGGCCGTCTGGATGGTCCTCTTCATGTGACTGGTCCAGACCTTCAGGTCGCTGATGCACTGCCCTCGCATGTATGCACCCAGAGCACTGGCAAACTGACGGGTACACACCGGAGACATGAGTACACAAACTGTCTCCTGCACCAAACACACACACAAACCACCGTCTCCGAACCTTAGCCCCGCGGGGGGACAGCCCGGAGTCCCCCCCGATCCGACCCACGAGGTTGAGCTCGCTCTCTCCGTGGCGACACAGGTAGATGGATCTGGGGGTGACGTGGATGTTCATGAGGTAGTAGACGATCCGGCTCTGGATGTGGTCCTGGACCCGGTTCACCAGGTACCTGCTGCCCACGTTGAAGATCTTAATGTACGACAGATTCCTGCGCAGAGAGAACAGAGCTGAGGACGAAGCTGCAGGTTCTCTGTTCACATGAAGTCAACCTGTTTCTCAAGACTTCACAGAGTTCCATTGAAACAAACCTTCACAAAACAACACAAATCCATGCTTTCACCTAAAAGTGTCTCAGTGGCTTTTAGGTCTTATGGAGGAAACGTATCAAACATTATGTCGACTCTACTTTCTCCAGCGGATGAGTCTGAGCAGCAGGACGTGGGCTCTCTTATGTCATTACAACAGTTTTGGGACATGAAGCTCAGTGGCTCATGACCCCAGCAGCTGGAATGTGAAGATGGAGCCCGACCTGTCCTTGTCCTCGTCCAGGGGAAGATACGTCAACTTGTAACATTCGATCCTCTTGAGGAAGTCGGCCACGGCTTCTTCTTTGTCACAGTCTACGTAGTCTGGACTGCTCAGCTTCACTTGCTGTTTGAAAAGAGACAGAACGTCAACCTTCAACAGAACCTTCTCACTCACATGTGTAAATCACTAAATGTCTCTTAATCCAGATCGACAGCTTATATTCTCACCTGGAAGAACTGAGAAACTAAAGTTAAGAATCTTAAATGTTAAAAGAACCGAACAGACATTTGTCATCATAACCTGTATTAATACTTCACACTTTGAGAGGGTTAGAAAGAAGGGAAGAGGAAGAGGAAGAGGAAGAGGAAGGAGAAGAGGAAGAGGAAGAGGAAGAGGAAGAGGAAGAGGAAGAGGAAGAGGAAGAGGAAGGAGAAGAGGAAGAGGAAGAGGAAGAGGAAGAGGAAGGAGAAGGAGAAAGTGAAACTAGCAGGAGGATTTGGTTCTTGTACTTTCAGACGATGAAGATGAAAACAAACACACACTTGATCTGACACAAACCAACAAACCCACTTGGCACAGAAATCAGTTCTCAGTGATCTTGGAATAACTTCCTGCTCTTATGCAAAGACACACACACAGCCAGACACACACACACAAACACAAACACACACTTACTTTAATATTCGCAGCAATGATGTCTAGATCGTCACATATCGACTCTACAAAGAAAACCTGACCAGAGGGAAAAGAGAGAATTATTATGTTACAGGTATAAACCTAAGGAAAGTTAAAAAAAAATGTAATATGCAATGTAAATATGAGTAGAATATGTGTGAAAGATTTATAAAACAGTTTAATGGATCTTCCCCCTGCAGCCCCAGAGACTGTAACTCATGGATTTCACTCGTCTTCATCAGAGAGGAACAAACCTTGTAACCGTTTTCTTTGGCGAAGCTGAGGATGACCTCTCTCCGCTCCTGGGTCGTGTTAGTGGCATCGAAAACCTTCCAGAGAAAACTCAGAGTTAGAAACCAACTCTCTTTATAAAGACTCATTAATAAAACTGAAGATGAAACCTGTTCTCCTCATTGTCATGTGAAACATCTGCTTTTAAGGGTTAAAGGTTTAACGCTGCCTGACACTCACCACGACCTGGCCCTGCCCCCTGGTGAAGTAATCACACACATCCTTCAGGGCAGCGACAGCACAGGCTCTGTTCACAGACACATGATGGATTCAAATACGTGAATCAAACAGTAAACTTTAGTCCTGTAACCTGATCTGTGATGGTGTGTAATGTTAATGAACTGGAAACCCGACAGTTTGTGAATGCAGCTGTGTGAAGCTGAAGGTTCCTACTTGCGTATCTTCATGGCCTCTTCGTTGTCTGGTCTGAAGAACTCGAAGCTGTTGTAGGAGCGTGTAGCGTCTCTACGATACTGACCCACGTTGAACACTGGGACAGAGAAATGATGAGTTATAAAACCACTGGACTCTCCAGTTAGAAGTGGAGGAAACTGGATGAAAGAGTCGGCTAAATGAAATGTAATGTAATCTCTGCTTCCTCCTGCGATCAAGAAATTGAGCTAAAATGTGATTAGTCCAGTATGCTCAGCTGTTTATGACATTTCACAATTTTTTAGATAAATGATCTAATTAATTATTTCCATAAGAATATATTATGATATTTAGTAGGATCAATGACAGGAACAACTTCAACTTAATGCAAAGCCACACTCGGATAAGTTATAGGAAAGTTATCAAACATTTAAAACATTGTTCTAAAAGGAGAGTGGAGCTGAAAGTCACTGAGCCGTGACTGAGTCCAGACTCTGAGGTCACGTGACCCGGATCGATCTGGGGACCAGGTCAGGTGATACCTTTGGTGGTAACTCCGATCCAGTTCAGGTATCTGGTGAGCTTCTTGGAGATGTAGGTCTTCCCTCGTGCCGGGAGTCCCACCATCACGATCATGGTTGGAGAGTTGGTGAACTGGGGCACCGACGCTGAAACACACACACACATGGAGATCAATCCTTCTGCTGGTTTCACACGTGTGTATAAAACATTCACTTCCTGTGGAGCAGCAAGTCCACAGCGTGTCTTCTTCACATGGAGTTTAACCTAACTGAACTTTGACCTGGGATATTTTGTGGAGGTTATGAAAGTAGCTGAAAACTGAAGCCAAACACGGGGCTGCCATCTTGGAGTGAGGAGTCACCTGGAGCCTGAATGTGTGAAGTTCTGAGAGGAGTCGTGATGTGAGCAGCCTCTGAACACACATCTGATATTTATACAAATAACTGATCGTTTTGGTTTGGTCCATGTTCCATCTGCTAACATGGAGAGGGCGGGGCTTATGACTTGCTCTCAGAAGCTTTGGGATCATTTAGCAGCTCCTGGGTCAGAAGAAGAGATTCTTCTTGTTCCTGAAGCTTCTCAGGATCCAATGGGAAACAAATCATCTTCTACTGAATAGAACAGATTAATAAAACACATGGGACTCGTTCTGTCTTATTACTATAGATCAGTTAAAAACCTGCGTTTATCACCAATATTCAGCCAGAACATGTTTCCAAGTGTAATTAATTGTATTAGTCAGAACCTACACACTTTACTTTGTACTGTTTGTTATATCATTAAACCTGAATGAGAGTCTATTCTGTCAGGAGAGTGGACATGTTGTGTAACAGAGGAGCTTTGGGGTGAATAACCCTCAGGTCTCACACACACAGACACACACAGACACACACTCACACACACAGACACACACATTCAGTGATCATCTGCACACAACAAAAAACGGTTTTACGCCTACAGTATTGTACAGGTATCAACTTGTTACACTGAGGTGACGGCAAACAATGCAGTATCCACGTGTGTGTGTGTGTGTGTCTATGTGTGTGTCTGTGTGTGTGTACTCACAGCCCCTGCGTTGACTCAGTCTGCTTTTCAATGATGGCACCCAAATTTTCTCCAGAGGATTTTGAGTGAGTGTTCTTTGTGTTCCTGACATGACTTCAGCCGCCAGGTGTGTGTGTCTGTGTGTGTGTCTGTGTGTGTGTGGACCTCTGTGCTGCTTGTGTGTGTGTCTGTGTGAAGATGAAAGGAAGATGTCGTACAGATTTTGAACATCCTCGCACCATGTCCTGTGGGGGAGGAGCCTAACTGGTCGGCCAGTCCTCACACCTGTTGGGCTTGTTGCAGAGGACGGAGTGATGTGATTGGCCGGGCAGCCTGTCAGTCATGTTTCCAGAATGACGTCGTCCACCAATCACCACGTGCAACTGTAAACCTAGCCCGGTCACACAGGAAGTGGTGTAGCATGACAAGAGGGAATCTGAGATGATGATGATGGTGTGTATGTGTGTGCGTGTATGTATGTGTGTGTGTGCGTGTGTGTGTGTGTGTGTATGTGTGTGTGTGTGTCTGTTATTTTTAATTAGGAACTAACAATTATTCAATTAAAGAATTAAAGAATGGATTTTAAGATGAATACACTTTCAACAAGAGGAAGTTAATAATAATATAAACATTCATATTCAAGTGTTGAACCTTTAAATGTTGATCACATTAAAAGGTTCAGTGTGTAAGATTTAGGAGAAAGGTTCAAATAATAAGTGTGTTGGATTTAAAATGTAAAAATTTTTGTTTTCTTGAAACTAGAATGGACCATTTATATCTAAATATTTAAATACTTTATTATTGAGGGGTATTGAGCTGCAACCTGACACTTCACCACTAGATGTCACTACATTCTACACACTGAGCCTTTAACAGTTACGTGGAATCTGGAGCTTGTTACTCAACACTATTTCTGTTTCTGTTTCAGTTTTATCATCTTTTGAATTCCAGTTTCTTTTTGTGTAATCGTTTGTCATCTCTCAATAATCGACCCAGCCACATGTGTGTGTCTGTGTTGTGCAGCTCATGTCATCTTGGAGCATCTGTAATATTGAACGTTTACATGAAATTTAAATCTTTCTAATTCAGAACATCACACGTGTGTCTCACAGTTAGAAAGTACACACAGAGGAAGTTGTGTGTCTGCTGCACAACAATTCAGACCTGATTCAAGTGTGTTATACTCGAGTAAATGTACTCCGTTACTCTCGGCACAATTTGACTTGTGACCGTGACACCGCCCCCCAACACACACACACGCACGGACAAACACACACACTCATACAATCAGACTTGGCTGTGCGAGCAGCATCTTTATTAAACGTGCGTGTGTGTGTGCGTGAGAGAGAAAGCTCACCTGTGCTGTCACACCGCAGCCTCCGCACCGTGTGCACGTTCCTCTTGGACTCCATTAGTTTCTCACACTCAGAGACCACGTGGGTCGCTGCTCGTCGCCCCGCAGACACACACGCACAAACACACACGCACACACACATACACACTTCTGCTTCTCAGCGCTTGACCACCAGGATCTACTCACACGGACCGATGTGCTCCATGTGCATGTGTTCGTACACACAGGGCTTACATAACAGTGTGTGTGTGTGTGTGTGTGTGTGTGTGTGCGTGTGTGTGACAGAGTGCGTGTGTGTTTGTGACATAGAGTGTGTGCGAGTGGTGTGTGCGTGTGAAGGGGGGGGGGCATGGTGCTCATTCATCAATGAGAACGATCAGCTGTTGCGTCACGGGTATACGCACGCGCACACAGTCTCTCCCTCAGATGACAGAACATGAGGAGCTGTGTGTGTGTGTGTGTGTATGTGTGTGTGTGTGTGTGTGTGTGTGTGTGCGTGCGTGCGTGCGTGCGTGTGTGTGTGTGTGTGTGTGTGTGTGTGTGTGTGTGTGTGTGTGTGTGTGTGTGTGTGCTCTCCGTGTGTCGCTGTCACTCACCGTGTGGCCGCTGGAACCGGAGCGCCCGCCCCGCGCCCCCCCCTCTGCTCGGCTCCGTCTTGCGTAACCGCCGGTCCGTTCATCCTGCGGATCTGATCCTGGCGTGTGCGTGTGTGTGTGTCTCTGTGCGTGTTCCTGTCTCTCTGTGTGTGTGTGTGTGTCATGTATGTTCCGGTTGTGTGTCCGTGCCTCTCGTGATGTTCGCTCCGCAGCAACACACTGTCCTAAAATGTTCAGTGTTCCTGTTCAGTCCGACGACTCCTTTAGTTCCGTCTGCCCCACACACACACAGACACACACTGACACACACACACTAACACGCACACTGTGGAGCGAGTTCTTCAGGTTCCATTAGCAGCCAGTCTGTGTGTGTCCGCCCCTCCCTCCTCCTCCTCCTCCTCCTCCTCCTCTGGAGCACAAGCAGCATCACTGATGCTCAGTGCGCGTTCACGTCACAACAACACTTTAAAGAGATAGTTCACTGAAAATTCTGTCCACTGTGCAGTGACACACACACACCACACACACACACACACACACACACACACACACACACACACCACACACACACAACACACACTTTACTTGTGGTGAGGATGCTCATTTAACGAATCCCTCCTCCAGCCCCTCAGCTGAACTTTGACCCCCACAGCCAAAGGCCTGACTCTAAACCAAGTCTTTATTAAGTGAGGACAGAAGGTTGTGTGTCTGTAGGGACTTTAATCCAAACGGTCCTCACAAGTATAGAAGAACAGACACAGGAAGCAGCCGCAGGCGGGTGTGTTAGCGTAGTCCATGTTTATTAGTCTGGGTTAGTTAGTCGGATACAGACACAGCGCACGATGCAACAAGCAGGTACAACACAGCTCAATATTGCAGTACACCCCTCCCATCAACCCCCATACGTGTGTGTGTGGTGAACTCCACCTCTCCTACACACACACACACATACATCACAGCAGCCCCCCCACCACCTCTGTAATCTCCCTGCTGAATCCTGTGATACTGATTTCATTATGAAGACCGCGTCATTGTGACTGATAATAGCACAGTAGTTGTTACCATGAGCAGTATTGTTATTATTTATATCTCATTTTTTTGTCTTTATATTTTTTACAAGTTTTTATGTTGTGTTTTCTTTCCCAACGTGTTTCTATGTATAAAAGAAGGCTGCGACAGAGACAGGCAGACGAACAGGGTCAAACAGCGCCGGGGTTCAAGATGGACGACAGCTCCACTTCCTGCCGCCGTGCAGCAGTGACATCACACTGGAGGTGTGGCTAGACTCATCACAAGTCAGTCTCAGCTGTCAATCATAATGTCTCATGACCATGAATCTGCATCAGCAGAAACCATCTGTTAACATGTTCAGTTACTGTGTCCCATCTGCTCACATGGAGGAGGCGGGTTCAGGAGCCTTGCTGCAGATAGAGATGTTTTGTCTTCTCTCTTTTGGGAGGTGTCCTGTCGTCCATCTTTGTTTTTCCAGTCGTAGAAACAGTCGGCATCAGAGTCGGAGCGGAGACGTTTACAAGGCAACAGGTTTGTGGATTATTACGTTTTTAGATGAACAGACAGTTTCCACGTGTCGTGTCCTTCAGGACGAAGACAAACAGAACAATGACAGAGAAGCTCAGAGCGTTTGGATCCGTCTCCGGGGGTTTGTCCGTCCACGCCGCTCCGCCTCGGGACACAGGTTAACATCGTGAAGAGGCCTGGGGCTGTTCTCACTATGGTTCTACTCTAAATGTCTCTGGGCTTCTACACGAGGAAAACCTACGAGGAGACGAGGGTGGTGTGTGTGTGTGTGTGTCATATGATACAAACGCTGCAGCGTGGAGGCGCTGACGTACAAAATCAAAACAGAGCAACAGATATTTAAAAAAAACGCACAATTTTATCATCTTATAAAAGAAGCCATGGAAATAAAAAAATGACAATCTCGAGGTTCTATTTACATTCAGAGAACGAAACGTCAGATTCTCTCTCTCTGTCAGCTCCTCCTCTTCCTCCTCCTCTTCCTCCATCCTCCCTCCGTCCTTCAGAGGGTCCCATTGGGGTTTGCTACAGAGGACCGACCCTGTGTGTGTGTGATGTGTGTATATCATATGTGTGAGTTTGTGTTTCCGTGTGTGAGGACATTTACAAAGTCTAAGTGGTCTTCTGTGATGTGTCGTGTTTGTATGAACGGATTCAATCGGAGAATCTGTCGCCATGACAACACATCTCCCTGTGTCTCAGTGGGGGGGGAGTGAGAGCGCCTCAGTGTGGTCGTGACGTTGAACATGACGCGCCGGTGGAAACAACAGAAAGACCAGTTCCTCTACTGGCTCTAATGGGAAGGAAGTCCATCACCACCTGTGTTCCCTGCTGATTTGGGTTGAGCTCTACTGCGCCCCCTTGCTTCACAACCCGGAACTTCTCTGACCTTCTCGATCACACCTCGTTAAAATGTCAAAAACGTTTTTACCTCGTTTTTTGTATTTTTCATTTTCTAGGCTTTGTGGTTTTGTCCGTGTGTTGTGTTCCGCTGCAGAGCGTCAACACAACTTCCTGCTCCTGCCTCGTGAACGGGAGGATGCAGGAGCAGGGAGTGGGAGGAGAGAGGGATGATTGACAGGAGGAGAGGAGGACTCGACTGGACTCGCTTAAGGCAACGGATCCCTCATCGCACAGGTCAGGGACGGAGAGTAAACAATCGCACACAGACACGCACAGAGTGACCGTCACATGACTCAGAACAGCCTCAGGGAGGGTCATGCATCTTAGGTTTCAGCCGCGCACACAACAAAAATCTGCCAAATCATCCCCAGACGCATGCACACTAACTTATATACACAAAAACAACACAAGTAACTTGGAAACGACAAAGACACATTGTGGTGAAGTCTGAAGATGCGTGGAAATTAAAACTGGTGACAGACTTCAATGTTTCTACAAAGTGTTTCGACATCTTGGTCACAGATGAAAAATGAAATTATTGGTTTTACTTTTCCCTTTTCTTCATCTTCATCATCCTCTCCTGCACCTCCCTCTGTCCCTCCTCAGCTCAGGAGAGGGATCTGATTGAGCATATTTTCTGTGTGTGTGTGTGTGTGTGCATGCGTGCAAGTGCGTCTACAGGTGTGTGTGTGTGTGTGTGTGTGTTTGTAAACGTGGTAGAAAAGGTGACACATCCTGTAAACAGATGAACTGTGTAAACCTGTGGAATGTACTGAGACTGTGTGTGTGTGACATTACAGGCAGTGGAGTCAGCAGCGGTGTGTCCCTCAGTGTGTGTGTGTGTGTGTGTGTGTGTGTGTGTGTGTGTGTGTGTGTGTCTAGGTGGGCCGGTTCAGGATGCTCGACATGGAGGGAGCGAGGGGGGGAGGCGGGGCGGCTGTGACGGGGGAGGCCGGCCCGGAGCTCTCGTGTCCGGGGGGGGGCGGGCCCCCGGTTGCTGTACTGGCCGATGAAGGAGCCGTCCTCGTTGAACTGGATGTCCACGCTGTCTCCGTACTCCGCCAGAGAGTCCTCGCTGCCCAGCTTGCTGTCCCCCCCCAGGGACCGCTGGCTGTCCGAGCGCTTCTCATCTCCATCGCTGGAACAACACAAAGACAAACTGGACGTGATCAGATGAACCAAGTCAGAGGGTTATTATGTGAAAAGAGGAACATCTGAGACCAGAAGGAGTTTCTGTCACAGCTCATGGGTCAGAGACGCAGCAGGTTTTCATTTCTCTTACACTCTCCAATCACAAAGGTGAATGATCGAGTCCAACTGAACGTTTTCAAAAATCAATATGTTCTCTGAGGGATGAGCCTGAAGCACAGGCTCCATACAACTGACTTCACCACAGAGTCACTGTGAGAAGAAGAGCTGCTCCTGACACAGTTGTCTTTGTAACAACAACTTCCACAGAGTCAGCGTTGTCCTACTTTCTACATTAACTACATCTAATGACGCACACATCACAACAGTCACTGGCACAAAAGACACACAACACATGCATGTAAGAGCAACACAAAAAGTCTGTTAACGTCCTCACCTCTCCAGAGATCTGCAGGCAGACCGTGAGAGGACGAGAGACAAGTGAGATAGAAAGGAAGGAGAGCTGGGAATGACTTTATATACAGTCACTGATCCTCTTTATATACAGTCACTGATCCTCTTTATATACAGTCACTGATCCTCTTTATATACAGTCACTGATCCTCTTTATATACAGTCACTGATCCTCTTTATATACAGTCACTGATCCTCTTTATATACAGTCACTGATCCTCTTTATATACAGTCACTGATCCTCTTTATATACAGTCACTGATCCTCTTTATATACAGTCACTGATCCTCTTTATATACAGTCACTGATCCTCTTTATATACAGTCACTGATCCTCTTTATATACAGTCACTGATCCTCTTTATATACAGTCACTGATCCTCTTTATATACAGTCACTGATCCTCTTTATATACAGTCACTGATCCTCTTTATATACAGTCACTGATCCTCTTTATATACAGTCACTGATCCTCTTTATATACAGTCACTGATCCTCTTTATATACAGTCACTGATCCTCTTTATATACAGTCACTGATCCTCTTTATATACAGTCACTGATCCTCTTTATATACAGTCACTGATCCTCTTTATATACAGTCACTGATCCTCTTTATATACAGTCACTGATCCTCTTTATATACAGTCACTGATCCTCTTTATATACAGTCACTGATCCTCTTTATATACAGTCACTGATCCTCTTTATATACAGTCACTGATCCTCTTTATATACAGTCACTGATCATCTTTATATACAGTCACTGATCCTCTTTATATACAGTCACTGATCCTCTTTATATACAGTCACTGATTCTCTTTATATACAGTCACTGATGGTCTATATTCAGTGGTTGGAGGAAACCCACCTGTATTCTCCAAAGGTCTCGTCTTTCATTGGTCGAGCTTCAGAGTCCACTTCCTTGTCTTCCTTGTCCTTCACTGTAAGAAGACAACTCAATATCAAACCCTTCACTACACAATAAGGTGTGTGTGTGTGTGTGTGTGTGTGTGTGTGTGGTTACCTGCGTACTTCCCGCCCCTGCTGCGTTTGATGAGGCAGAGGATGAGCAGTATCAGGATCAGCAGCACGATGGCGCTGACGAGTCCGATCAACCAGCCCTGAGTGGCGAACCCAGCAGGCATCTCCGAGGGCACTGAGAGACGGAGAGAGACCAGGAGGTGATGTGTGCGGTGAGGTGTGTGCACGTGACTAACAACACACAAACACAAGGGTTCTCTAGGTTCTGCTGGACCATCGGGTTCTACTGAGCAGTTACCTGGTCCGATGGTCCACCCCTCCTCCTGCCACTGAGTGACGTTCCCATGGAGGATCATGAGGTGGTACTGAGTTCCTGGTTGGAGGCCTGTCAGCGAATAGAAACCCTGCGTGGAGTTCACCAACTCTGACTCCTCCCACTCGCCCCCAGCTGCAACACAAACACACACACACGTAACAGGTTAGTAAAGTTGCTTTTGGTTTTCTGGAGTATGAGATGAGTTTTTAGACTTGTTGGTTTGATAATGGACAGTCGCGTGGTCATCTCTCTCAACCCACCGCTCTTCCTCAGGTAGCGGATGTGGAAGCCGTGGTTCCTGTCTCGCTCTCCAGGGACCCAGCTCAGGTTGAAGGACGTGTTGTCCTGGACGATGGTGACGTTGGTTGGAGGAACTGGAGGAAGAAGGAAAACGATTGGTGTCATAGACAGGACTTGATAAAGGTAATAAAAGCACTCGGCTGCATTTAGACAAATAAATGTAGTTTCACCTCCGTCCAGCAGGGTGGCGCCACTCAGAGTGACGGGGGGTCCGTCCCCGGTGGCGGTGCGGGCCATCACTTTGAAGGTGTAGTGGCTGCTGGGGTCCAGATGGTCCAACACGATCTGAGTCACGTTGGGATCACTCATGAACTCCATCTTCAGCGGACTGTCTCTGCTCTCCACCTCTATAGACGGGGTGGGGGGGGTAACACACCCACCTGGTTAGAATCCTTCATATTCTCACAGTTTCCTGCTGAATGTTGGAGACAAACTCTGGTTGTTAATAACTTCAGAGTGTTTGCAGCTGATCTGAGTTCAGCTTCACTCTTCAGCTGCAGCTGGTTGTGTCTGTGACTCTCAGTCAGTTGTTCTCTCAGGAGATGGAACCCACTCAGCAGAGTCACAGACGCTCAGGGAGAGAAGGAGGAAACTTCCTCCTGATTCCAACTCACACGTGAATCAGTGGGAAACCTTCACTTCCTCCATGTGCGAGTGAGGGGCCATAAAACATCTCATCTTCATCTGCACTGAACTCTGACCCACTAACATCCACTTTGTCAGTGTGCTGCTGTGACACCTACTGGTTATACTGGTAATACGTTTCATTCTGAGCTCCCCACAGGTGTTCATTACCTTGCTGGTACTGAACCATGTATCCCAGCAGGATCCCGTTGGTTTCAACTGGAGGCGTCCAGAAGAGAATCAGGGATTTCTCTGTCGGGCTCTCAGACCTCAGGGATGCAGGAGGACCCGGAGCTGCACACACACACCACGCACACAACACACACACACACACACACACACACACACACACACACACCACAGGCTAGTTTAGTGGAGTTGTTTGATGTTTCCGACCGCAGCACAAAGGTCGGACATGTATCTTTGACAAACATTTATTTCATGTTTACTTTGATTTTTTAGTTTGGTCCCATATGCTAACATGGAGGAGGCTGGGTTTATGACCTGTACGGCAGCCAGCCACCAGGGGGAGATCGTGACACTTCACCTCTAAGACCCACCTCCTTCTGGCGTGCTGAAGCGGTGAGGCAGCGAGTGAGGCCCCTCCCCTTTGCTGTTGAAGACAGTGATTGACAGCTCGTACTGAGGAGAACAGCTGCAGCCCCGTCACTTCCTTGGACGTCTCCAGGCCGTGGACGACCACCACCCTGCTGGCTGTGTCTCTGTCCGTCCCTCGGTCCGGCCTGTCCCCTCGCTCGTCCCCGTGGTCCCCGTGGTGCAGCTTCCCCAGAGACCTCCGGCCCCGCCCCACCAGGGGGCCCAGCCTCCGGATGTAGATCTGACAGAGAGGAAACCAAACTGAAGTCATGTGGTTCGATGCATCAGTGTAGAGTCGTTATCATGATTAATCCTTAGATTCACCAGATTTACATTTAGAGAAGGAAACTAAATGTCTTGATTCTTTAACTTTCATTCATGTTGAACTGCATCATCAGAAGAAACAGGTTAAATTTGCCTAATTGGTTTATAACCAATTTAAACAGCGAACAAATCAAACTAAAAAGATTTGAAAAGAAACATTTTCCCAAATAGAAGGAATCGTGACAGCTCCAGTGTCCTGTCTGTCCCTCGCCAGCAGGGGGCGTGGTGAGGTGATCTGAGGACAGGCTGGGGTTCATTGTAAACATTTGACACTTTTGAAAATTAGAAAAATAAACTTGATTGAATTAGAAACCACTAATAGACTAAAAACATGCATGTTTCCACCGTTACTACTTATTATCTAAGTAAAGCTACGACTGAATATTCCATCATGAATAAATCTGCTGAATAGTTTTGTCAAATGAAATCATGAAGGTTGTGTTGGCACCTTGTGTCCCAGCAGCAGCCCTCGGACGCCCTGCGCCTCGCTCCACTTCACCCGGACGGTGCTGTTCATCACCGTGGACTCCACTCCCGTGGGCGCCTCCTCAGGAACTGAGAGGAAGAGGAAGAGGAAGAGGAAGAGGAAGAGGAAGAGGAAGAGGAAGAGGAAGAGGAAGAGGAAGAGGAAGAGGAAGAGGAGGCATCAAGTTTCCAGTGAGAATAACAGATCTTTATCACTTTGAATTCAAGCTGCAGCAAGTCGGTGTGTCTCCAGTGGAGGAGATGTTGATGAGATGTTGATGAGATGTTGATGAGATGTTGATGAGACGCACCGTCCTCTCCAGAGTGTCCGATCTCTGGTTCCGGTTCTGGTCCGTGTCCGAGCGAGTTGACGGCCTGGACTTTGATCTCAAACGGTTCGTAGGTCCCGGTGTCGTTCAGCAGGAACGGGGGGGTCTTTGTGTAGCTGTGGTTCCAGTGCACGCTCTTTCCCCCCGGCCTGCCGCCACGACACCTTGTACTGGAAGTCCTGGCCGTAGTGGAACCGCCGGTCCATCTCCTGCAGAGCAGACGAGGAGGAGGACAACGGGTCTGGATACTTAGTTCAGTCAAAGTGATAATTCAACAATGAATATGTACTGAAAAATCCAAAACTATGACAGAACTAAACTTTGTTTGTTTAAAATAAACGGATTCTGAAAAATGTAACGTCTCAAAACAACAAACAACATTAATTTTCATCGACTCTTCTTACTGCTCAGCTGGGTGTTGTTTTGTTTGCTTGTTAAAGTTAATAAAGTTTTTTAATATAGTTTATTTCTATCTGAACTGTGGTGAAGTGAAGTCACAGAGTTTCTTCAAGTAAAGTACGAAAAGCCTCATCATTGTGTTTATAGATATAACCAAGGTCTGATGATTTTAATTTGAGCTGTAAATATTTCAGAACATGTAAATATATAAATCATAGAAGAGCTTACATCCCAGGTGATGATCAGAGTCTTTGGGTCTGTGGAGTCGCTGCGGACTCCAGTCGGGTTAGTGTCAGGAACTGGAGGAGGAGACACAAACTGGATTTAGCTCCTTTCAAAACAACTTGTTACGAAGAGGAAAAACACTTCCTGTGTGAAACAGTTTCTCTTTCTTACGACCAGTTAGCTTAGCTTAGCACAAAGACTGAGAGACAGGGGGAAACACCTAGCCTGGCGCTCTCCAAAAACTCAAAAGAAGTTACCTTTACAGTATTTGTTGGGCCTTTATTATGGTTTTATTTAAATGATTGAACTCCGGGACTTGACATATGGCTGGAGTGACATATCAACTTGAAACTTGAAAGATGAGCTTCACATTTCATCATTTCACTTAGTTCCTGACAAACAAAAGTGCATTTTTCTCAGAAAGTTGGACAGCTGGAGTGTTGTGTGTCTGACTCACCAGCAGGTGGCGTGCTGTGGTACTCCGAGGCCTTGCTGGGGTGGCTGCGGCCGATGGCGTTGATGGCGATGACCCGGAAGCGGTAGGTGCAGAAGGGGTGGAGCTTCAGCTGCAGGTGGTTGAAGTCGGCTGGTATCTCCTGCCACTGCTCCCACTTCCACTCGCCCTCCTCCGTGTGCTGCTCCTCCCTCGCCTCCACCACGTACTCTGAAGAACAACACACGTGACCTCACACCTCACCCCCCGCTGGACAGAGAGTGTGTCCCTGTTTGTGTGTGTACTTTGTGCTACACACCTGTGATGGGGCTGTTGTGTGAGTGTCCCGGGATCCAGCTGAGTGTGAGGCTGTGGTCCGCCAAGTTGGACAGGGACAGGTCTTTGGGGGGGGTCGGGTCGAGCTGAGGGTCCCAACAGAAATCTGTTAGTGTTGAACACACCTGCTACACACACACTACGTTACACACACAACGTAAAACACACACGGCAACGCACCCACGACGGTGATGGAGCCGTTAGCCTGCACGTTGTCCAGGTCAGTGATGACCTCACACGAGTAGAGCGCCGAGTCCACTGATTGGACGTCCGTCACTTTCAATGATCCATTATTGAAGAAAGTGTACCTACACACACACACAGACACACACGTACACACAAATACACACACACACACACATCCAATTAATTGTGCATATTTTTATTTCTAGGTCAACATTGAGTCAGTTTTCCCTCTGGGATACATGAATATTTGTTTGATTTATGTTTGGTGGAATTCAGATTTCTCTTCTTTCTTTTCATCTTATATTCTCCATCCCTTCTCTGTTCTCGAGGTCAAACCCCATCTTATTTACTACTTCCTCAGGCTGAGTAATGTGCTGTGGCCCGTGTTAAACTTATGAAGAGAAACTACCTACAGCAACATGTCCTCTCTGCTAACATGGAGGAGGCGATTAGTGAGCTGTACTGCAGCCAGCCACCAGG
>CM076725.1:24939745-24944745 GCA_038501795.1 Pseudopleuronectes americanus | reverse complement strand
GGAAGGAGAATTCTAATGACTGGAAAACTCTGAAACAGCAAGAAACACTCGTCTCAAACTTCTGACGACACATCAAGCACTGGAGACTAAACATCACTTCTTATGTGTTTGCAGCTTCTCTTCTATTTCCTCTGTGTGTTAGAGGATTTATGTTTGGACTTTACTCTGACTGTATATTCCATGTGACTATGTTACTGTGCTGCTGCGTATGTATGTCTGTATGTCTCTTCTTCTTTTCCTCCGTGTGTTGGTAAACTCTTTACTCCGGCTCTGCTCTGTTAAAGCATCGAGCAGCTGACGTCTCGCTGCTGGTTTCAGAGCTGATGTGCTCAAGATGTTTCTTTATCCTGTCCACTGCATTTATTGCTTCACAGTGGCTGTAACACTATTGATCAGAGGAAATGGCAGCGATACTAATGGAGGAGGAGTGGGGAGAGGAGGAGGAGGGGTCTACATTTCCCAAATGATGTTGGGTTGTTCTTCATCTCCAGTGAAACGAGAGAAGCTCAGTTCATTCTGCTTCATCATGTGACCACGCTGCTTCATCTCGGCCGTCATTGACTTTTCTCCAACAAACTGGGATCCAGTTTCTTTCTACGCGTCCAGCAGACAGAGCAGCACAGTGAATCATGAGAGAGACGAGTCTGTGTCACCTGATGAGTCCACAGAGTTCCCTCTGTTTTAGCTCAGTGTTTGTTCTCCTCCACCTCCGTCAGGCGCTTAGCTGCTGTCGCACTGTGAGTTTGGCTCATGATTGAAATTCACCACGTTGTGCTTTACGCGTCTGTTCAGACTGTCGTGAAACACTCTGAACCACTTTGAACCACTTTGATCTAGAAAAAGTCTTTAAGTATTATTTTCATAAATTGCTCAGTAATTCTAGATTTATGGCCGAACATGGTTTTGTGAGCTCAGAGTGAACTTTGACCATTAGACTGTAAATAAAGAAGTCAATGCAAAGTATCTTGAGCACCCCCTGGTGTCTGGCTGCAGTATAGGTCATAAACCCGGCCTCATCCATGTCACTAGACGGGACATGGACCAAACAAACACATTATGACCACGTAAACCCTTTTTTTTAAAGATGGTTCTTATGTAGTTGTTATCATGCGATGTTTGTTCAAGTTGTTTCTGATAGTTAGATTCCCCGAACTATACGGCACACACTGGATACAAGCGAGGTTCTGGACCCAAAATGGCAAAGTTTGTATCCAGGATATTTTGTATTAATTAACTACCACAACATTTATATGTATAAATATCATCCCAGTTTTCACATCAAAATATTCAGATATGAAGCATTAAGATGAAATTATTAATCGTACTAATAAATGAATCAGAGGATCAGACATGAATAAATCACCACACAGCGAAGTGAGAGAACCCTGCGTCACACACGTCCTTCACTCGTTCTCCACTAACCAGTGTGTGTTTCCTTCCCAGTCTGGAGAAACGCTGACTTCCCAGCAACGCCTCACACTTGGCAGCCCCGACCCAGTGACGTCACAGCTCTGTCTCCGGGAAATGGTTGCTACGGTAACAAGAGATGAGAGCGCAGAACAGGTGGCCGCACTCAACCTCACTGAGTCACTGAAGTGTGTGTGTGTCTGTGTGTGTGTTACTGTAGATCCTTGATAATAGCTCATTAATCTTTGAATCAGCACATGTTGTACCGATCTTGTGTGTGTGTGTGTGTGTGTGTGTTTGTGTGTGTGTGTGTGTGTGTGTGTGTGTGTGTGTGTGTGTGTGTGTGTGTGTCTGTGTGTGTGTTACTGTAGATCCTTAATAATAGCTCATTAATCTTTGAATCAGCACATGTTGTACCGATCTTGTGTGTGTGTGTGTGTGTGTGTGTGTGTGAGACTCACACTCCACGATGACATGTACAGTTTGTGTCACAGCCGTCCCCAGTGTGTTGGAGGCGTAGCAGCGGTACGACCCTGCGTAGAAGTCGAGCTCCGTCTCCGGCTCCGCCCACAGCGTCCCCGATCCTCTCCGCTCCAAACCGAACTCCTCCTCGTCTTTCACCCAGCGGAAACTGGAGAGAACACACACACACAGGAATTCAGACAAACTCACAACAGGTGTCTTAACACAAAGACACACTGAAGGATTCAAACAGACAATATATCATGAGTCGGAGGGAGGAGAGAGGGAGGAGAGAGGAGGGAGGAGAGGGAAGGAGAGGAGGGGAGGATGAGAGGGAGGAGAAGAGGAGGGAGAGGATGGGAGAGGAGAGGAGGAGAGGGAGGAGAGGGAGGAGAGGAGGGAGAGGAGAGGAGGAGAGGAGAGGAGGGAGGGAGGAGAGGAGAGATGAGAGAGGAGCAGGAGAGGGAGGAGAGGAGGAGGAGAGAGGAGAGGAGAGAGAGGAGAGGAGGGAGGGAGAGGAGGAGAGGGAGAGTGAGAGATGAAGAGAAAGAGAGACTCAGTTGAAACGGAAAGAAAGAAGGAACGAGAAGAGCGATGATTTTATTATGGATCTGATTTTATTATGGGAACATTTATTACCATGGCAACAGAAAGACCAGAGGGAGGGAACGGACAAACATTTGTTGTGTGTCAATTATATTCACACACACACACCACACCACACCACACACACACACACACACACACACACACACACACAGTACCTGGGTGCTGGGAGACCAGAGGCCTCACAGGGCAGGTTGATGTCCTCTGTAGAAAACGCTGTGTACGATGACGGCATCTCTGTCAACACTGGAGGCTGTGACACTAACACACACACACACACACAGACACACACAGTTATAATGAAGGAGTACAGATGCACACAGGTACAAACGTTGTTGTTATCAGGACGCCTGCCTTCTGCTGATCTTCAGTGTCCCAGTGTGACGTGTCCCCAGAGCTTCATCAACATTACCAACATGAACAACTTTATCTAAAAACTATTATAACATTATTATCACTCGGAGACATGACAGATGTGTAACATGTGATATTTTTGACTTTTCTTCCCTCTGGTATAAGCTGCTTGTTAGAGGATGAATAATTCACTAATCAAATGTTAACAGTCAAACCTGCATCTTTAATAAACAGAATATAATGGAGGTGGACGTGATTTCACTGATTTCATAGATCAACGTCTCTCACTGAGAGAATAACAACCTTCTATCTGCAGAGGAGTTTATTCTGCAGTGAGTCTGTTTGTCCATCAGTTGTGACTGTGTGATGTTAGTGTGTCTGCAGGGACGCAGGGGGAGGAGTCAGTTATGAAGGGTCTGCATCGACAGGTTTGTGTTAATGAAGCGTACACACACACAGACACACACACAAGCAAGGAGAGCCACTTACTGTTATGCACTTTATCTGTTTGTCCAGAGGGAAGCAGTGAAAGCAGAGCAGAGAAGAAAGACTGAGACAGTTTGAAACGCTGAAGACAAATCAGGTCAGAGACAGATTCACTCAGAAGATGAGAGAGAGACGAGCGAAGGATTCGTCCTCCTCAGCGTCTGACTCAGACTCACTGGATCCTGGATCAGTTTACATCTCTCTCTCTCTCTCTCTACATCTCTCTCCCTCCCTCCCTCCCTCGCCTTCTCTTCCCTTCTCTAACCTTCTTCACTACTCTTTCTCCTTCACTGTCTCTTCTCATCCATCTCTCTTTTCCTCCCTCTCTCATTTGCATCTCCTCCTCTCTGTGCTCCTCTCTCAGCCCCGCCCAGGGAGAAGGTCGTCGGCTTGAAGGTCGAGAGCTGAAACCCGACTCCTCCTCCTCCTCCTCTGGGACCATCAAGGCCTCCTGACCTTTGAACTTCACCTCCAGCGTCAGAGTTCTCTCTAATCAGGTCACTGTGGATAAGTGTGTGTTTGTTTCTGTGCTTGTGTGAATATCTTCATCAGTTTGGTTTGTTTGATGAGATCATTTCAAACAAAGATCAGATAATTACAGATAAATGAACAAGACAATAAAACGTAAGAATCAATAAAACATCAGGAATAAGAGAGGACTCATTTCAGGGGAGTATCTGGAGATTGTGTAGAGAAACATGCGTTGAACGACAAATGTTTTAAAGAAAGATTTGAAATTTGAAAACAGACTGACAGACAGCAGCGGCTCACTGTGTGACTTCAGGTCGGTACTCACAGTCTTTGGGGATGTTGATGGCTCCGTGAGCGAAGGGAGGAGTGAGGGAGAGGAAGGAGAGGGGGAGGAGGAGGAGCAGGGCGGGGGGGCTCGGGCCCTTACAGCCCATCCACCGACGCTGTGACACACACATCTCTCAATGTCCCATCAAAAGTGATGCAGGACTCCCACACGCTCATCAACACATAAACACACACACACACGCACAACTCTGAGACACACACTCCAGCCCCTCTGGAGACCGACAGGGACACGGTGTGTTTCAGTGGGTTTGTGTTGAGGTTGTGTCTCCGTCAGGTCGTCAGTCGCCTCTGCTGCTGCTGAGGAAGAGGAAGAGGGGGGGGGTGACCCCGAGAACAAAGAAGGGATGTGAGAGAAGATGAAAAGAAAGCAAAGAAATCATTAATTTCACCAAACATAAATCATCTCACAACAAGACAAATATTAATTTACTCCAGAGGGAAACCTGAATTAATGTTGACCTACAAATTAAAATATACTCAGTTAATTGTGTGTGTGTGTGAGTGTGTGTGTGTGTGTGTGTGTGTGTCTGTGTCTGTGCGTGTGTGTGTCAAAGACGAATGGATCAGGTCATCTGATAAAGAAGAGATCAGATCAAAGCTGCAGGAAACATCTACTCTTCTAATGACATTACAAAGACTGTGTGTGTGTGTTGTGTGTGTGTGTGTGTGTGTGTGTGTGTGTGTTTCTGCCACATCAGCTTAATTTCCCTTCATCTGAACATCTTCTCTTTTGTTCCTGCCTGGTGACTAAACACTGACCCGTGACAGCAGGAGTGTCGGGGGTAGCGGGGGTGAGTATGTGTGTGTGAGTGTGTGTGTGTGTGTAACACAGATGGAGCAGAGCTTTCTCTCTTTTGTTCCCTCGT
>CM076725.1:24841323-24936323 GCA_038501795.1 Pseudopleuronectes americanus | reverse complement strand
GTGAGGGGGGTTTATAGAGTAAAGATGGTGGTGTGCAAGTGGACGAATAGTGAGCGACAGAGCGAAAAATTAATTCATGGAAAGATTCCGATCTGCAGCAAAGAAGTGGGAAGTGTGGATGGAGAGATTAGGCAAAGTGGGAGGGAGGGAGGGAGACAGAAGAGGATACGTCCCCCCTACTCACACACACACACACGCACTCACACACAAATACACACACGCACACACACACACACGCACGCACACACACACAACATGAGGAGAGAAAGAGCTATTCTCAGTTTGTCCCTCCCTCTTGGCCGCAAAACCTAAATTCACCTAAATTCATTATTTATTACATATTCTCACATATACGACTCCACAGACACACACCCAGACACACACACACACACAATCACACAGGCATACACACGCAATCACACACCCACCCACCCACACACACACACTGACCATGAATGCTGACCATGCTATAGCCTCGAGCAAAGAGGAGAGGTCAGTCACCTAGAGATGATTTCAACAAAGTGTGTGTGTGTGTGAGTCTGTGTGTTTTCGTGTCTCTGTGTGTGTGTGTGTGTGTCTGTGTGTGTGCTTGCCTACGTCTGAGTGTGCCTGTGTGTGTGTAGATCACCGAGCTGATGCCCTTCACATCCGGCCTCATGAATATGTAATGTAAGTGTCATTTTAATAAAGCACCACTGAGTTAAATGTGTCTGTGAGGAGATGATGTGAGTGTCAAACCCATAAATCACATTTATACTAATAATTAACTCATATACATTATTAACATCCTGAGGATCATTTCTAGGAATCGACCATAAGGAGTTCAAACATCATGTTTCTGCAGATCCTGGTTCATTGATACAAAGTTCATGGTTTTGAGCAACTTCAAACATGAAGCTTTGATTTGATCTGCGTTCTGACACGTGTCTCCTCTTCATGTTGATGAATATTTATCTTCTGATGAATCTTCTGACTCTCAGTTTGTGGACCTGCAGCCGGACACGTGGTGGTGCAATCATGGGAGGTGAGAGGTGTGCAGCCCCCGGCACCCAGTCCCATCTTCTCTGTTAACTGACCAGTGGCTCTTTCTGCTTTATGACACCTTTACACATAAGTCACCATTATTTATAGTGAATCACCTCATACACACACACACACACACAACACACACACACACACACACACACACACACAAACACACACGCGTCTGTGTTCAGCTGCCTTTGTGGATAACTAGACTGGAGTCCCTGTGGAGGAGGGGAGATAAATAACTCAATAAACACGAGGAGGTTTCTGACCCTGGAACAAACAGATCCACTGACAGGCCTCACATCTTCCTCCTGCTCCTTCTCCTCATCGTCCTCCTGCTCCTCTGCTCATCCTTCTCCTTCTCCTCCTCCTGCTCCTCCTCCTCCTCCTCTTCCTCCTCCTGCTTCTGTCTTTCCTCTCTGTTTGTGTTTTGCCTCCATCGTCTCTTTCGTCTGTTAAACTGCTGGAGGCTCTATAACTCCCCCGTCTTATCAGCTTCAAACATAAAAGCAGAGCTGGAGGAAGAGACCCACCCCCCACCCCTTCATTGAGACACTTAACACTGGTGACGGGTTCGATTGTTCACTTATGTTAATTGTGCAGCTCTGTCTGTGTTATGATGTCGAGGCCGTGGACTGTAAACTCAGATATACTGATGCTGTGCAGTGGTGATCGAGGGGTGGAGCCTGCTGCTCAACCAATCGTGAGTCAGTATCAGCTGTCAATCATGACTGTTTTTACATCATTAAATCTGATCAGAGACACAAACACTTGAACAAACGTGAAATTATACGTATAATGTGTTTGACTTGTATTTAGAATATCTGTTGTCTGGGCCGTGACCCGTATGCTAACATGGAGGAGGCAGGGTTCAGGACCCATACTTCTACCAGCCACCAGGGGGTGTTGGCTTCACCCTTCAGAGCTTTCATGTCATCTGGTAGAACTTAGAACGTTATCTGTACTTTTTGAACATTTACTTGAGCGTTTATACAAAGATTTAATTTGAATTTGAACTTATTTGAAACACACATTTTTCAAATCTTTTTTTTCAAGATTCAAGGATTAAAGTTAACGAATCCACAGGAAACACTGGACCAGAGAGCAGCTGATGAAAGATTAAACTAAACCTCCTTTAATAATCTCGATGATCTGAACTTCAAAAGAAACAATAACAGATAAAGACAAAGAAGATAAATAATCCATCAGTCTTTCATCTTCAATGTCAGCAGCTTCCTTTTTAGAAATATCTCTTCTAAATATCAAATTTTTCGATGTGTTAAAATTCTTTTGTTCGGCTGAGGATCCGAAACATAAAGATATTCAGTTCATAATCAAGATAAAGAAAAACCACAGAGAGGCTGAAACTGGAGAATCTTTGAAATAAAGAATCTGCTTTGAAAAATGACTCGAGCAATTAATGCATCGAAATGAGTTAATGAGGTCGTGAGGAGCGACGCTTCATTAGTCGACTGGCGGAGCTGTGGGGTCTATAGAAATGTTCATTTGTCTGTCGGACTTCAGAATGATGCCATTGTGTGTTTCTGTGTGTTTGCTGTTCAGATGTTCCCCCTCTGGTCCCACAGCTTCCCGACGCCTTTCACATTCAAATCAGCTCTTATTGGCGTGACATTGTTCATCCACCTCTGGACTACCCCCCACCCTCCTCCCCACACACACACCGTACACACACACTGTACACACACACACACACACACACACTGTACACACACACACACACACACACACACACACACACAGACACACAAAGCAGGTTCCTGTGTGTGTTTGTGACTGGGATCATTAGTGACGGTATGTTCCTGGACAAACAGCAGCTCCCGCTCTGGGTGGCGTCCCGCCTCCTGTGGGCTCTATTAGATTCCGCCGGGGGGGCGAGTGGCACCAGCTGGGACGGGCCACAGTGTGACGGAGCTCGACGGGCGGTGGACACACACCCACGGACACACATCCATCACCGCCGTCACACAAAATACACCGAGGACACAGACCGGAGGCCACTGACACTAATTTAACCATCAGTGAATTAAAGGGGAAATCACATTAAATAGAGGTCATGTGACACAGGGAGGAAGTGATGTCATCCTCTGTCTTGTTACTGATCTACGATAGTAAACAGTCTGGATTAAAACATGTCGACTCTAATCGCCATATACATGCAGAACAATGGCGTCAGGCCTCAGCCAATGAGACGCTTGCAATGTCAATCAATACGTGACCTGATCATGTGTCACCAGCGGCTTCAGTGAACCGACGCCATTAACACTCACCAGCTTCTTCTTCTTCTTCTCTGAGGAACCAGTAGAACTAACATGTCGTCCTGACTGAGGCAGCAGTCAGGACGACATGTTAGTTCTACTGGTTCAGGATTCAAGATTTTCTTTATTCTTTACCTCTCGTGCAAAAAAATAACTTGACAAGCTGTTAACATTAAACCAGAAGAGAATGAAAGAGAATCTGACCAATCAGCTTCAGGACAAACAGTTTGGTGTACTGTAGGGTCGGTTATGAAGTTGTCGGGGGATCGCAGCTCGTGTTTCTGCTCTAAAACGTATCCCTGTTACCACGGTTACCCCTGACATCAACACGGCTCCAGCCCTGGAAAGGAGACTGGGTTTCTGCTCAGGGGCTCGGGGAACACACTCACCAGAGTGAGGCGAAATAAATAAATAAAAATACATTTATTCACTCGATCGCTCACACAGATCGGAATCAACTCGTAATATCACAAGAATAAATAGTTATTTTGATTTAATAACCATGAGGGAGAACTGGTGCTCTCTGGAGCTTCTCTGCTTCTGGATGTAAAATGTTGAACAATCAGATTGTTTGTTGAGAAACTCTGAACGTTCTCTGAAGGTGACTCAGATGTGACCAACCATCACGTCACAGTCGACCACAAACATCTCGTCCTCCTCTGAAGACACAGTTTCCTCCAACAGACCCAGTTTCTTACACAACCTTCTCAAAGTTCTGATGCTGATGAGATCAAATACAAGGATTTTGTTCTTTGTGAAAGTTTAACTGAACAAGCTGCTGCTCGTTCCTCATTTTAACACAGGAACCTGTCTGATCTCCTCTTATTCCAACATGAGACTCAAATCATGACTTTATTCTTTAAATCTCCCTGAAAGTCCGACAGAGATTGTTATTTTTTTAAAGTGAAACGCTCAGCCGTTCCTATCACCTCCTGAAGCTGTGGGTAAATGATCTATTATATCAAAGTGTTGATGATATTGATTATAGCAGCTTTAAATGAGCAGCTGCCTCGTGTGGAGAGTAAATGGACTCTGCTGGGAACCTGCTGTAAAACCTGGTGAGGCCTGAGGCGGTAACCAGAAGACGCTAATGTGTGTAACCATGAGCCGCGTCACACAAACACTGCAGATCACACAGGACTCACAATATAGAATAAATAATGCATAAATATATTATGTACTATAATATTGTTTAATGAGAAAAAGTGAATCGTATAATTAGAACTTAGAAAAAATTAGATTGAGTTCTGATTTAAGCTGCAGTGTTTCTGTGTTTCTGTGTGTTCTCACTTCACAGCTGTGTTCTTCTGGAAGCTTCTCACTTCACAGCTGTGTTCTTCTGGAAGCTTCTCACTTCACAGCTGTGTTCTTCTGGAAGCTTCTCACTCCAGCTGTTTCCTTCTCTGCGTTGCTTTTCCTTATTATTTGCTCTTTATGTTTTGGTGCCTCTGGGCCACCGTCCTGAGACGTGGCCTTCAAACAACCACGACTCTGTCTCCAAGTTACACTCCTCCCTGGTGGGAGATCTGGTTCCTTCTCCTGCACTCGGCCGGAAGAACCTGACTCTCTCTCTATCTCCCGCTCGCCTTCATCCCTCCTCCTCCTCCTCCTCCTCCTCCTCCTCCTCCTCCTCCTCCTCCTCCACCCGCAGAGAACAGGAAGGAAGGTTTAAATTAAAAGGAGATTTGATGCTTATCCTATTATTCAATCAGACGGGGAAAATGTCAATTTGCATTGTGTGTGTGTGTACATGAAGCCAGCCTCTCTCTCTCTCTCTGCCTCTCTCTGTCTCTCTCTCTCCCATCCCCTTCTGTCTTTCCCCCGTCACCATGGTAACCACCTGACTCCAGCACCACACAGCAATATTTCTCTCCCCATCCCCCACGCTGCCCCTCCTTCTTTTCTCCCATCCCCCACTCCATCCCTCCACACCTCTCCCTCTCCATCGCTTTCTCTCCAGTGCCACTCCCTGTATCTCCTCGATTCACCTCTCCCCTCTCTCTCCCTCACACGCACACACACACGCACACACACACACACACACACAGACACACACCATTGTCTCCCTCCTCGGTTTGACTCGTGTGTCGAAGCGGCCGTCTGGTTTTTTGGAAGACGTTTTGTTTCCTGCTCGTTAAAGACAGACAGATCTCAGACAGACGGACAGATGGTGACGGAACCAGGGACTGAAGGAGGAAAACACAAGCAGGGGGAAATGTGAGGTTTTTGTTGTCTGAATAATATATTTAAATATTTACATGATCATCAGACACGGAAGCTGCTGCTGTTCATATTTTTTTTGTATATCAAAAAGAATCGATAAATGGCATCACCACAATGACCAGGAAATTGTGTAATTTCCTGTAGTTGGTGTTTGTGTAGCAGCAGCAGAAGGTTGTCGGGTAACAACTCGTTCATAACAGGAACATGTGGGTACATCCAGGCGAGGGGCGGAGCCTGTAGAGCAGCAGGGGCGGAGCCTGTAGAGCAGCAGGAGGCCGGACATGACGTATAAACTCTGCTCTGGAAAGATCCCTGCTCGTCTTCGTCTTCAAGGCTCCTCTTCTTCATCCTGAGATCTTTGTGTTCTTCCAGATTCACATTAAAAACCTCCAGAGTTCCTCCTCCAGCCGCCCAGTGACACTGTCCACGTGAGAATGAACGAGAGGTGACGCAGCTCAAGAGTCAAAGGTCACGTTTTCAGAGATTTTAAACTTGAAGATTTTCTCTTTACTTCGTTAAGAGAAAGAAAAGCAACAAATTCTCACGTTTAAGAATCAAACGTTTGGAAACAGATCGAGGAAGTTTCAGCTTCACGTTCTCGACTCTTTTTACATTTGACTGGAGCAGGATTTGTGATGTGTCTTCACTGCAGGTGACACACAGACACACACATTATATTGAGACTGGAATATTCCCAGTGATCACACAACCTTTCCACATGTTGCGGTGACGCAGCAGCTGTGGTTGTTTGTCACTGATGATATTGTTGCTCAGATATTTGACTGATAAAGTCTCCTCTGTGTTCGGGGTCCGGCCATGAATCGGACTCTTGTCACAGTCACACAGCCGCGGAAAACAGACACAAGTCACATATTTGTAGGAGGAAGTGTGTGTGTGTGTGTGTGTGTGTGTGTGTGTGTGTGTGTGTGTGTGTGTGTGTGTGTTCACTCAAACATGTGTGTTCACTGTATGTGTTAAAGCCACTGAAGTTAGATTAGCTGTTTCTGAGGAGATTAAAGCCCCAAACACAGAGGGGCTGTAAAAACCCTCCTACAGTCCCTAATCCTAGCTAATGGACCCCCCCCCCGTCCCCCCCCGTCCCCCCAACAACACACACACACATACGCACAAATACACACACATACAGACACACACACACAGATAAACACACACCCACAGAGGTAGAGGAGGGTTGAAGGAGGGAGAAGACAAAACACGAAAAGCTGAGCGAAGACAAGAGGGAGATGATGATGAAGATGAAGAAGAGGGAGAAGATGAAGAAGAGGACGAAGAGGAAGAGGGGCATTCCTCCCATTTCTAAACACAAAGGCCTCATTCTGCTGAGGAGAAATGGAAAAACAAGAGCGGAAGAGAAGAGAGAGAGGAAGGCAAAGTTGAAGCAGGGAGGAAAGAGAGTGGGGGCGTGAGAGAGATGGATGAAGATGGATAAGATGAGAGGAAACAGAGGAGCTGAGAACGAGCAGGAGTCAGATTCATCTCATTTTGTGACCCACACAAACCTCAGTCTGAACTCTCACTGACCTGATGGACCTCAGTCCACAAGCTGTGGTATGAACCCAGGGCGTCGGGGGGGCAGAGACACAGACTGAGAACTCAGAGGTTCAGACATGGAACAGAACCTGAAGCTGAACTTCTTCTTAACAGGAGCCCCAGATCCTGATCTAATCAAACTAGAACTTCCCCCTTTAGATTCAATTACAAGTTTAGCATTTTATTTATATCTGCACCAAATCACACACACTGATATATAAGAATCCCCAAAGTATGACCATGAACATCCATGAATTATTCTCTAAGGTTGTAACCAATGTTAGAGAAAGTGAAAGACTCATGGATCCTCCTCCGGATCCCGATCCGCACCTCAACTCTCAGATCCACTGATCCTTCCACCAAGTTCACTGGAAATCTGTTCAGTGGTTCGTGTTGGATTCTGGGAACAAACCACATCACGAGGAGCTGGAGCCAATAACCACCACCACCATTCAACATTCGATCTGGATCAGTCGTCCCTGTCGAACCCGTGACTCTGGTTTATCTTCTGCTTTCCCTCCATACAAGTCGGATATGGACTAAACTAAATGTCAGGACTCCAGACTACGAAGACGAGCATCTTCTGTGGATAACAATCAAAACCTCTTTAGAGCAGATTAATGGATTCAGAGAGTGAAGCGCTGGAGTGCTTTTAATTTGAAAGGGGTTCAGGAAGTGTTTGTGACACAGAACGATAAACATTGTGGTTCAAACAGAGAAAAAGATTGTTCACCGGAGTTTTAATGTTTATCTGATGAATTTATGTCACAAACACAAACGGTTGTTACACTTTCTCTAGGTGTTTCAAAATAAAAGCACTCCAGCGTTTCTGTTGACCAAATCCATTCTATCATTTAAAAAGTTGTTTTTATTGTGAAATATTTGCAGGAGCTGGAGAGGAACGGCTTCACACTGTGGAGCACTTTATTTATTTGAGTTCACAGGACGACTTTCACACAATGGAACAGTCAAATGTGTAACTGTAATCCATGCAAAGCTAATATGTAAACACATTTTACTGCAGCAGCAGAACTCTGCACAACACTTTGTTGAACCGAAGCTAAATATTGTGCATTCAATAGATAAAGTTACATAACTGCATTTCTTTGTGTATATTTATGCTCGTGCATTCAGCCTTTAACAGAAATTGCTAAAATAATAAATCTGACTGTCCTAAGTGTGTTTTCTGGACGATATCAGGCGTTAAGATCTCTGCTGACATTTGGAATTAATAAGTGATCTTCTTTTTGCATCTGAAAGTCAAAGCCTCTGTTTATGGTCAAATCACATTTCATCGTATGCAGTGAAAACTTATGTTTGTTAAGTTTTATGTATTTATTTGGCAAAATTTGGAGAAAAAAAACCCGTCAGATTGTATTTTCTATTTGTGTGACTTTGTTTGTCTCACACAAACTGTGTGTTTGCCTCTTAGAGAAGAAACATGTTGCATCACTTCCCAGGTCGAGGAGCTTTTATCCAAAGTGAGGACACTGAAGCCGGAGACCTTGAAGGAAGTTCTAAGTGCTGCATCAGTTCAGTAAGAGCAGGAGATCAGGTAGAAGAGCAGTAAGTGCTGGTCAGAGAGGAGCTGATCTCAGAGCAGATGAGGGAGCGACGCCTGGCAGCTGACCATCAGGAAGTGTGGTGAGAAGAACCTGTCTCATGGAAACGTGATGTGACGTGACCCAGAGGAACGCAGGGTTCGTGAAGGACCAGGAGCTTGTGTGATGGAGTTCTGGCTGCATCGATCAGTGTTGAATTGGATTAGTGTCCAGCCAGAGGAGGTGGAGGAGCAGCCGAGGGACATGTGACCTTTGAGGCTGAAGGAAGATGCTCCACCTCCTTCTGGACCATCTCCATCGTCACCGAGGAGAGAACCACAGTCTGTTCCAGGACCTGAGGTCGAGCTCACGTTGTATAAAGTTATCACATCGTCTAATGTTCAGAGACGTGTCCTGGGACCTGGAGTCAGTGTCCAGCTCAGAGTCGTGGAGACAAACAATCTGTTTGTTTATGAACATTTCTGAAGGAAACAGATTTCTATTTATTGAGATTGTTTATTTCTGTATTAATTCAATGAGCCAAGAAGCTCTAAACAAAAGGGACAATGGAAGAAAACTCCTCCTCCACCAGGTGAAGCTCAACTCTCCCTCCTCCTCTCCCTCCTCCTCCTCCTCCTCTTCCTCTCTCATCCTGTTCCCTGTCCATCTTTTATTTCATCCCCCCTCATCCCCTCTTTTTCTGCCCTTTTTGGACTCATTCTCCACTGGGGTAAGATCTTCTCCCCCTCCCACTCTGATAAACCTCTCAGCTCGTCTTTCACTCACTAATATTTCCTCCTCCTCCTCCTCCTCCTCCTCCTCCTCCTCCTCCTCCTCTCAGGTTCTGGCCTACTTTAAGGGAGTCAACTGCCAAAGCAACCAAAAGAGGAAATGCCACAGTACACAACAGAGTGTGGTGTGTGTCTTTGTGTGTGTGTGTCTGTGTGTGTTAAATGACGTTGCTCAGAGTGAAAAGAGGAATTCCAGTGTGAACAAACAGAAACCTGGTGAAAGTGAAGGAGGAGAAGAGAGTGGCTCCTCTGAGTGGATCTGCATTAATGTGAAGCATTAAGCTGCAACTCACGATCAATTCATCAATCGGTCGATGATCGTTTCCGTCTCTGATGGAAGACGATAAACATTCAGTGATCCAAAGCTTCTCTTCACTGAAAGAGAAGTTCTCTGGATTCTGGAGGAAGACGAGTCTTTAAATGGAGTCAGACCCTTTTTGAACCAACTGATAAAAAGAGTCTGCAGATTCTCATGGATGTGTCCAGGACGTGCACGTGGCTCTAACATCCCCGTGCACGTCCACTGTCCTGACTCCAACTCCAGAGCCTGCAGACGGGGTGCACCAGTCACTGCTGTGATGTGCGTCTCAGAGCTTTACCATGAAGGGAAGCAGCTGTGAATAATTTACCACTGTAATGTTGTTCAGTGCATCATTTCATTCAATATTCATAAAAGTGCGTCGCTGCACTCGACACGTCAGTGAGAAGCTGAACGGAGCCGGAGAGGTGGAGTCGGTCTGAACATGCAAAGCATCAAGGATTTCATGATCTGGGTTCAGGAATCAACTCACACACACACACACTCACACACATACACAAACACACAGGCACACACACACACAGACACACACAATCATATGCCAGTTCACACCCTGATCAGCCAGTTGTTCATCGTATTATGTAAGATCCTCACACCCCCCCGGTTCATAGCCAGTGTACAGCCCACTGACACACAGACACACACACTGACACACAAACACACACACACACACACACACACACACACACACACACACACACACACGGTGATATGCTTTTGTTTTCCTACCTCTGCAGGTTGCTTCTCTCTGTCCTCTCTTCTCTTCCTTCGTCTCTTCTCCTCCTCTGACTCTATTTATCTCCTCTCTCTCTCTCTCGCTCTCTCTCTCTCTCTCTCTCTCTCCACTGAATCGTGTCTTTCCTCTTCTTCTCTTTTGCTCTGATGCTGCAGTGGCACATTAAACACACCCTTCTGAGCTCTGCCTGTTCTCCCTCCCACCTTGGCCTCCCCGCTGCTCTCTGATTGGCTGCATCACAGAGATGACATCAGCTTCTCTCTCTCTCTCTCTCTCTGTATTCCCCTGGTACCTCCTGCCCCTCCCTTCTCCTTTACCTCCATGCCTCCCCCCTCCTCCTCTATTTTTACCTCTCCATCGCTCTGTTTTTCCTCCCTCTCCTCTGGTTTTATTGTCATATCGGCTCGTTTGTTTAAAACGTCTTCAGCAAATAAAATAAACAAATAAAAGAATAATTATCACACGTCTGATTTGCTGAGTTCAGGAAGCAGCTGGTGAATTTCTTCAGTTACAATTTGTTTTCCTGCATCATTTATTATTTTCTAATTAAAGTTTCTGTAAATTTATTGGATGAATCGTATCAGCAGTTACTCTAAATTACTTTTTTCTGCCGTTACAACAGCTTCATATGTTAACAGTAGCAGGAACGTACTTAAATGTTATATTAATGTGCTTATAATACACTAACAACACAATACTGTGTATGTTAGAAAACTCAATGTGGTGTGAAGTCAAAGCAGAAAACTCTCCATGATGGAAACACCAGTCACAGCAGGTTAACAGATAGAGACTCAGGATTAAACTCTGATGATATTTGCTTGATATAAAAATGTTGCATCTACGTCTCTGAGGTGGAGCTCATGAGTTAATTTAGTAAAATAAACTTCATGAATCAGAGAGCGTTCAAATCTCATCTCTGTGCAAACTTTTAAAAAACACAAGAGGAATCATCACATTCAAAAACACCATCAAATAAATCAGATGAAACAACCATGAGTTTATTATCAAGAGGTTTATTCTGATTTATTTTTATGGCGCAAAATCATAAGAAACATTATTTCAAGGCACTTTACACGTTAAAGTTGAGACCTAAACATTAGAGAGAAGCTCAACACTTATATCCACGCCGCTGCTGATTGGACGTAATAACTGTGATAACAATAATAATTATACATTAGTCAGAGTTCTTCACATTATGACGACACATAAGTAAATGAAGTGAACAGAAATAGAAGATGAACTTATATAAAAACATGTAGAGGTTTGATGTAAATTAATAAAAAGACAGTTATGATTTAAGATATGTTTTTAAAATATTTCTGAGGGCTGAAGCTGCGAAGCTGAAACTTCAGAGGAAATCAAATAAATCCAGAGTCGTGCAGCCTTCAGACAGAAACCAGCTTATTTCCTGTATCGCCCACTCCTTCATCTTCATCTTCATCTTCATCTTCATCTTCATCTTCTCGTGTCCTTCTACTCAGCAAATTGAGTTTCCTCAGAGACAGAGAGCAGCTGCATTATCTCCTCCTCAGGTTGTCTCTCCTCCTCCTCCTCCTCCTCCTCCTCCTCATTACATACCTCCTCTCCAACTCATGTCCTCCCTCACTTGAAGCTTAATTCACTTAACCTGTGTGTGTGTGTGTGTGTGTGTGTGTGTGTGTGTGTGTGTGTGTGTGTGTGTGTGTGTGTGTGTGTGTGTGTGTGTGTGTAAGTGATCAATACAGCAGATCTCTCCTCTCTCATGTCCTTGTCTCATGTCTGGCATCGTCTAGGACATGTCATCAAGCAAACACACACACACACACACACACACCTACACACACACACTCTCTCTCTCTCTCTCTCTCTCGCTCTCTCTCTCCTATATATATATAAAGATTACTGTAAGTGTGACTCAGCCTCTCTGACTGGAATATAGAAAAACAAGGAACTGCAGCAAACAGACACACACACACACACACACATACACACACACACACACACACACGCACACACATACTTGTGGATTAAAGATGACCTGTCGTCTCTTTCATCTTGAGAGAGGAAGGACAAAGGAGGAGCAGACAGAAGGAGGTGGAGAGTGGTTAATGGAGACAGATGTGCAGGAGCAATGAGAAGATGTATCAGGGTTCACACTTTTATTTAATTACACATCAATAAATCCTCTGAGGCAATTAGACCCATTAGGATTATGAGTTCTTCCTTTGTCACCATGTTCAACACTGAACCTGCAGCTTCTGAACCACTTTCAGCAAACGTTCATCATTTAGCTCTAAAAAAAGGTGTTTTTAATCTAAATGTCTGAACTGTCCCTTTAACCTTTGGGCAGAACGTTTGTCTCCTGATCAGGTAAACTGTCCCAAAGCCTTCAGCTCCAACACATTGAGGATCTGTTCGTATATTCCAGATCTGTCTCATATCTGGAGAACATTCATTTATCAGCTTCTCTCCGGTTCAGGGAAACTTTTGTCTCGTTAACGTGTCGATGGCTGAAACTCTGTCACCTGCAGCTCCACAGAAACCACGATCAGCAGGAAACCACCTTCCTGTGTGTTGCATCTCAATGCTGCACTTAGACAAAGTGTTGTGTGTCAATCAATGAATCATCACGTGGAACAACATTCAATAACTGTTGAGGTTGTTCAACACACCAACGACAAACCGATCATCATCTCAGCTGCTAACTCTGCGCTGAGGATGGAAACACGCACCCAGAGCATCGACTGTTTAAAGGAAACAGGAAGTTGATGCAGAGGAGACACACACAGTGATGCATCAGGACCTGTCCTGGTGCATCACTGTGTGTGTCCCTGCATGTCCACAGAGGATTTCTGAATGGAATCAATACACAATAACAACACGAGAGCTTTTCTCTTCACTGTCTCCGATGAACCGATGAGCTGATCTGCAGGAAACACAGAATCACGTCATCACAGCCTCCACTCCTTTCTCTGATATAGATGATCCTCACTGAGCATCACTGTGGCGCTGTCTCCGCCCAGAGCATTTCCTGTGAACTGCACGTCGCTCTGCATGCTGGGAGATCTGCTCTGATGTGAGTCCAATGTAAACACAGTGAAAATGATCAGTGACTGACATTATAAATACTAAAGAAATAGGAAGAGTTCAAATAGTTCAAAAAAGAAGGTAATACACAAAACATTTAATAAAAATATCTCCACATTCTCTGAATAAAGTTGTATCATACACATAAAGAACTAAAATGTAATATAACAAAGTATAATCATATAAACAAGAGACTAAATACAAGAGATGACAAACTAGAAAAACCAGTGGAAACATGAGCTCCTCAGTGAGCTGAAGATTCATGAAGATTCACATTCAGCTGATAACAGATAGTTTATATTATTATTATCATTATGATTATTAAGTATTGATTAGAGCTGCTTGAATGTTCTGTTTAACAAACTGTATCACTGCTGTAATACAGGAGACACCAGTTACACACAGGAGTCACACTTTACTACACACATGTGAAGACACTTCAGAACCTTTATTGATCTAACAACTTTCCATCCACATGAGGAACTAAAGTATTTATCACTTTACTGCCTCTGTTACACACTGCCACCTACTGGTACAGTTACCACATTTCAATAACCTGACACTTACGTACTACATATCGTTTCATGTTATATTTTATACATTCTAAAGTAATATCTCTCTTTTAATAAAGTTTTTTTTTATTTTATGTACCCATGTAGACGGTCCTGGTGATTTTCTATTTTCGGAGAGACACAATAATCCACACTCACACCTTCAGTCCATCAAGCTACATGTGTTGGACTGTGGGAGGAGACTAGAGAACACACTTAAATAATATGAAGCCAAAATAAGACTGAGAAAAAAGTCCCGTTCACACAAACAGACTTTTGTCTTCATGTGCTTCAGATTATCCTCAGCTGCTTCGACCAATGAGAGAGGAGACGCTGAAGGGAGCAGAGTCAGATCATCTTCTGCACGACAGAGTAGACGACGTCCTCCTCACCAGCGGGGGCGCTGTTGGCAGAACCAGTGGCCCTGTTGGAAATATTCACCTGAGCGTAGGTGAGTGAAGCTGAGCTGTCGTCAGCCTGGAAAAAGAAAACAGACAAAGTGTATTTGTGTGACTTTACTTTACTTTTGTGTTATTACACTTAAAAAACCAACAATCAACCCAATGAGATGTCCATCGTGATGTTTTAAACCAGAAGTAACCATATTTGGAGGAGCAGGGGGCGGAGCCTGATTGAGAGGAACCTGCTGCTCCTGAGCCGACGTCATCGACCACGAGGACGGGAAACCGGTCATCGTCCTGGACTACAACCAAACAAAGGAGGCGTGGACAACCTAGACAAGGTCTTGGTGATATTGAGAGAGATCAACCCGACTGGATGCTGAACAAGCTGAACAAGCTGAACAAGCTGAACAAGCTGAACAAGCGGGGGCTGTTCCTCGAGCAGCTGGGAAAGGATCTTGTGACTCCATGCATCGCACCAAGGGAGCGCTTCCCCTGCATGGGGTCGCACCCGCGGAGGTGGAGTCTGTGGCCGCTCGGTGAGATCTTAACCACGACGACGACGAGGCTCGACCCAAACGTCCGACCTCCTCAAAAGCCCGAGCAGCAGCCCGGCTCGGGGCGAGTAAGAGGGAGAGATGTCAGATATGCCCTCGGTAAAAGGACTGTTAAACTCACACTATGTGTAACAAATTAATCCACAAGGGCTGCTCACTTATCTATTGCCCTACGTGTGCGTGATAATATGTGGTGAGCTATGTGAGGAGGCCGGCAGGGACAACACAAGGCTTATGGGACATGGTTGAGATTTTAATGTTGTAATGCTTTTCCTTACATTGTGCTGAGAAGTGGCAGCAGTGACAAGGTTGTCGTCATCACCGGCTGTGACTGGTTGTGTTGTGTTGTACTTGACGTTAGAATAATCTGGAGAGATTTCCACAGCAGCAGGAGGTCGGCCCTCGTCTCTGATGTCCTCGTACACGGGGTCGGGCTGCAGGAGACCAGGAGAGATTTGAGTTTCATTAATCCACAAAACTAAACCATTTAAATATAAACACATTATTATCTGCTCCTCTTTCATGAGACGTTCATTAAAAAGGCAATTTATTCAATAAAATTAAAATGTCATCATCACTTCCTAAGTTAAAGAAGTTCACTAAATGATTTACCATTAAGGTTTGTTCCAAAAACTGATTTCTGTCACTGTGATGCAACATCCATCTGAATCTGTTTCTTTAAGATCTCTCTTCTTTTTACCTTTTAATGACTTTCTCTTCTGTTCAAATCTTTTCTAGATGTTGTTTGACAAAGTTTTGTCTCCACGGGGACGTTTGTGTTACTAACGACTGAAACTCACCTCAGGGACGTTTGTGTTACTAACGACTGAAACTCACCTCAGGGACGTTTGTGTTACTAACGACTGAAACTCACCTCAGGGACAGAAGCAGGATCCGTCTCCATCGGAGGTTCTGAAAACACAAGAGTAAATCAAACTGGGTCCTGAGTTCACATCTGGAGCTTCAGCAGCAAAAGGTGACAACACAGGTTCTTTGAGTCCAATCAAAACCTTCTGTTTCCTTTCCCTTCGATCTGGACATCCACCACTTGGTTACAAATGAGACTGATAATATGATGTGGCTTATTTCTGATTATTAAAAGATAAATTAAAAGATGGAGTTAAGTTAGGGAAGTAAATTTCCAAAGCTTAGAGCCGGAGTTCCACTCATCATGTCAGAAAGAATCAGATTCATTAATATTCACTTAATCCAGTTGTCACTTCTCACATTGAGACTGTGGAACATTCTTGACATCATTTCCTGTCTTGTTTCTGTTTCTACTTCCTGTTAATGTTTAGTCACCTGTTTCCAAACATCCTGCATTCGACCACTTCAACAGCTGCCTGTCTATTCCTGTATCTTCTAGTATTTGTCCTAGTATCTGTCCTAGTATTTGTTCTAGTATCTACTTGTGTCTGACCTGAACGTGTTTTGGACTTGACGAGCGTTTTCATCAGTGTTTTGATTCTTAGTAAGTTTTCCTTCTTCTCCTTATTTCTGCACGTAAACGTTGGAACTTGTGTTTCATGTTTGCTGCTGAATCAGACTCTTGGTTTTGACCTCGATGGTTTTCATATTCATTGAAAACAGAATATCCAGTTGTTGTTTGTGAGATCGACATGTGTGTACTTGTGTGTGTGTGTATTTCCTGTTGCCTCACCTCTGGGTCTGTTAGTCCTGTTTCTGCAGAATATCAGTGCGGCCCCTGATAACAGGACGACCAGGACGACCAGCGTCAGAGTCACAGTCAGAATCAAGTTCTTGGTGGAGAACGTATCAGCATGCTCTGTTCACAGTGATGTTAGACATTTCCAACAGAACAACATGATAACAAAGCAGAGACGTCTTCTGGTCCAACTAAATCATAGACACAGCAAGTGGGACCAGCAGGATGAGGGGGGAGTATCCCACTAAACCCCTGGACGCCTTCTCAGCCTCCTCTGAGCATTAATACAGGACACATATTAAAATCTGTGTTTCAGCTTCAACAGGCACTGAGAGGACATGTGTTTACCTGTGGTCTCAGGTGACTGGTCCTCAGACTGGTTGGTGGTTTCAGGTGAAGCTGGTGAACGTGTGAAACTGGAGCTGGAACTGGGAGATGTTGTTGTGGAGTCTGAGGGAAAAATACACAGATTCACAGAAATCCTGACGACAGATGATCCTCAGAGAAACTACACGTCACTTATTCACCAACTGGAAAACGTTTCTATCAGTTTTGGATCTGGAGCAAATCAGTGAATTATTATCTGAAAAAAAAACGTCCTATTTCACATTGTTAAAGAATCTTAACTTTAGGAAACTTTCACTTTAGGAAGCTTTAACTTTAGGAAGCTTTAACTTTAGGAAGCTTTAACTTTAGGAAACTTTAACTTTAGGAAGCTTTAACTTTAGGAAGCTTTGACGTTCGCTCCAGTGGAAACTCACCATCTGTGACAATGACTTCAAAGTCTCTGTGTGAATCTTCACCCATAGAACATCTGTAGCGTCCTGAGTCGGAGCTGATGAGCTGTGTGATGGTCACAATCAGAAATCCTTCCCCTCTAGATCCTGTTAAATACAAGATGCTGTATCTGCCGCTTTGTTCTTTGTAACCACTTGTTTTGACGAGAAGGTTCTTTCTCTCTCCACATTCTTCTCTGCAGAAGTATTTACTTCCTTTGGGGTTAGGGAAGAAACATTGAACAGTGACGTCTCCTCCACTTCTCTTATAGAGCTGTTTAACTCCAGAGCTTCCGTCCAGCTGAGCTGTTGAGAAGACAAACATCTGTAGTTAAAGGATCAACACGTAGGACTGACAGCTAGTGTTTCAAACAGGTACTGCAGCCCATATTCAGTTATCAGTCGTCCCCCGTCTCTGCAGTTTGTCCAAACGGCTGCAGCACGAGACAAGAAGCAAGAAAGAGACTCACCTCGGGGCCTCCAGGTCATTTCAACGTCCCTGCTTCAGAGAGAAGGACGACATAGCTTTATGTATTTTAGTTGAAACTCACCATCAGTGACGATGATCTGAAACTCCTGATACAAAGAAGACCAACTGCCGAGGCCACACTTGTATGTTCCAGAGTCAGACTTGCTCACATGTGTGATGGTCACTGTCAGATCTCCTTCAGTGTAACCTGGTTTCTCATATTTGATGCTGTATCGTCCGTTCCTCGCTTCATTTCCTTCTGTTTCAATGAGAACATCTCCTGCTTCACATCGTCCCCGACAGAACATCCTGCTTCCATATGAACGGAAGGAATATTTGATGGTGATGTTTCCTCCTTCATTAGGTGTGTAGACGTCGATGCCTGTGCTGATGTCATCTGAACAGTCACACAAGAACAGTCAGTAGATTATTATCATTAGTGTGTTAATAACTGAACATCTACACAGAGTCTGAATGTTCCTGTTTTCATTCACATCTTTATTTTCTCCTCTTTTATTCTCACTGCAGTTTCTCTGTGTTAGTAAAGATTTCATTTAAACTGTAAAAGTGAAATTATTTGTTGGACGTCAGAGCTCAACACACTGACCGACTAAAGAAGATGTTAATATGATGGATATCTGTAGAGCACTTACTGAACAGAGTCATTGGGACAAAATGGAATTATGTATTTATATTTAAGTATTAATGCATTTAATTATTTTTACAATTTATACTTTATTATTTTATTTTCATAATCATTATGAGCATAATTATTATTTTAGATTTTAGATTATTTCAGAGTAAGAATAAGAATAAGAAGAGTTATCTATAATTATGTATCATTCATTAGCTTAATAACTTGAGCATGACCTGTGTCATTTATCTCAGCAAATCAATGTTTATGATTTAGTTGGAACAGAAGACGTCTCATCTGTCTGCTGAACACTGGCTTCGTTTTCATGCTGCTCTGTTGGAAATGTCTAACATCACTTTGAACAGATGTAATGTTCTGAACCCAGCTACTCTTCTTCCAGCAGAAAGAGACGGTGAACAACACAACTGTGTAGAAACAAGAACTGAAGTTTGTTCCTTCAGATCAGACGTACAGGAAACACCACTGAGCTGTTTGTGGATCAGCGTCTCACAATTCAGACACAGGAGCAACTCCAGTGTGTTTCTCTGTGGTAGCAGCTCGTGATGCATTGATCACACGACCTCTCCCTGCTTCTGTCTGCACAGGCAGCAGAGCTCTCTGCTCTCAGTGAAGCAAGTTGAAGGGAGATGGTGAACATCTGCACTGACAGTAGATCCTTCCTGACATCATCAGGCAAACCAGCTCCTTCCATCATGCTGTAGTGTCCCAGACGCTTGATGCTCCCTCCTCCCCAAACAGGTCTCACTATGTTAATGTGATGCTCACACTTCTAATAATATATATATGGTGTCACAAGGGAGGCCGGAGCGGGTACAGCAGTGAAAGCAGCTGCTCAGCAGCCACTTCCTGTCTCACACATTCTCTTACAGGTCACACCCAACCACCCCCCCCCACCCCTGGCTGCACATACACAGATGGTTGTTAAAGACTCACTCCCTACCCCAGCCACCGGACCACTCTGTGACCTGAAGCCCGGTCACTGGGTGGTAGTGAAAGACCTTCGGAGGAGAAGACGACATAGAAGCTGGACAGGACCAAACCAGATCCTGCTAACAACACACAGCAGTAGAGGTCGCTGACAGGGCAACGTGGATTCATACCAGTCACTGCAAGAGAGTTCCAGAACCAGAGCCTCCACCCACTGTACACACACTGAGTACAGCCAGGCCTGTGTGGCCTTAGGGGAACTGTACTTCCTCTTGTCCATAACTGTAATAGTTGTTTTCCTAATCGTCTGGATATTGGGCCGGCTCCTCAGTCAGGTCCTAATGACTCCTCACTTCCTGCTACAACCTTCTAGGACCCATTCAACATGAGGGGGACACAGAATCTACATCTTTTTAATTTTAATTATTTGAGACAAAAGCAGATTTTAGTGGAGGGAGACATTTAGAGATCTGAAGTGAGGATCAGGCTGAATCTCATGGATCAGACAGAGAAGAGATTTTCCTCTGAGTGAGTTTGATAAATGATGAAGATACTCACACAGGAAGAAGCAGCAGATCAAAGTGTAGCAGACGTTCATGTTGAGGCTCTGATGGTTGAAGATGATTCTGCTCTTTCTTCACTGATAAATAAGGAACTTGTCACTTCTCTAATTAACAGAGTCCCTCCCCCCCGACACCACACTCAGCATCAGCTCCATCACCAATCATCCACTTCCTGTTTACCTTCACCTCCATGACACACATCTTGTTTACACCCAGTGAATTTTATTTACACTCTTAAAGAAATGTGTCCATGATGTGTCTTCATATTTCAATATGAAAACAGCTGTGAAGGCCAATGAGTGATCAGATATGTTGTTGAACCTTGAAACATGGTCCCACGTCTCCACATGTTAGAGTTCAGGAGTTTTAAAGGATCCTGATGAGCTGTTGGACTAAGACACATGTTTTAAAGGTGAAGTCTCAGGAGGATTTCTTTCTATAAGGAGGATCTCACTGATTGGAGGATCCCACAGAGTTTCTAGGACTTTGTACATTTTGAGTTGTTGAGGTTTAGAATCTGATTGAGCTGTAGATGCATTTTGGAGTTTTAGGGTCAGGTGTCGTCTTTTCAGTTTAAGATCTGTTGGAGGCAGTGAAATGAAAAGTTTGATTCTCTGTGTTTAACCTGGATCACAACTTTATTCTGTTGGGAGCAGCATCTGAGTGTGATGTCAGAGGAACTGTGAGAATATGGTTTATTACAGTACAACTTCCACAAGTTCAGATGAAGAGGACAAGTTAGTTACTCATTGAATAAACTATCAAACTTATTAATTTAACTTTAATTAGGATCAAAACATAATTGGGCCAATGAGCTGCTCAGAAGTCAGGACCTCTGAGACCCTGCAGCAGGTGTGAGGCGCTGCAGCAGAGAACCAGCAGGGGGCAGAAGATCTCTGCTTCAATGGTGAGGAGCTGGAGATGTGCTCCTCTTCAGTGAGTCTGCAGGAGCTCAGCACGTCACTGACACGAACTGGTGCAAACACAGGAAACTCAAACCACTGGATCGGCTGCTGGTTTCTCAGGGTCACAAAACAAACTGAGCACAGTAACAAGCTCCTGGTCTGGACTCACACAACCTCATGCTTTGTGTGAACAGAAGAAACTAAAGTATTTATCACTTCACAGCCTCTGTTACACACTGCCACCTACTGGTTCAGGTACCACATTTCAACAACCTGGCACTTACGTACTATATCGTTTCAAAAACGATTTGTGTCATGTTATATTTTATACATTCTAAAGTAATATTTCTCTGTTAATACATGTTTTATTTTTATTTTATGAAGACGGTTCTGTTGATTTTATATTTTTACTTTCAGAGAAAAACAATAATTCACAATCACAATCAAACCTTCAGTCCATCAAGCTACATGTGTTGGACTGTGGGAGGAGACTAGAGAATACACACACATACACACACTCACACACATACACACACACACACACACACACACACACACACACACACACACACACACACACACACACACTCAGCTGCTTCCTGTTTGTAAAACGACAGTGTCTGATGAAAGTCCCAAATTGTGTTTCCACTGACCTGCAGTACCAGACATAACCAGAATAACACAAAAAAACTAATATTTAATGTTAATCCTGATGCTCCCAAAAATAACCAACAAGACAATAAACGTAAACATGAATTATTTGTCTTCAACCTGTTTAATTTTCTGTGACAATAAAACATTGTCAGCTTAAATAAGATGAAGCTAAAATAAGACTGAGAAAAGACTTTTGTCTTCATGTGCTTCAGATTCTCCTCAGCTTCTGTCAACGTGTTCGTTTATCACAAATATGAGAAGAGCCGGTCTGGTCTAATTCAACAAGTATTTATTAAGAAGCAATGAAAAGTTAACAGCACAGCTGTGGGCGCTCATGCACAGCATCGGTTAAACCAGTAGCACGGGGTAGTCAATAGCTGCGCTGAAAAGATGATGATTGTATTATTTATAACAATAGGTATAATTTGATTGGTCAATATAATGAAGGGGTGTCACCACAGATCAATGTGGTTCTCCCTTATTGGTGCACAGGCTTAGATCCCCGCCTCTTGGCTCTGGAACCAGGAAGTGACAAGGAGCGACTCCCAGTCACGCTCCTCCTCTGATAGTTGATGGACAGATCTCTCCACCATGACAGTTCAATGTTGTGTTTCATAAACAAGCCTTAACTCGTCTGACGCCTTGTGGGTCAGTGTTGTTGTTCATTGGAGTAAAGAATATTGTGTTCCTGCTCTATCGGCTGTTTGTTCTGTTGTTTAAACATTCACATCCTCCGAACAACACAACACCTTTCTGTGTTCCCCCAGAACCTGAGGCAGCTGCTTGAACTCTGTGTGATGTTGAATGAATCTAAGGGAGTTAAGCTTTAATATAAAAAGTTAAGTATGAGTAGAAGTTAAAGTTCAGTGTATAGTGTGTCACAGATTTATCCCAGATCCTTTATCAAGACAGGTGTGAGACTGACCAGTGATGTGAAGCACACACTCTAACTACAAGATTAACACAAAGCACCAAAGGTTATTATAAATCATTTGTGTGAATATATCTGGCCCAAACTGCTCCAGCCCCCCCCCCACCCTCCTGCTTTATTGTTTAGATTTTCAGCTCTAATGCCATCTTCACAGACACACACACACACACAGACAAGCTAAAATGTAAAATCCCAACACTTCCTGTCGACCAATGAGAGAGGAGATGCTGAAGGGAGCATGAAGGACGAAATAGACGACATCATCCTCACCGGGGGAGGGGGGGAATAATCCCCCCCGATCACAGTTGAGTCAACCTGAGCTGACGTCAGCCTGGAAAAAGAAAACAGACAAAGTGTATTTGTGTGACTTTACTTTACTATTGTGTTATTACACTTTAAAACCACCTCCTCTGAAGCTTTGACTCTAAATGATCAGAATTGACTGAATGAACATCAGCTGTTTGAAGAAGACTTCTTAGTAAAATGTTCACTGACGTAGGCTCAGAAACTTCTATTGACCTCCATTCTATTTACGAATAGTGGAGTCGCCCTCTGCTGGACAATCGAGAGAACACAGGATTTGTACGTCGTCTCTGTCCGTCCTAAAGGCCGCTGTATGCTTCTCCGAGTCCGTTGAGGACGGACGGATCGGACGGACACTTTTTGATTTATAGTTCAACGTTGCTGAAAACAATTGGGCGCCAGAACAGTAGGGGGCGCAACGGAAGACGAGCTTAGAGAAGCCGACCTCATGAGTTCTCAGAAGAAGTCCACGTTCAGTGTTTACCTGCTCCCGGCTTTTCACACACACAGTGTACGATGGTAACTAAATAAAAGAAAGTGACACCCAGCGGGTCATAATGTTTATGTTATCGTGTCTTAGCGCAGCGGCTCCCCGGTCATGTTTCTGAACTTCGTTGCTAATTCAACAGCTTGAAGCTACACGGAGGCAGCTAGCTCCCCAGCTTCCACACACAGTCAGCAGGGACTCCCGATACTAACTACTACCAAGTGTTTGCTTCTGACCTGACGGGGTTTGAGAAACAGTGTCATGACAACCGTGGGATTAAAGTCAGCGGGTTTTTGCGCTGTTCCCACCGCAGTTAGCATGGTGGCTAGCGCCGCTAGCACCGTTATGAAAGTTTGTTATAACATTATGTGACCGTACACACATGCCGTTAGTGCTCTAACCAGCCACCGTCAGCCGGACATCTCCACTGGCTTAACACACGTGTCACATTAATCATAGAGTCTTACTTGTGTTTGGGTTTATTATGATATAGGGAATGAAACAGGAAGTTTGAGGTCCGGAAATGATGTTGTTCCGAAATGCTGGCGTTAGCGGACCAATCACAGCCAAGGGCTATCCGTGGGCTCTCCGCCATGCCGACGTCTAGTTAGAGAAAATCAGAGCTGCTCATAGAGCTCTCCGTGGAGCCCGGAGAGGAGGTTCCACAGCAAAGAAGGCGGTCCTATCTGTCCGTGTCCGTCGAAACGGAGAAGCATACATTGGCCTTTATTCACAGTCTACGTTTCCTTCATGTGATTCTGGATCACCTTCATGTTGAAGTGACCTGGTAGAGATTTTAATGTCGTAATGCTTTTCCTTACATTGTGCTGAGAAGTAGCAGCAGTGAGATAGCTGTAGTCATCACCGGCTGTGACTGGTTGTGTTGTGTTGTACTTGACGTTAGAATAATCTGGAGAGATTTCCACAGCAGCAGGAGGTCGGCCCTCGTCTCTGAAATCCTCGTACACGGGGTCGGGCTGCAGGAGACCAGGAGAGATTTGAGTTTCATTAATCCACAAAACTAAACCATTTAAATATAAACACATTTTAATCTGCTCCTCTTTCATGAGATGTTCATTAACAAGGCAATTTATTCAATAAAATTTCAAATTTAAATAGCTGCAGGTCAACATATCATCATCAGTTCCTAAGTTAAAGAAGCTCACTAAATGATTTACCTGACACAACAAAACTGAACTGAACTCATGTCATTATATTTACTCAACGTTTTGACTTTATTTGATTTTTTTAAGGTTTGTTCCATAAACAGATTTATTTCACTGCGATGCAACATCCATCTGAATCTGATTCTTTAAGATCTCTCTTCTTTTTAACTTTTAATGTTGAGGTGACAAAGCTTCATCACCTCAGGGACGTTTGTGTTACTAACGACTGAAACTCACCTCAGGGACGTTTGTGTTACTAACGACTGAAACTCACCTCAGGGACGTTTGTGTTACTAACGACTGAAACTCACCTCAGGGACGTTTGTGTTACTAACGACTGAAACTCACCTCAGGGACGTTTGTGTTACTAACGACTGAAACTCACCTCAGGGACAGAAGCAGGATCCTTCTCCATCGGAGGTTCTGAAAACACAAGAGTAAATCAAACTGGGTCCTGAGTTCACATCTGGAGCTTCAGCAGCAAAAGGTGACAACACAGGTTCTTTGAGTCCAATCAAAACCTTCTGTTCTATTATATCTATCTATGTATGTGTCTTCTAGTATTTGTTATACTATTTGTCTTAGTATGAGTTCTAGTATTTGTGGTAGTATCTGTCCTAGTAAGTTTTCCTTCTTCTCCTTATTTCTGCATGTAAACGTTGGAACTTGTGTTTCATGTTTGCTGATGAATCAGACTCCGGGTTTTGACCTCGATGATTTTCATATTCACTGAAACTGAAGATCCAGTTGTTGTGTGTGTGATCAGCATGTGTGTACTTGTGTGTGTGTGTATTTCCTGTTGCCTCACCTCTGGGTCTGTTAGTCCTGTTTCTGCAGAATATCAGTGCGGCCCCTGATAACAGGACGACCAGGACGACCAGCGTCAGTCTCACAGTCAGAATCAAGTTCTTGGTTGAGAAGGTTTCAGCTCCTGAGCATTAATACAGGACACATATTAAAATCTGTGTTTCAGCTTCAACAGGCACTGAGAGGACATGAGTTTACCTGTGGTCTCAGGTGACTGGTCCTCAGACTGGTTGGTGGTTTCAGGTGAAGCTGGTGAACGTGTGAAACTGGAGCTGGAACTGGGAGATGTTGTTGTGGAGTCTGAGGGAAAAATACACAGATTCACAGAAATCCTGAAGACAGACGAGTTAGGAAGCTTTAACTTTAGGAAGTTTCAACTTTAGGAAGCTTTAACTTTAAGAAGCTTTAACTTTAGGAAGTTTCAACTTTAGGAAGCTTTAACTTTAAGAAGCTTTAACTTTAGGAAGTTTCAACTTTAGGAAGCTTTAACATTAGGAAGATTTAGTTTTAGGAAGCATTAACTTTAGGAAGATTTAACGTTCGCTCCAGTGGAAACTCACCATCTGTGACAATGACTTCAAAGTCTCTGTGTGATTCTTCACCCATAGAACATCTGTAGCGTCCTGAGTCGGAGCTGATGAGCTGTGTGATGTTCACAATCAGATATCCTCCTTGTCCTCCATGTTGTGTTAAATACTTGATGCTGTATCTGCCGCTTTGTTCTTTGTAATCATTTGTTTTGACGAGAACATTCTTTGTCTCTCCACATTCTTCTCTGCAGAAGTATTTACTTCCTTTGGGGTTAGGGAAGAAACATCGAACAGTGACGTCTCCTCCACTTCTCTTATAGAGCTGTTTAACTCCAGAGCTTCCGTCCAGCTGAGCTGTTGAGAAGACAAACATCTGTAGTTAAAGGATCAACACGTAGGACTGACAGCTAGTGTTTCAACGTCCCTGCTTCAGAGAGAAGGACGACACAGCTTTATGTATTTTAGTTGAAACTCACCATCAGTGACGATGATCTGAAACTCCTGATACAAAGAAGACCAACTGCCGAGGCCAAAGTGGTACGTTCCAGAGTCAGACTTGCTCACATGTGTGATGGTCACTGACAGATCTCCTTCAGTGTACCCCTGTTTTCTCATAGTTTGATGCTGTATCGTCCGTTCCTCGCTTCATTTCCTTCTGTTTCAATGAGAACATCTCCTGCTTCACATCGTCCCCGACAGAACTTCCTTCTTCCATAATCCCAATAGAAGGAATATTTGATGGTGATGTGTCCTCCTTCATTAGGTGTGTAGACGTCGATGCCTGTGCTGACGTCATCTGAACAGTCACACAAGAACAGTCAGTAGTTTATTATCATTAGTGTGTTAATAACTGAACATCTACACAGAGTCTGATTGTTCCTGTTTTCATTCACATCTTTATTTTCTCCTTCCTCTTTTATTCTCACTGCAGTTTCTCTGTGTTAGTAAAGATTTAATTTAAACTGTGAAAGTAATTTAATTGAAACTGATTATTTGTGGGACGTCAGAGCTCAACACACTGACCGACTAAAGAAGATGTAAATATGATGGATATCTGTAGAATTTTAACTGGACACAGTCATTGGGACAAAATGGAATTATGTATTTATGTATAATATAATATTGATGCATTTAATTATTTTAACAATTCATTTTTATTATTTTTATTTTCTTAATCATTATGATTATAATTATTACTTCATTTATTGTCATTTTTCTAATTGTTACTATTTTAGATCTGTGTTGTGTTTCCAGCATTAGTGCTGTCTCGTTAACCTGCTGTAACATTGAAGCTGTAGAAGAAGAAGAAGAAGAAGAAGATGAAGAAGAAGAAGTGTTGTGTTAACACACAAACTGAACGCTTTGTGGTTTGAATCAGTATTTTTACTCTGCTGCTGTAGAACACGTGATGTTAGCATGATGACTCTTCACTGGTCCGCACATGGGCGAGGCCGACCAGCTAATAGTACTCCAGTGTGTTTCTCTGTGGTAACAGCTCATGATGCATTGATCACACGACCTCTCCCTGCTTCTGTCTGCACAGGCAGCAGAGCTCTCTGCTCTCAGTGAAGCAAGTTGAAGGGAGATGGTGAACATCTGCACTGACAGTAGATCCTTCCTGACATCATCAGGCAAACCAGCTCCTTCCATCATGCTGTAGTGTCCCAGACGCTTGATGCTCCCTCCTCCCCAAACAGGTCTCACTATGTTAAATGTGATGCTTTACATTACATTTCATTTAGCTGATGCTTTTACCCCGAGGGTACAAACCCAGAACAACAAGAATCAAGAAAGTACAATTTCTTCAAAAATAAAGCAAAACTACAAAGTGCTATAAGTAAGAACGGAAGCAAAGTGCATTCACTTGAAAAAAATCATACATTTTGTTCCTGTTTTTCAGAGATACAAATCCTGTTTTTCTTTTTTTTATTCAAGCTATAGTCAGAAGAGGTGTGTTTTAAGTTTGCGGTGGAAGATGTGTTAACCTTCAGATGTTCTGATGTCAATGTGGAGCTCATTCCACCAATCAGGAGCCAGGACAGAAAACAGTTGTGATGTTGATGAGTGGCAGCTGTCACTCACAGTGAGGGAGCAACGAGCCGATTGGCCGAAGCAGAGCGGAGTGAACGGGCTGGGCTGTAACGTGTGACCATGTCCTGGATGTAGTCTGGACCTGATCCGTTCACAGCACGGTACACAAGCCCTAATGTTTTGAACCTGATGCGGGCAGCCACTGGGAACCAGTGAAGGGAGCGGAGGAGCGGAGTAGTACGAGTGAATTCTGGTTAAAGACCAGTCCAGCTGCTGGTTTCTAGTTGAGCTGCAAAGGTCAGATGACAGCAGCAGTTAGACCTGCCAGGAGGGAGGTGCAGTATCTAGGTGTGAGATGACCAGAGCCTGGACCAGAACCTGCACCGCCTTCTGTGTGAGAAGGGGGCGTGTCCTCCTGATGTTGTACAGCATGAATCTACAGGACGTGTTGTCACAGTAATGAGGGAGAGTTGACTATCGAGTTTCACACCTCGGTTCCTCTGATGCTCACACTTCTAATAATGACCTGGTGTCATAAGGGAGGCCGGAGCGGGTACAGCACTAAAAGCAGCTGCTCACCAGCCACTTCCTGCCTCACACATTCTCTTACAGGTCACACCCAACACCCCAGCTCACTTACAGGAACTCAATCTTAGACCCACAGCGGTTGAACGTGTACTGTAGAAGAAATATGGCTGCACATACACAGATGGTTGTTAAAGACGCACTCCCTACCACGGCCACCGGACCACTCTGTGACCTGAAGCCCGGTCACTGGGTGGTAGTGAAAGACCTTCCCCCCCCCCGCCCACATATAAAGCCAATGACTCGCAGTGTTGGGAGTAACGCGCTACAAAGTAACACGTAACTGTAATTCCACTACTTTTAGCAGTAACGAGCATCTAACGAAGTATTTTTTTAAATCAAGTAACGCATTTCCAATTTCTGAAATTTAAATGAGTTCGTTACTCGCGTTCTACCGGAACCGTTTCAAAATAAAATCATGTAACATTTTCACGATAAAACATTTTTCACCGACGTTACACTCCTTGGTCCGTTTTTCAAGATGGGTCGGGGGGGGTTACCGACATCGCTGCAGACCCCTGGCGCCTTGTTGACGAGGGCCACTCCCCGCCCTGAGTGACACGACGTGGTTGAGGCGCACTGAGAACAGTCCCCCCCCGGTCGACAGTCGCTCCCTCTGCCCCCTGAACCACTTTGGGTATCATGGGGGTACTCATACCCCAGTTATGGAACCGATGCCTTAGGGGAACTGTACTTTTCCTCTTGTCCATAACTGTAATAGTTGTTTACCTAATCGTCTGGATATTGGGCAGGCTCCTCAGTCAGGTCCTAATGACTCCTCACTTCCTGCTACAACCTTCTAGGACCCATTCAACATGAGGGTGGGACACAGGGATTGTAAATCTACATCTTTTTAATTTTAATTATTTGAGACAAAAGCAGATTATAGTGGAGGGAGACATTTAGAGATCTGAAGTGAGGATCAGGCTGAATCTCATGGATCAGACAGAGAAGAGATTTTCCTCTGAGTGAGTTTGATAAATGATGAAGATACTCACACAGGAAGAAGCAGCAGATCAAAGTGTAGCAGACGTTCATGTCGAGGCTCTGATGGTTGAAGATGATTCTGCTCTTTCTTCACTGATAAATAAGGAACTTGTCACTTCTCTAATTAACAGAGTCCCTCCCCCCCGACACCACACTCAGCATCAGCTCCATCACCAATCATCCACTTCCTGTTTACCTTCACCTCCATGACACACATCTTGTTTACACCCAGTGAATTTTATTTACACTCTTAAAGAAATGTGTCCATGATGTGTCTTCATATTTCAATATGAAAACAGCTGTGAAGGCCAATGAGTGATCAGATATGTTGTTGAACCTTGAAACATGGTCCCACGTCTCCACATGTTAGAGTTCAGGAGTTTTAAAGGATCCTGATGAGCTGTTGGACTAAGACACATGTTTTAAAGGTGAAGTCTCAGGAGGATTTCTTTCTATAAGGAGGATCTCACTGATTGGAGGATCCCACAGAGTTTCTAGGACTTTGTACATTTTGAGTTGTTGAGGTTTAGAATCTGATTGAGCTGTAGATGCATTTTGGAGTTTTAGGGTCAGGTGTCGTCTTTTCAGTTTAAGATCTGTTGGAGACAGTGAAATGAAAAGTTAGTCAGATTCTCTGTGTTTAACCTGGATCACAACTTTATTCTGTTTTCTGCTCCTCTTCAGTGAGTCTGCAGGAGCTCAGCACGTCACTGACACAAACTGGTTTAAACACAGGAAACTCAAACCACTGAATCTGCTGGTGGTTTCTCAGGGTCAGAAAACAAACTGAGCACAGTATCATCAATCAATCAAATTTTATTTGTATAGCCCATATTCACAAATTACATTCATCTCATAGGGCTTTAACAGGGTGTGGCATCCTCTGTCCTTAACCCTCAGCAAGAGTGAGGACAAAACTACTAAAAACCCTTTTAACAGGTAAAAATAAGTAGAAACCTCAGAGAGAGCCACATGTGAGGGATCCCTCTCCCAGGACGGACAGAAGTGCAATAGATGCCACGTGTAAAAACATTCATCATTAAAGTCTTTAGCAGCATTGATGCAGTCCCGCTGCAATCACAGTCCATGGTCAGCAACCAGCAGGACCACGATCCAGCATCCAGACCAGAGGCCACTCCAGTCCTCAGTCACCGTCCACCGCCGCCCACCAGGACCCACCACGAGCCATCGCCGTGGCCCTGGTCCACCTCCTTTACCCAGTGCCAACGCGACACAGGGTCCGCCACCAGCACCACGATCAGCCCACACGACACAGAATCCGCCACACTGGGTCCACCACTGCGACCCCCGATGCGCGATCCACAAACAGCAATCCATGGTGCGGCCACAGAGGCCCTGGATCTGCGGGTGTTAAAGCAAAGGGACCCCGGGGAAGGGGGGGGTTAGGGATGGAGAAGAGGAAGGAGAAGCTGGAAAAAGAAGCTCCGCAGTAACAAGCTCCTGGTCTGGACTCACACACAGCAGGTCCAGGTCTCCACAGATGTTCTGCTGCTCTTTGGTTCAGATGAACCCTGAACGTTGGGATCTTCTTCCTGTAACTCTGTGACCACAGACTTTTTGTGGTCTGTGATTTTATCCCTCTATGACGTGCACATCCTGCAGGTGGTGCCACTGCTCTAACAGCTTGTTGAGTGAGACTCACACTCAAACAGATTTTAAATTGATTTCACTTGGATGCCTGCAGCAACGAACCCCTCCTCTTTTCAAGCTGTATGTTTGTGTGGTAATTAAACTCAGAGTTATGTCATCATGTCTACCTGCAGCTTGTGTTCTCTGGACTCCGACTGGCTCGTCTCCGCCTGTCAGCTGTGATTGATTGGTCCTGTCACCATGGAGACAGAGTGTTTAGGAGCTGCTCTGATGTTATTCCAGCTTCCAGCCGCTGTTCTCTCAGTCACGTTTATCCATCTGGAGTTTATTCATTCTTTCTTCCATCTCAGTCTGACCATCCTCTTCTTCTCTGCCTTGCTGTTTTTTAATCATCCCTCATTCCTACCTATTTTTCAGTTTTTTAATCTTCACTCTCTCCTCTTTCATCTATACATGATTATACATCCCTTCCAACCTGCTGTTTTAAATGTGCTGTGCCATGAAGAAGAATATAATTCTCTCTACCTCCGTCCTGCTCTTCCTCCTCCTCCTCTTCTTCCTTCAGACCGCTAACCCCCCTCGCCTCATTGCTTTCTTTCACTCACTCCCTGTGTTCAACCTTCAGCTCAACTTCTCTCCCTCTGATCAGCTCAGTGTTGGGGGGGTTTGGATCCGAGACACGAGAACGTTTATTGGCCCTCGGTTGTTTCACATGTGAACGAGTAGATAAGCATTATATTCAAGCATCGGATGTGTTGTCACCTTCTTACACATTTAGTGCAATGAATCCTGGGATAAGTTAGGACTGAGAATAATTCCCTTGTTCTTACTCTGTAATGGAAGAACACATTTGAAGGAGCATTCGAAATGGGACGACCTAGTTGTGTCACTGTGACTCAAGCATTTTATGTAAATAGGCCAATCTCTGCAGTAGCTTGAAAAAGAATTGTCCTAATTTGAATTCAAGTATTTCCTGTCACGAGAGCTCATCTCTCTTCTCATCTACAGCATGATATGAATCTCCTCCATGTTGCTTCTGCAGTGTTGATCTTATGCATTACTGCCACCTGGTGGACTGGAGTTCATTAAGCAGGATATTTTACATCATCTCCCCTGATTTTTTGATCCTGTCTAGTCATGGTTCAGCTACTCAGTGTCAAAGAAAACAAATAACAGTCAAATGTTTGAAACAATATTAATATTTTGAGCTTTTCTATCCGATGTTCGGGCGGAAAGAGAAAAACAAAAGAACAGGGAACATTTTACTCGATGTTTCATTATATTTCATTTAATTAACTCTAAATTTGTTGCACTTTTGCGCCCTTCACTACTAAAAAATGTCTGCACAAGGTTTCATACGCTACACGACTTGAGATCAAGAGTTATGTCCAATAATCCACAAAGTTCAGTACTTAATTCATGCATTATAATATCTCCTGTTACACATCATCCACCATCCTGCTGCGATGATCGACCTCATGACCTCACAATTTAATGGACATAATATCAGCAATGCTACTAGTAATAATAAGGTAAAAAATAAACAGTCACGTAACAATCATATCGGTCCCCTGGAGTCTTCGCAAGGCATTGTGGGAAAATGATGCACCTGTAAATTGAAAGGCATGAGAGGAACATGGCCGATCAATGGGATCTGACCCTCGGGGATAGAAGGAGGATGTTTGAAACTGGAGCTCCGCCTCCTGCTGCATCAATAATACTTTACTATTATTTTAATATGTGTCATCACATACGACTCTGTATTACATCACAGATCATGTGACTCCTCACTTTGGGTTCTGGAACTGAGCTCAGGCTACAGGAGGTCGGATGGATTTCATTTTCCCTGTATTCACTTTGAGAGCTGGACTTCGTGATCTGATGTTCAGATGTTATAAAGCTTGAAAGCCCCTGCTTGTGCTCCGAGCTCTGCTTGTGCTCAGGCTGTGCGCTTGCACTCGGATAGCACAGATTCTGTGCTCCAGCTTCAGCTCTTCTCCTTGTGCTCACGCTGCTTCTGTGCTCGCTTGAATTCTTTGTGCAACAACTCAAAAACAAACATATAATGCCCAGTGAAGTGTTTACAAATGAAATTGCTCCACCCTGGTTGTTGGTGCGTTAGCTTTACTTCCTTTTACCTGGAGGGCGACGGGGCCTGAACCGGGTTGAAGAAACATTTGTTCTGAGGAGGAACTCCCACGGGAGGTCATGTGTCAGGGCGTGTCTGTGATGGACCCTTCTCCCTTTCCAACAAGTCTTAACAAACCTCTCTCTGATCATTTACCTCCTTAAAAACATCTTTACTTAGCTTGAAGAGACAACCTGTCGTCTTCAGATGAAACATCAGGATCCATTTATTTCATATATTCTCTATACCTCCACAATTCATTTTCAAACCTGAAAATGTATTAAGTTATAAAGTAGTTATCTATCCTCTCATTTCGTTACTCCTTCATATCTTTCTTCCTCTTCACAGTTTGAAGATATAAAAGTTTCCTCTTTTCCTCCAGGATTTCTCAGATTTCCACAAAGTTGTTACTTCAAGCTCAAAAAAATCTGAAGCTTCGATTCTTTAGGTCCAAGTTTGTATTTTCACGTTCATCCCTCGTATCACACCGTGGTCACAGAGAGCAGAGGGTTGTATATTTTCTTTCCGTCTGGCGACCTGGAGCCATGAGCCAGCAGCTCCTGGATGGTGATCCAGTTGTCGAGGATTCTCCGGTTCCTCTTCTTGGTGCTCTTCTTCTGGTTCAGTGACAGGATGTTGTTGCTGGGGGAGTCCTGTCGGGAGGAGCAGTGCTCTAATGTCGGGTCCCTGGAAAGGAAATAATAAAAAACAGGATATATATTGTCCTTCAGGAAAGTTGCATCTAAAGTATCTCATCCTGTATATTGTTAGTTTATAGACATAGATCGTTGTTAATAATCCAAACTTCATGGAGAAAGTGTCCAGGATTGAGTCGTGACCCCGAGCCATCGTACCTGTCTCCTTTGAGATAGTCCAGGCGGCTCTGCATCATGAGCTCTCGTCTGCGTCTGTACTCTCTGGCTCGGAGCAGCTGCTGCTTCCTCTCCTCTTTGCTCCAGTAGCGGCCCTGTTTCAAGAGCAGAGACATCAGGTGTGACAGGAGAAGACAGAGAGCTCATTTAATACAAGTAAACAAGAGAGTTAAACACTGAGCCACTTGCTAAATGGTGAACAAACCCCCAGAAGCCTTTGAGAGTTTCCTGAAAGCTCTCTTCAGGCAGATTGAGGCTTAGAGCCTAAAAGTATTTCTAACTTGTTTTCTTTGCAGCAGCTTGTGTCGCTGGGAGTGGAACCTCTGCTGGTTCTATGCTCCCTGTTGGGACTCTACCTGTTTCATCTCGCTGGCGGCGTCGTCGTCGGTGGTCATGCCGCTGCGCTCCTCCCTGATCTTCATGGCTCTGGCCTTCAGCAGTCGGTCCCTGACCGGCCGCTTGGCCACGTAGCGAGTCCCGTCGCTGCGGATCTTCACCTGCACACAGAAGCTGTGAAGTCACACTGAAGGCAGGAAGACCTCCAGATGTTTCCTTTACCTGGATGAAGCTTCTCAACTGATTTAACCTCAGCACCCAGCAACCTTTTTAACCACTAAAGTAAAACACAATCCTCTGTGGTTCAGTTTTCACAGCTTCATGCTTTGCTCTCTGTCGACCTCAGTGTAAGAAAACACATAAAATCTTCTCTTACTTTCGTTTTACCGTTTTTTTACAATTGTTTGAATTAGAGCTAACTGAAATAAGTTTCAGATGCTGTTGTCAGAATGATGGGGGGTGCAACTGGCTACTGCACAAGTGTTGCTTAATCCCATACGTCCCAGCTCGTAATCACAACTGTTGGTTCTCAGTGTAAAGTGGTGGCTCCACGACTCCAATCGGACAACCTTCTTCGTTGTCCTCTTTTAAATCTCGTTAAGAAACTCTCTTTTATAAAAATGGCTTTCAACTAGACTTCTTATGTGTTTGTATTTTTCTGTTTCTATGTTTGTGAAACTTGTTTTTGAAAAGCTCTGTTTAAATAAAGTTGTATTATTATTGTTATTGTGATTATTGGCGCATGGGAATTTGTGAGTCCTTCAAAATAAAAGCTGAACCTTTCCCTGACATACCAGCGGCTCCTCCCACTCTTTACCTTCCACTCCATGCGCTGCCGTGAGGCCGTTGGTGATGACTGGGTCAGCCCAAGTGGTAAGACCAGTCCTAACCGTGAGGCTCCAGTGTGACGATCCTCCAGACCACAGGGGGCGCTGTTCACGCTCCTCGGGCTGGCCGGGCCGCTGCTCCCTGTGCCCGCCCCCCTCTCCTCCCCCTCGGCCCTGGTTCGGTCTCTGACCCTGTCCAGGGGGTCCACCAGGCCCTCGGAGGGCAGGGTCATACAGCTCTGGTAGCGCTCCGGTGGTTGGTTGTGGCTGTGGTGTCTCCGGGTGAAATAGGGACTGGACTCTGCACTTCCACCTCCAGGCCTGTTGGCGGCTCCATCTGCAAAGGTAACGTATATTGCACAAAGTTAAAAAAACCTGTAAATATAACATGAACGTCAACTTTTGGCTTTTCTTCTTAGTGACTTGTTGTTGGCATGATGCTGTATTTATTGGTGAACTAGCGCCACCAGCTGTTGGTGTTATGTACCTGCTATGGAGCTCCGCCCTCGGTCAGCCACACCCCTTCTTGAAGACGACGCCCCCTCCCTGGTCAGAGACCTTATGATGGAAACAGAAAGTTATCGAGCGATTTTTAAACATAACACAAATCAACACAACCACAAGTTTAACTTGATGAAGTGTTCATAGCAGCGGGAAAAAAAGCATGAAGACCTGAACTTGGAAGGTGTGGAGGGGGTGGAGCTTGAGCCATTTGCCCCGCTGCCATTGGCTGTTTCGTACTTCCTGTAGGTGCTTGGAGAGAAGGAGCAGCTGAGGTTGGAGTGGCGTCTCTCTCTGTCCCGCCTGTGACGCCGCGGGGTCAGAGGGGAGTTCAGAGGGGGGAGGAGACCCAGGGGGAGGAGAGGAGGCGGAGACATCAGTCGCCGCCCTACTTCGTCTTCCTCTTCCTGCAGAGGCGGGATCTGCTCCGTGCTGACCAATGGCGTGCTCCGGCAGCTCTCCCCTCCGGTGTTGTAGGCGCTGGTGCTGTCTCTGTCGTCCAATCGCTCCGGCAGCTCGTTGATGGACGACAACTCGTGATGATGAGGGTCCTCGTTGTCATCGTTATCCACGTTATCCACGTCTACGATAAAAAGATGGCATCGGAACATTAATCCTGAACAATGATAATTAAGAATGAATCTCATGTTCATCCTAAAATAAGAAGATTAATGTCAGATTCCCTCTTGTTGTCATGGTTACCTCGTCTCTCTGGCGGCTCCTCGTCCATCATCCAGGCCTTCAGGCATCGCTCTCTCAGCTGCTGCATCTTCTGTGCCCGCAGAATATTGCGGCATTTAAACTCCAGGTGGCGCAGCTCCTCGTCGATGAGCGCCATCTCGTGCTCGCTCAGGGTCTCGTTGCAGTTCACATCCACCACCAGGCAGGAAGTAGTTTCCTCCTCTTCCTGTATTTCCTCTCGACCTTCTGCGTGCACATCGGTGTCGTCCCGACCTTTCTTCACCGTCTCTCTGTGCTGGTTTTTATGATGTCTCTCGTACTGACATTTAATCTCCAGCAGCTCCTGGTATCGCTGGCACTCCTCCTCCGTCAGGCCCGGCATCATCATCATCATGGACAGAGGCGGCTGGTGATGGTGGTGGTGGTGCTGCAGGTCAGAGGTCAGAGGTCAGTTCGAAGCCAAACAGGCCACAGAAGTGTTTCATTGATCCCGTCACAGTATTTCAATCTTTGCCTCCCACGGGCGGCTTTTCCTCAGTCGGGGCCCCAGGGCAAGAATATGTTCTTGGGCCCCTGACGGCCTCCACGATTCAAACCAACTCTGAAGCTGAAATCATTGGTTAGTTGACAGAAAAAAATAAATTGGAGCATTAAACTATTTAAACTATTAACATAATAAATAATTAATATTATTTCAATAAATCTAAAAACACTATCAGAGTGCATCCACTATGTTAAATTAAAATTGTAATGGAATCTGTGTCATGTCCCATCCCTTCATAAAATGTGGATATTTCTGTGTGTAATTTCATAACAGAAAATGCTCAGACTGATACTTCGATAAGTTCATATTTGACCTTGTGATGAGTTAATATTTGACTTTGTGATAAGTTAATATTTGACCTTGTGATAAGTTAATATTTGACTTTGTGATGAGTTAATATTTGACCTTGTGGTGGAGGTGGTGGGGGCTGCACGCTGCTCCTCCTGAACCTCCTCCTGCCGTCCACTCGAGGCCGGGGAGGGAGTCCGAGCTGAGCTGCAGGTCTCGCAGGTGGAGGAAAGGGGGGGTGGTGTCCCCTCGTCCAGGGCTGGGCGTCGGCCTGGGACTCGGGCCGAGGCCGGGACTGAGTCTGGGACTGGGCCTGCGAGGAGGAGACAGGTTACCTGTTAGAGTCCATGCTGTTGGAGGTCAGCCTTCAGTGCCGACACTGGGTCCTACCTGGGGCTGGGTCTGAACTTCCTGATGCTCCCCGGCGTGTTGGTGGTGTTGGTGTTGCAGGCGCTGGTCTGCTCCCCCAGCAGCTCCTGCTCCGACAGCTCCTCGTAGCGGGTGCTGTCGTCCGTCCGGCCCACGCCGCTGTCCAGCTCCTGGCTGTGGGACAGCAGCGGAGCCAGGTTCAGCAGAGGAGGGAGAGGGACGGGTGGGTCTCTGTCCTCCTTCTCTCCTCTCTCTCCGTCCTCTTCATCCTCGTCCTCCTCCACTTCCCCGTCACCACCTGCACCGTCTCCAAGTCCTGCTTCCCCACCTCCTCCAGGGCAGGCCAGGCCTCCTCCTCCTCCTCCTCCTCCTCCTCTGCGGAGGCGGTAGTAGCCTGAGAGATGAGGCGAGTTGAGGGAGCAGGAGGAAGCTTGAGGGTTTGGGTGGAGACCTCCTCCCTCCAGCGTCAGCTCCATGTCCTCCTCTGGATCCACGGGGTTCTCATTCTGAGACCAGGAACATTTCAGAGTTGAGACATTTGTTACATTTACTACGACATGTTTCTGAATCTTATCCACTCTGCTCCAGATTCACATGAAGTCCACGAATCTGAAGTTCTAGAGCTGCTGGAAAGAAAACGTTTTGAAACACTCGCGGATCTTTGTTTGAAGATGATGTTGTGTTTGAACGTATCTTCTTGTGTGTGTGTGTGTGTGTTTGCGTCTCTCACGTTTTCTTATTCTTCACACGGAGCTTGGTAATATTTATATTTTAGTCTGAGTATTGTGATATAAAATCCACAGCTTCCACAATATCAAATTCCATTCGGTGTAAATATAAAGAATATCACAGATGCTATATGTTGCCTTGCAGCCAGAGTTAAAGGGTAATAAATAAAACCTGTGTGTTATTACAGTAGAGTTGTGTTAGGGTGTTGTGTGTGTGTGTGTGTGTGTGACCTTGACAGAAACAACAGGAACACACAAGATGAATATCTCCTCATCTATTTCCTCCTCTTCATCCATCATTGCTTCACCCCCCCCCATCATCCCATACGTCTCTCTCTCTCTCTCTTCAGTGAAACACGTTAATATAATGTCCCCTCACAGATTAATGTTATGTTATAATATTAAGATTATTACTCTATTAATTGTGTAGGTTATTATCATTGGGATCAGTGTTTTTCATGATAATCTGTGCAGGGATTATTCTTATTAACTCTTATTGCTCGTCACCAGCTGTGAGGTTAACACTTCATCTTTAATCACTTTTTATTTCTTTATGTTTCCATCAAATAGAATGAACCTCAAATAACAGAAATATTGTAAAACTGAATATTTTGTGATATTGTACATGTTGTTCTGTATTTAATGAATTTAAAGATCACTCTTATTCATATTTCTGCTCCCTCTCTTTTCCTCCTGTTTCACATCAACACATCTAATTTATTATTTGCTTCATTGATTAAACATCCATCTCTTCCTACTCTCTCAGATGTGACGACATCAAGTGTCAGAGTTCTCTAAATGCTCTCACACACACACACACACACACACACACACAGACACACACACACACACACACACACACACACACACACACACACACACACACACACACACAGGCGATGAATATGTATAACGTGTGTTTTAACCGACATGTGTGAATATACCGTCCTGCAGTTCCTCCTCAGTCAGCACATGTGGACACACACTCTGGGACCTGCTGACACACTGCACACATTTATCATGGCTGTGTGTGTGTGTGTGTGTGAGTGTGTGTGTGTGTGTGTGTGTGTGTGTGTGTGCAGGCATGTGTTTGACAGTTATGACACTCAGGGAGAAGCCCATCGTGAACATGAAGCTGCTCCGTGGTTTCATGACTGTAAATGTTCCCGTTATTCTACATGAGCTCAAGAAACTGTGAATTTTTTGATAAGATGTATTTATCATTTAAATTTGAATAGTTATTATCATATCGATAGGGGTCATCTGTTGGTTCTCTCCACACCTGGTGGTCGCAGGCATCGAACGTGTGACGTCCCTGCTGTGGGACTGTGATCCCCCTGTGACACCGCCTGTGATCGGCCTCATGCAGCCGGTGATGAAACAGAAAAGACTCGATGAACCTGAAGTTATGGATGATTCAGATGATTCAGATGATCCAGACCTGTTACCGTGGTTACCTGCACTATTTACATCCCTGAAGGTAGAACAGTGAGTTGGATTGTTTGTTGAGTCTCATTGTATCATGTTGTGTTGTGGACAATAGTGTTATGTTTCCCTGTTCCGTCTCTTGTCCTGTGTCGTGCAGTGTGTGTGTCATTGTGTTGTGTGGTGCTAGGTTGTGTTGTGTCTTGTTGTGTGGTGCCAGGTTGTGCTGTGTCTCGTTGTTTTGTGTGGTGCCAGGTTATGTTGTGTCTTGTGTGTTGTGTGGTGACAGGTTGTGTTGTGTTGTGTCTTGTTGTGTGGTGCCAGGTTGTGTTGTGTCTTGTTGTGTTGTGTAGTGCCAGGTTGTGTTGTGTCTTGTTGTGTGGTGCCAGGTTGTGTTGTGTCTCGTTGTTTTGTGTGGTGCCATGTTATGTTGTGTCTTGTTGTGTGGTGACAGGTTGTGTTGGTCTCATTGTGTTGTGTGGTGCCAGGTTATGTTGTGTCTTGTTGTGTTGTGTAGTGCCAGGTTGTGTTGTGTCTTGTTGTGTTGTGTGGTGCCAGGTTGTGTTGTGTCTTGTTGTGTTGTGTGGTGCCAGGTTGTGTTGTGTCTTGTTGTGTGGTGACAGGTTGTGTTGTGTCTCATTGTGTTGTGTGGTGCCAGGTTATGTTGTGTCTTGTTGTGTTGTGTAGTGCCAGGTTGTGTTGTGTCTTGTTGTGTTGTGTAGTGCCAGGTTGTGCTGTGTCTTGTTGTGTTGTGTAGTGCCAGGTTGTGTTTTGTCTTGTTGTGTTGTGTGGTGCCAGGTTGTGCTGTGTCTTGTTGTGTGGTGCCAGGTTGTGTTGTGTCTTGTTGTGTTGTGTGGTGCCAGGTTATGTTGTGTCTTGTTGTGTTGTGTAGTGCCAGGTTGTGTTGTGTCTTGTTGTGTTGTGTAGTGCCAGGTTGTGTTTGTGTCTTGTTGTGTTGTGTGGTGCCAGGTTGTGCTGTGTCTCTTGTGTGTGTGGTGCCAGGTTGTGTTGTGTCTCGTGTGTTGTGTGGTGCCAGGTTGTGTTGTGTCTCATTGTGTTGTGTGGTGCCATGTTGTGTTGTGTCTCATTGTGTTGTGTGGAGCCAGATTGTGTTGTGTCTTGTTGTGTTGTGTGGTGCCAGGTTGTGTTGTGTCTTGTTGTGTTGTGTAGTGCCAGGTTGTGCTGTGTCTTGTTGTGTTGTGTAGTGCCAGGTTGTGTTTTGTCTTGTTGTGTTGTGTGGTGCCAGGTTGTGCTGTGTCTTGTTGTGTGGTGCCAGGTTGTGTTGTGTCACCTCCACATCGGGCCGGGCCAGCAGCAGGGAGAAGTTGTTGCTGTCCTCTCGGGTCAGAATGGCCACGGCTTCCTCTCTGTTCTGAATCTCGACTCCGTTAATCTAGAGGAGACGATAACGAGATTGTGTCTTCATATTCCTCAGTTATACACAAAAACACACACTGCACATAACCAGAATCGAATCACCAACTTTAAACAGGAAACTAACGTGGAAACATCAGAGAGTTTCTGAAGGATCCGAGTCCGAGGACAAAGTGAGACAGAGTGAAGACGTGTCTCACGTGAACAGAGAGGACATGTTTGACACGTGAAGACACAACATGTAGGACGCCTGTCACACGGCTGTTTGGTTTGTGTTTGTACGTTTTGTGTGTTCCCCAAACTCACAGGGAGACAACACGTCGTTTTTTTCTGTCTGGTAACTGGTGTCATGGGAACTGGTCGAGGGCTATCAGGTTACCATGGCGATGCCCATCGCTGCTGGGCTATTCTTATCACATCTCCAACTTTACCTTTTCTATCAGCAGCTTCTATCAGAGTGTTTCTGTGTGTGTGTGTGTGTGTGTGTGTGTGTGTGTGTGGTGTGTGTGACTTATTTAAACTAATAATAATGTGCTGCATCTTCTTTAATCTACAAATTGCTTTTATGAAAGTAAATTGTGTCAGAAAAATCTGTTTAAATTTGAATTCACACAATATTTTGGCAAAGTGTTTTTTGCGATTTGTCCCTGAAGATCGAAACCATTGAACCATCAACGTGAAGCATGCGGACGTCCACTGGTTTACTTCCTGGATTTAAAAACCAGTACAACACAAACTGAATCAATCACTTCACTGAGTGAACAGCAGCTGCACCAAGGAAACACAAACCTCTCAGAACTTCATCTTCTCCTGTGTCATCATCTGTCACTTGTTGACTAATCACAAAAAGATCTTTTATAAACTTGGAAACTGTGAGAAACCCTAACCCACTGAACCAGTTGAGTCCAGTTTTATCAGATTTAAATTCTTTAAACTTTATAAAAACAAATGGAGGAAACACGACGTCCTGGAGTCACGTCTGTATGTTCAAACCTGATTATTATAGAAGTGACAGTTTCATGAGTCAGCTGAGTGGTGACCACACACACACACACACACACACTCCATCTCTCCATCTATTTTTAGGGCAGCAGTAACCGGGCAGCTGACGGCTCTCTCTGATTGGATGACTCCAGGGTTTCAGGTATAAATGTCCATAGTTTGATTTGAATCTATTTGAACCCTGAAGGCGTCAGAGGAAGAGTTTGTGTTTTCAGGAGAAGCTTTGATCTGAAGGTCGACACTCATCATGAAAACAGAGATGATCCTTTTCATCACTCGTCTGAATGAAGCTAAAGGAAAAGTCAACGAGTGATTGACAAGAGTTTAAACCTCAGTGAAAGTTGATTCACGTTTTCTTTATGGAAAAAGGTGAAACCAGAAGGACAAAGTAAAAATATCCAGATGTGGAAATTAAAGACAAACATCCAGTGGCAGTAACTGCACTTTGATTTATAGTTCTGGGTTAAGTTATTTTTACTTTATCTGAGTTGCAGTTACTGGTGACTTTTCAAATTAACACGTTATATTAAAATGATCTATTTCAAATTCTTTTTTCGATCAAAATACAGAGATCGTTTATAAGAAAGTTTTTAAACACAGAAATGTGGAAGCAGCCTTGGTGTCTAAGCCTGACTAAAATAATAAATCACTAACAGAAGCTGTTTTCCTGCAGGTATTTTATTTTGACACTGCTGATAATAACGTCTCTCACTTGACTGCAGGACTTTGTTTCTGACGTTGTTTCTCATTGGTTCTCTTACGTCTCTGAAGTGTTTATGTACCTGTAATATTCGGTCGCCCTCTCGGATTCGTCCATTTTTAGCTGCGATGCTGTTTGGATTAACCTGAGTAGAGAGAGAGAGAGAGAGAGAGAGAGAGAGAGAGGAGAGAGAGAGAGAGGAAGAGAGAGAGAGAGAGAGAGAGAGAGAGAGAGAGGAGTCATCAGACTGCATCAGGCCACAGACGAGTGAACATATCAACGCGTCAGTTTGAGGTTAATGGAGAATGAAGAGGAGAAGGAAGAAGATGTTTCCTGTGGTCACCTCTCCCACGTAGATCCCCTGGTCCTCCTCGTCCTCCGTCCTGTAGCACACGGTCAGACCCAGCTTCTCCTGCTGACTGGACTTGTACAGCTCCACCTCCTGCAGGAGGAAGAGGAGGAAGAGTTGGTGGTTTATGATGAGGAGCGCAGGTCTTTCTCGACTCCTGTCACCTGAGAGGTGCCTCAGGGCTCAGTTCTCGGGCCCATCCTATTTCTCCTCTACGACAGAATCAGAATCTGTTTCCTCTCATGTGATGAATCCTGTTGTTGTGTTGAGATGACTTTATCCATTTTTGAAAGTGTGCAGTGTTGTAAAATAATAGCGTCAAAAGTAGAAGTAAATGGAAGTTTGGTGTAAAATATGCTTTATGTATAAATTTGATTTGAATTAGAATTAGAGAACAAGCTGGAGAAAATAGGAGCTGCCCGTCAAACACGACAAAAACTAATCCTGGATCCAGCAACTGATTTATTTTCACATCAAAAGAGGCAAATGAAATAAAGGATGTTATCGTAGAAAGAAAAACAAGATAATTTATCTTGATATAATGACGGTGTGATTGAGAAAAAGACAGAGGGAGGTCGAGAGCAAGCAGAGGAAAGATGGAGCATTAAGCAGAAAAGGTGGAGGAAGAAGAGGAGGAGGAGGAGGAGGAGGAGGAGGAGGAGGAGGAGGAGGAGGAGGAGGAGGAGGAAGTCTTTGTGGCACCAGTAAGAGTTTCCACTTTACTGACTTCTATAATGATCTCAGGAAGCAGCAGTGAACCAGTGGAGCAGTGGAACCCCCGAGAGACACTGATACCACATCTTCTAATACTTCTCTTATTTTCCGATTCTACACTGAACACACACAAATACAGTTTAAGTGTGAACCTCCTCCACTATCACACACACACACACACACACACACACACACACACACACACACACACACACACACACACACACACACCAACACACACACCAACACACACACACACACACACACACTTTTATTTATTATTAAATCATTATTATATTCCAGACATGTTCATCAGTCACTTCCGTGTTCTCCTGTGGTGACTTGAGGACGTCCTCACCTCGTACTCCAGGTCATCCTGTCTGTCCACCTCATGATTACACACGTCAAAGTAGTCGTTGGGGTCATTGTACTCAAACACACTGCTGGAGGAGTAGGGGAGGACAAAACAAATATCAATCACAGTCCTGTCCACACAGATTCTTCATAACTAGAGATTTTTTTTTCTGAGTCATTGGAAGACAAAGGTGGAGACGTACAACTCATTGATCCCGTACGGCCCCCCGAGGTGAGGGAGGGGAGGGGAGGGGGGTGGAGGGGGGAGGGGAGGAGGAGCCTCCTCGGCCGTGGTGGTGGTGGTGGTGACCTCTGCTCCTCCCCATCGTCATGATGCTCTGGAAGCTGAGGTCCGTCTGCGTGGCGCTGTCCATGCAGTCAGGGATGGCTACCATGGTAACAGAGGAGATGGAGGTGCTGCCGCAAACAACTGTACCTGAGGGGACACATATTTAGAGGGTCTTTGACAGTGTGTAATCACTGCAGATCAGAAATAAATCTGGATCTTGGTTATTTAAATGTTGAGATTGTTTGGCGCCAAGCAGGAGTGAAGACAATGTTCTGACTTGTTCTTCTGTCACATCAGGAGAGATAGTAAAAGTCAAATGATCCCACAAAATGATTTGATATTTAGAAGAAAGCCTCGGGATATAAAAGAAAACTGAGCTCAGCTGGAAACTAGAGAAAGAGAAACCAGATGAAAAGATGGGAGGAGGAGGAGGAGTGATGAGGAGGGAGCGTGGGAAAGACGAGGAAGAAGCAGCTCAGGTGGGAAGTGATGAAGAGAGATGATATTAAAGGATGAGAGGAGACGGAGGACTCCTGTGAGACAGCAACACTTCACACAGAACCAGCGCTCGTGTAAACTCAGAGTAGAAGAAAGAAAAGACTGAAAATACCAGATGTGATTTACCTTTCCTCCTGTGACCCTTACGCACCGAGCCGGGCGGCTGCAAAGCCTCCTGGGAGTTTTGCGGCCGGTCTAGTGGTGGCTGAGAGGTTCTCCGACCTCTGACCTGAGGATGGGAGGAGATTTATAATTTATGGATTTGTGAATAAGAATTATAAAAACGATTCTAAATCAAATCCAAATTAAACGTATGAGGCAGAACCGGCTTCGTACTGATGAGTCAGCTTTTCTTCAGCTGCGGGCGAGGAACGAGAAATGTGCTGAATCAGGAGTTTGAGGAAAGGTGGTGGTGGTGGTGGGGGGGGGGTGGGGGGGTCTTTAAATAGTGGGCTATTTGTACAGATGTGGAAGGAGACACTGTTCGTCTGCAGCAAAACACAAGAGACGGAATCATTTTCTCACTGTTTGAAATTGAGCGGCTGGTCGATGTTTCTTTCCTCTGTGATAAATATAAAGTGTGATTCTTCTGCTCCGAGCTGATCTAACCTCCTCTGCTGACCCAGAGGATAGAAGCTGCACAGGCCCCAGTGTCTGAATGGGAGCAGAACCTTATTAGAGATGACTGAGAGGAGGCAGATGGAGGAGAGAGTCCTACCTTCATGTCTCCATGTCGGTCCATCGGCCGCAGGGAGCTGCTCCATCCTTTCTGCTACGGACACAGAAACCAACATGAGTTATAACACATTCATCCTGGATACTTATTGTGTCTGTAGATAGTTCAGGTGATGTTTAGATGCAGGTTTTTGTGTTTTTGAGGAGCGAGCAGGAGCCGGACTTTTCCCTCAGGAGGTGGAGGAGACCAAACCTGAGGTAACAGTAACACAAACACTGTGCTGTCGTCTCACAACTCATTTCAAGTCGTTCTCTCACGACAGAAACCGAAGCAAATTCCCTATTTGAAGCTACATGTGACCGAGTGGAGAGCACGTTCAGGGCATGTCAGGTGACAGGCAGCCAGTGCCTTGCTCAAAGGCACAAACTGTCTGTGGAGCAGGAGCTGATTAAAGGGACGTCTGTGGCCTCTGGTTCAATCAGCTGCTTGTGATTGGTTCAGAAGAGACCTCATTAGCATAAATATAATAACTGAGAGAGACTCTGGGGCGAGAGGAACAGGAACACCTGCTAGGAAATGAACAGGCAGGTAATTATTAATGAGATGTGCTTCTTCTGGTGTGTGTGTGTGCGTGCGTCTGTGCGTGTGAGTGTGTGTCTGTGTGTGTGTGTGTCTGTATGTGTCTGTACGTGGTAATATAAATACTCAGAATTGTTTTTATTATTAGGTTTTAATGTTGAAAACGTCACATGTCAAGTTAATGTCTGAGGAAACATGCAGGAGGCCTACGACACACACACACAGACACACACAAACACACACACACATAGACACACACACACATGCACACACACGCACAGACACACACCAGCTCATGAATACTTGCATGGATGCGCACAAACGCACACCTTTTTCCCCCCCTTCGTCTCAGAGCTGATTGTTATGCATTACATGTTCTCTGCAGGTTGTGATTGTGTCTGTGTTAGTGTGTGTGTTTGTGTGTTTGTGCATGTGTGTGTGTGTGTGTGTGTGTGTGTGTGTTTGTGTCAGTAAACATAAGACAGTCAATACTCAGTTAATAACCACAGCTGATCAGGCCTGTTGTGACCTGGTCAGTGATTGTGTGTTTCATCTGCTATTAAATAGGTCTGTGTGTGTGTGTGTGTGTGTGTGTGTGTGTGTGTGTGTGTGTGTGTGTGTTTTGGAGAGTTGCTTCTCTTTGCTCCTGAATTGTCGCCTTCATCGTTTTGTTTGTCAAAGCTTTGAGAGAAGAGGTTTGGTTGTTGTCTCTGGTTTAAAGACGACTGAGCTCAACAGAGTCCAGCTGTTTGGTTTCAGCTCACAACTCAAACAGGAAGTTTTCTGTTTGTCAACACTTCACTTTACTGAAGAGTCCCAGGTGAGACATCTGAGAGGAGACGTTTCCTTCACCCTGAAGCAGCACGAGCGTGAGGAGAAGAGCTGGAGCACAGGAGAGCGAGAGCACAGTTTGAGAACAAGCAGCGGCTGTTTGAGGTGAAAGCATCTGAGCATGAAGTCCACAAGTCCTGCTCTGGACCTGAGAGACCTCCCTCTGAAAGAGACAGATTCTAATTGTTCAGTTTCCCTCGTTGTGTTTTACAAGCAGGTTTATCTCAGATCCAATTGACGGTAACAGCCTTGATTCTAGAGGCTGTGCTTGTAACTGTGTGTGTCTGTGTGCAGACAGATGGCACCGACAGGTTTAAGATTCACTACACAAGAATCATTGTGTTTGTTTGTCTGCGTGGAACTATTTCCCTGTGCACGAAAACGACCGCCTCCCCCACTCCCTGCTGTGCTGCTGCTCATTATTCTGCTGTGTGTGTGTCTGTGTCTGTGTGTGTGTGTGTGTGTGTACACAGAGTGTGAGTGTGTGTTACACGCCGACAATAAGGGTCCCGGCTGTGCTCCGCCACATAAGCCTGACAGAAATCACAGCTAAGTGAAGTGTGAAATTAATAAGCGAACGTGAGAGAAGAGCTGACGTTTCTTTTGGCTGCAGCGACAAGACGACGCTGCAGCTTTGTGTTGGTGTTTGTGTTTGTGTTTGTGTTTGTGTTTGTGTTTGTGTTTGTGTTTGTGTTTGTGTTTGTGATGAATCTCACCCGCTGTGTTTTCACAGTGACGAGGGATTATTGATCCACGAGTCACACTGAGTTTTGAATTACAGCGACTGGAGGCTTCATGGTAACGTCTGAGTATCGACCGTGGTCCAGTGGTCTCACTTCATGATGTTCCACAGAGACGAGTCATGCATGGATTCATCTCTGATCAATGGACCATGAGAGAAGTGACTCAAATCAAATATGTTAATATAACAGAAAACAATCACCAGCTCATTAAAGTGCACAGAGGGCGGGCGGCCTCTAGAGGGGGTCGTGTTGTTCATCACTTTATGATTATTGTTATTAATTAAATGATAATTAATTGTATACAGAGACTTTATTGTTTTCAGACCGACTCCTTCTTTGTCTTCTCGTCCGTGATGTTATTGTGGCACAAGATGAGAAGTCAGGATTGTTGATGTTAGTAAAATGATCCTCTGGGAAGCATGAACGTCTGTGAGGGTAATTGTTGTTGAGATATTTTTCAATGTGTGTCGCACCAACTGATAAACGTCGGAGTTGTGATGAGTTCAAACAGACGCGTTCAGACGACGCACCCGCTGGGTTCTAAACCAGAAACGTCTCCTGCACGAAACTGTTTCTCATCGACACGTGAACATATGGAGCCGAGGGTGTTTCTTTTTTATTGTCGTGTTTTGTTGTCGCTGCGTGTTCGGTCTGTCGGAGTCTTCATCAGCTTCACCTCCCGGGGCTTCAACAGGCCTCTCCGCCCGGCTCATTAAGAATTTACTGCTTCCATCCACACACACATCCAGCACATCTATCCACACACACACACACACACACACACACACACACACACACACATACACACACACACACACACACACACACACACACAAACGGTTCCACATCAACACTCTTCTCTCCTCTAACATTTATCTCTTTCACTCACATACACCCCCCATAGTGGATGAACACACACACACACACACACACACACACACACAGACACACACTAAGGGGAGAGAGATGGGACACTGGATCCATTTTTCATTTCCAGCGCATTGAGGGCGAAGCACAGATTCTATAATCAAGCCCAGGGGAGGCCGGGGGGGGTGGGGGGTGGGGGGAGGTAAGAGAGGGAGCGGTCAGAGAGAGGGAGCGAGGGAGGAGGAGGACGAGAATCCAGACGATGACAACAACAGAAGTGGAAACTACAGAGAGACAGTTTCTCCTGACACAGTGTGTTTCTACTCATCTGCTGCACAAAGGAAAGATCAACACGTAACACACACGTATCTGAACACAAATATATAAAATCTTTAAAAAATACAATGTGCTGATATCGTGACGTTATCGTGACGTTGCATAAAGAGCTCGGCTACTGACGAGAATCAGTGATGATGAAACGTAAAATGTGGAATTTGACTGAAGAACAACGATGTTGTGTTTTACTCTGGGAGCTGAGGGAGGAGGTCATGTGACAGGAGCCGGACCAATCAGAGAAGACCACGTCGTGATCGAAAAAGACACAACTAAATTTCCCAGGATTCCTAAGACTGAACGTTTCTTCGTGTTTAAAGTTATTTCAATTTTAATGGATATAAAATACACAAGAACACGGCAACACAATCAAATCTATATTTTTTCAGGTCCATTTAGTTTCTGTTGGTGTCGAAGCTAAAGTTTATTTTACAAGATGATTAAATGTATAAAACTAATCACATAATTTCTGCCGGAAAAAAAGAGTGAAGTGAATCTCATTATTTCTGATCTTCAGATATTTACAATTATATATATTTATACTCCCCACCTGTGATTACACAGCCACACAGGGAGATAATGTGGTGAATAGATTTCTATACTTTTATTAGCAGAACCCCTGGAAATAAACCGGCTCATTTAAAGTGTGACTCTAAACACTAATGAACATAATAAAACATGAAATGAATCAACATGAAAGGAAAGACGCTGATAGATGAAAGAGTAAATAAACAAATAAAGAGATTAAAAATATATGAATAATGAATGTTGATGAAGAATGTCGGGTTTGTTTCAGGACCAGAATAATTAAAAAAACACAAAGTGCGACTGTGTCTCTCAAATATCTGCAGAAAGAACCAGATTCAATCCAACTGGGCCAATCTGTCATTTTGCTCAAATTGTAGTTACACAATGAGCTGTTACACAACGAGCTGCTCACGAATCCTGTCGACAATATTTCCCAGAATGCACCAAACAAACGTTGAAGCTTTTCTTCATTTCAGTCATCACAAATATCTACAGGCGCCACCGAGAGAAGAGACTGAACACGGAGGAGAGGGAGAGTGTGCAGCTCCCCCAAAACACACACCTTCACACACACACACTAAACTATGATTCATAGTCCACATTAATATTTCATAGGTTCCACTGATGCTTCTGTCAGACCTGAGTTTCATCCACAACATTTAGTTCAACAACAACAACAACAACACATCTGAGACCCTGTGTGAACATGTGTTGTTTAGGATCCTGAGGTTTTGTGTGTTAGAGGATGTTTGGGTTTGATTTCCTCTGTTGAAGAGTTTGGTCTTTCTGGCTGCTCTCACTCTCAGCCCTGCGCTCTCACTCTAACAGCTCTCACTCTAACAGCTCTCACTCTAACAGCTCTCACTCTCAGCCCTGCGCTCTCACTCTAACAGCTCTCACTCTAACAGCTCTCACTCTCAGCCCTGCGCTCTCACTCTAACAGCTCTCAGCCCTGCGCTCTCACTCTAACAGCTCTCACTCTAACAGCTCTCACTCTAACAGCTCTCACTCTCAGCCCTGCGCTCTCACTTACAGCTCTCACTAACAGCTCTCACTCTAACAGCTCTCACTCTAACAGCTCTCACTCAGCGCTCTCACTCTAACAGCTCTCACTCTAACAGCTCTCACTCTAACAGCTCTCACTCTCAACAGCTCTCACTCTAACAGCTCTCACTCTAACAGCTCTCACTCTCAGCCCTGCGCTCTCACTCTAACAGCTCTCACTCTCACTAACAGCTCTCACTCTAACAGCTCTCAATCTAACAGCTCTCACTCTCAGCCCTGCGCTCTCACTCTAACAGCTCTCACTCTAACAGCTCTCACTCTCAGCCCTGCGCTCTCACTCTAACAGCTCTCACTCTAACAGCTCTCACTCTAACAGCTCTCACTCTAACAGCTCTCACTCTAACAGCTCTCACTCTAACAGCTCTCACTCTAACAGCTCTCACTCTAACAGCTCTCACTCTAACAGCTCTCACTCTAACAGCTCTCACTCTAACAGCCTCTGCTTGAGCTCGACTGTGCACTTGCTCCTGAGACGTCGGATTCTCCTCCGTGTTGACACCTGAGATGGTCCCGCCCTCATCGTGGTTGTGTTTTACTTCTTCACTCATCCTGCTTGTGAGGTCGTGACCCCGCTGGAATTAACTGATGGTGTTCTCGACCGGTGGGAATCAAACTGTTGACGAGATGTAAACTCATCAAATTCCATTTATTTTAAAATTGTGTTTAGATGTGAATACACACACACACACACGTGTCTGAAGAGTCGTTTCACTAACGCATCAGTTATTCTGTTTCTTTTGTTCAATGTGTCAATCAAATGTCTCATATTCAGATTCACTTCCATCTCAGTCCACTCGTCACTCAAAGTCAATTTCAGCCATTTCAACACGCCAGTGATTATTTTTCCATCTTGAGGGGAACCCAGCTCAGCCTGTTCATATCAACACATCAGTCATTTGAACTGTAGGTTATTAGCTTTGGGCTGAAAGAGACGGGCGCTGCTCACACTAGGTTTCACACATCACATTATTCAGCTGCTTATTCTCAGTCGCGTCCATTATGGAAATCCACTCAGCTCTCCGTGAAACATAAACATGTATCACTGCCCATAATGATGTTAAAGAGTCAGAATAAACACCATTATGCCTTTATTAACTGGTGTTACTGTGTTTAATGGGCAGTAAGAATCAGAACATGAACTCATTCATTATCTTTACAATGATCAGAAATCACCCGTTATTCCATCTCCTCCTTCCAAGCAGCTCCGTTTCTCCGGAGTCAGATAAATGAATCCTGGATCTTTTCTTTGCAGAGCTGCTGTAAATGTCTTCGACTCTGAAGCGTTCACACGTGTCCACGCTGTGTTTGGAGGCTTTTGAAATCTGCATAAAGACGTTGGTGTGACTGAGTTAAACTACACGATAAGAATATCAACACACAGATTACCTCCATCTGTGTGTTTAAGATTCATAACCGCTCACACACATGTCATCGTGCCCCCTCTGGGTTTGTGTGATGATGTGAAACCAGGTTATGGGCGACAGAGTCTGACGGCTGCTGCTGAACAAACAGGTTTGTCGACACGTTTCCTTTGTGAGATGAACATTTAATTATTGAGACATTAAAGTTATTCAATAAAAATCGGTTCATGAATAAAACTAAGAAACAATTCAGCCAGTTTACAAATGTCATTAACTGTGACGTCTGAATCATCCTCATGAATATGTATCATGCTGCTGGTTCACATCACAACACATTATAATCCTATCAGATAAACAATAGAGTTATTCATAATATTAAATACAATAACTTTCTCTGAAAATAAATGTTTTATCATTATCATGTTTGTTCAAGACTGAAATTATATGTTTTATTAATCAAAGACCAAACAACCTTAACTATGTTTGAATATTTTAACCATGAAAACACTTTAAGATTAAGATTTATGGATCCAAACAAAGAGATTATTTTGCCTCAATGTCACTTAACCACGAGTTGAGCCAACTGACGAAAAGCATGAAAACACAATTACACAATGATAATGAGGAAATGAAAATAATCTGTAAACCTGTGACCCACAACTGAGACCGACACACAAGTTCAAGCGTTTAAAAATAGACAAATGAGGAGAGAAGGAAAATCATGTCGACATCGAGTTTATCTGAGAGTCGTCAAAACTCCATTAGACTTAACGAGCTGTCGGCTCATTAGTCGTCAGCAGCGACACAACAACCTTCCGTATGTTTTCAGCTCTGATGCTAACAGGCTGCACCAACACTGCTGCCGCCACAGGGGGCAGTGTGGAGAACGTTACAGACGTTTAGATGCTTTTAATTTAATCGATTGAGCAGAAAAGTAACTTTTACTCCATTTACACCAGGAAATGAAATAAGTTTATATCCAGATCTGATTTAAACCCGAAGACATTTAAGGTTTAAAAGATTCCAAATATTAGATCTGGTCTAAATGAGGTTTAGCTTAGCTTAGCTTGGCTTAGCTTAGCTTAGCTTAGTAGTTTAGCTTAGCTTAGCTTAGCTTAGCATAAAGACTGGAGCCAGATGGGAACAGTTGATCTGACTCTCTACAAAGTTCACTGAGGTTTTCATTGGATCACTGAGAGCTGGAGTCAGTGTGGATAAAAACCAGCTGTAGATGTAATCAGATTACATTAATATGGATGACAGATCCGTTTCAATGCAGAAGGGAATGGTGAGTGTGTGGGTGTGTTTGTGTGTGTGTGTGTGTGTGTGTGTGTGTGTGTGTGTGTGTGTCTTTGTGTGTGTGTGTGTGAGTGTCTGTGTGTGTGTGTCAGGTTTGTGTGTGTGTGTTTCCAGACACACTATAGTAAGTCTCCAGGATTGAATGTAAGTCAATGTAATGTCCTCTAATCACAGAGACTTGTGTGTGTCCGTGTGTGTGTGTGTGTGTGTGTGTGTGTGTGTGTGTGTGTGTGTGTGTGTGTGTGTGTGTCTTCATTACAGCAGATCTGCCAGCTCCCGAGCAAGAAGGCATAAATACAGCTTCCCTAATGACCCCGGTTACCGCGGCAACAGCATCCCATTGACACAAATGTGACAGCAAAGTGAGGAGAGGGGGGGAGGGGGGGAGAGATGGAGTGTGGAGGGGTGGTGGTGGTGGGGGGGGGGTGAGGGCTGCTGCGGGAAACAAGAGGAGAATACATCCAAGAAAAGGATGAGAGGTAGAAAGATGGACAGAAATGGAGCGAACGAAGAGAAAGGACGAGAACAGAGGAAGGTCTGATAATCTGATATGATGTAAAGTGTGTATACATACATGTGTTTAATAAGATGTGCCTTGTCTGTTGTTTCCTGAAAGCGTTGTCACAGTGTGTGTGTCTGTGTGTGTGTTTCTTCTCTCAGATAAAGTGTAGTGCTGCACAAAGTCCTTCACTTTACATTTTTCATGAATTCTTCTCTAATTTACCACTTTAATCTCAGACAACATCAGAGTTATATTTTCAGAAATTTACGACTTTAATCTGAGTTTTTTCTTTGAATATTAAATCCATATTTTTCCTTTAACCTTCACTGGTTCGGTGACACCATCCTATAGTGTGATGACTGAAAAATTCATTAAATAATCACATTTCAAAAGAAGAGATAAGGATCCGTCTCTGTAGAAACAAGGCAAAACGTCTCTATGCAAAACACAAGACGGGAGAAAGAGAGGAGGAAATACAGAGGTGAGGAGATTGAAACCTGAGATAGAGAGAGAGAGATGAGTCTGGGGATGAATGAAGAATGGAGGTGGAGGGGTGGAGGTGTGTGGAGGAAGAGAGAGAGAACAATGAGGAGAGAGAGAGACACAAATACTCCAGGAGAAAGGAACAGAACAGGAAGATTGATGGAAGGAAGGTAAATTAAAGAACCACTCAATTCTTCAGTTTTACGAACATTTCCTCAGGAAAAGGTCAAAAGACGGAAGAGGAGGAGGAGAAAGAGAGAGAGAGAGAGAGAGAGAGAGAGAGAGAGAGAGAGAGAGAGAGAGAGAGAGGAGAGAGAGAGAGAGAGAGAGAGAGAGAGAGCGGTGAACAAATAGGACAGAGGAAGAGAACAGGAGGGAAAGAACAGAATAAAGACAAAAGAGGATGAAGATACCTGATGAAAGAGAAGACCAGGTTTATTACAATGTGTGTGTGTGTGTGTGTGAGTGTGTTGTGTGTGTGTGTGTGTGTTGTGTCGTGTGTGTGTGTCTGTGGGTGTGTCAGACCAGGCAGCGAGGAAATTTAATGAAATGAAAAAAGCCTTGAAACCCTCACACACACACACACACACACACACACACACACACACACACACACACACACAGACACACACTCATTTGCTTGGTTTGATTTTCACACACGTTTCTTTTCTTCCTAGAAGGTGTTTAGTTCCCTCAGACGGGTGGAGCCTGAAGGCACCAGAGGCGTTCGGATGCTCTGAAGCAGCGTAGGACAAACCGCTGTAGGTAGATGTATAAAAACAACTCCTGTGATTCATATGATGTTGTTTTATTTCCCTATTATTCATCAGATCTGATCTGATTATTCAACAGAACAGAAACAATTAAAGCAAAGATTCTGTCCTTGTTTCCAGTGAGGAGCTGAAAACTCTGATCAGTCACATATCAAGAGTTAACCTACGTGTGTGTGTGAGTGTGTGTGTGTGTGTGTGGTGTGTGTGTGTGTGTGAGTGTGTGTGTGTGTGTGTGTGTGTGTGTGTGAGTGTGTGTGTGTGAGTGTGTGTGTGAGTGTGTGTGTGTGTGAGTGATTAACGAGGTCTGTAATGGAGTCTGATGACCTCAGAGGCGACGATGAGCAAACACACTTGCATACATACACAAACACACACACACACACACACACACACACACACACACACACACTGAGTGCCCCCTGTCACCTTGGCTATACACGAGAGGGTGTCACGAGTGGGCGAGAAAGAGGGAGGGAGGGAGGGAGGGAGAAAGTGACACTGAGTGTGTGTTTGTGTGTTTGTGTGTGTGTCAGTGTGTGTGTGTGTGAGTGTGTGAGATAGGAAATAGAGAACAGATGGAAGTGAAGATATGAAGATGAACTTGTAGGGAGTGTGTGTTGCAGAGAAACAGTGAACGAGTTCAACGACCTGCAGCTGCTTCACAGTTTATCTGAGATGTGATATGATCAATTTTAATAAACCTTGAATTAACCAGATGAGCAAAGCAGCAACGGTGACTCATCAACTTCCCTTTGTCGACTTGCACAACAACAGCAGCTTCATGACGACAACACACTGTGCAGCATCTCAACTCGATCTCTGCAGGTCAAAGACAAACAGAACTGAGCTGAGAGAAGACAAGAGGGAGTGTGTGTGTGTGTGTGTGTGTGTGTGTGTGTGTCTGTGTGTGTGTGTGGTTGTTCATCCCTCCCTCACATGAGGAACCTGAAGGGCTCAGAGAAAGACAGACTTATTATTGTAACCAAGACAACAAATGTCCCGTTACCTCAGGAAACTATTGGATCAGATGTTTTCTGTTTTCTTTCTGTTTTCAGTGGCATCAGAAAAAGCTTGAACTGAATCGTCTGAATTGTCTCGATGGAACTTGGTCTTTTAATTTTTAGGATTGTTTTCAAAGTTCAGTCCACCAGCACTGAGCAGCTTCATCACTCATCCAGATCATTGAAATATCAATTTCTCCAAACGATAAAGAGTCCAGCACCACGGACAGCTCCACTCAGTGGAAAGGATTTAACTATGGTGAAGAACTGAGTGATTTCAGCACCACGGACAGCTCCCTTATATATACAGGCATATAGAGAAGGACCTGAAGAAAGAGAAGATGTGGAGAGTGTGTGAACCCCAACAGGAGAGTGACTGAAGCAGATTCCAGGAACAATTTCTGAGAACTGAGATCTCAAAATCTGTTTATAATATATAATATATATATTGATATAGATATAAATTATAACCATAGCAAATAAAACACATCTGTTTTCTTTTGACGTGAATTTAAGTGTTGCAAATGAATACGTGGAAGGATCATCCAAGCACATACACACCATTTATCTCTCTCTCTCTCTATCTGTCTCAAACACACACACACACAGACACACACACACACACACAAACAGACACACACACACACAAACAGTGGTGTGAGCAGGATTTCATTTCTGTGACTTTCAGCCTCCACTTGATAAAAAAAAACAGCCGAATGTCAGAATGACCTTTAAAGAGAGCAACTAGCCAAACCTGCTGCTGTGAATAGAACTGTGGTTCCCTCTGTTACACACAGACAGACACACACACACACACACACACACACACACACACACACACACACACACAGTCTCTTTCCAAACAAAGGCAGTTAAAGTCTCATTCTTTGTGTCTCTTTGATGCACCTGCGTGTTTTCAATCTTTTCATGATTTCAATGCATAAAACATGGATTTGACTAAATATATATTTTACATTTCAAAGTGTGTTGTATGTGCAGAGAGAGAGAGAGACACTGGCTCCTTGGTTCATGTGAACAAGTCTCTTCACAGTTTGACGTCTCAGAAACAGTCGCTAACACTTCATCAAATATCCTCTAATCACAGTGTCAGTGATGAATCAGGTTTTTTACTCAGAGGTTTATTTTCTGTTTTGTCCTGTAAAGGAAAATGAATTGTTTTATCTGAACGTGCTTCTGGAAGGATTCTGTAGCTCCAGGTCACAGAGTGAAGTTAAATATTGTGTTTGTCTGTAACTGAAGAAGAGAACAGCCGAGGCAACAACCTGCTGCTTTACTTTGTGACACATGATCCTAAACACATCTACTTCCTAAGGCTTTTAACTTTTCACTGTGTTTTTGATAAACAAATGAACTACTAAGGAAACTAATTCAATTTATTCAACAGCCTGATCCTTGAGTTTGAGGGAAGGACAAATTGATTTCGAGTTGTTATTTTGTGATGATTTTATTCAAAAGACTAAACAGCCCTTGGATGTTTAGTCTTTTTGAGGGCGGAACCTTTTCCCTCGTCGTCCCCACACATGGCCTCCCATTGGTTGGAAAGGTTGAAAGATTTGTTGCACAAAAAAATCCAAGAGCAGAAAGAAAATTGCACAAAAGCAGCAGCGTGAACGTAAATGAAAGAGCTAAAGCGGGAGCGCAGGAAACTCAGATTGAGCAGAAGCAGCAGCTGTATGAGTGAAAGCTTTAACATCTGAAATCAATCATTTAATAATAAGTCCTGTTCCCAAACAAAAGCATCACGCTCTGGAATAAAGAAACATGAAGAAGAGATTAATCTCAGACTTTAGATTCGACTCGATGTTGAAGTTTCTTCACTGAGACGATAAAAACTGAAGCAGTAAAACTTGTGAAGCTTCCTCGGACACTTCACTGAATTTCCATTTGATGGTTTCATTTCATCTTTTTGTGTTTATGATCTGATCAGTGGGTAAAAGGAGAAAAAGGAGGATTCTCACCTGGAGCATGATCCTGTACTGCTCCTCCTGACGTTTGACCACACACATGTTGCAGCCCATCACGACGTCTGTGTCTCGTCCTCCTTCTCTCGGCTTTCCTCTCCTCGTTCTATCACTCCCTCCTTTCTCCTCCGTCTCTTCAGGTCCCTCAGGAAACAGCCTTGTTTCAATAATCCAGCTCGTCAGTCTGACCTTTCTCCTCCTGATCAGATCTCAGGTCAGTCCTGGCTGTCTGACTTCTTGATGATGTGACTCTTTATCAACCTCCGACCTTTGACCCCAGATAAATGTTCGGGGTCTTAAAGCGATCATGAGATCATCTGACTGTGGAAAGGTCAAGTCACAGAAATCACATCACAAAGATCCTTTTAATGTTTGAAGTTTTGTTCTTGTTCCTTCTTCATAAATCCTCAGAGAGATGTTTCAAAAAGAATCACTTCAGTTCAGGGTCGTGTAGTTTCACGGTTTTCCCACAAAAGGATAATTACCACACAAATGAAGCCGCTCATCAAAAAGAGAAAATCCTCCGATAGTCTTTATCAAGTTCCTGCAGAAGATGCAGATGTGTTTCATCCGTCACACTTCAGCAGACGTGTGGCAGCAACATCTGTCCTCGTTCAGAGAAGCTTCACGGAGGTTCACGTCCGGTCGGCTTCTCTCCACGACTCCGTCAGTCTGAGCACAAAGAAAAAAACACTTAGTGTTTCTGTCCCTCAGACACAAGCTGAGATGAAGCCGGAAACTGAAGCAGCCGAGTGATGAGGAGGCTTCAACTCTTCATCACACTGAAACACACAGTTTTATTCAGATTGTTTCAGACCTGCAGGAAAAATGAGAAACTTCAGATTGTTTGAGGTTGTGGGCAAATGAAAAAGATGATGGAGTGTTTCCTCAGTGTGTGTTTGGGGGGACGGGGGGGTTCTTTATTCGTCTTCTAAACGACTCCTCTGTTTTCTGGTTCCTGAGGTTCACGTGAAGCTGCAGTGGAAACAAACCAGTGACGATGAATAAAACACGACGACGTCTCGAGGCTGAAAAATGTTCCATCGGTTTTCAGCTCAGTTCAATAATTCATCTGAACATCAGTGAGTGTTTAAAACGGCCTTCGTTCTGACACATGAGATGATCTGCAGCAAATCTCCGTCTGATCTGAGCCTGAAATATTAAATGTCAGTTTAATAAATGATCTTAGCAGTGAGATTGAAGATTGAAAAACTAACGTGTTGATCATAAAATAACTGGTTTTGTATTTGAATCTGTGGCAGAAACGTGTGTGTGATGAATTTTTATCTTTTCTGGTCTCGTGTGTGCAGAACAGCAACAGTAAAATATTCAAAAATAAAAGTGGATTTTAAGCATCAATTGTTAACGTTTGATTTAACTTTGTATAAAAGTTTATTTTAAAACACAAAATATTTAGTTATCCCCCTGAAATCTCTTTCAGATTCTCTGCTGATTCAGAAACTAATCTCCAGTCTATCTGGTTTCTCATCACTCTATTGATCTAACAGACATTTTCTTTTGATTTCACTTCTTTCTCTCGTCCATGTTGAGGCCTGGGAGCCCCACAGAGCGACAGAGACGTTCAGCCGGAGCTCAGCCTGTGTTACCTCCTCTTATCTGCTCTTATCTGTCATCAGCACCTGCTTCATACAACTCGCTCCTCTGGGACTCCTGCCGGTCGATACCAAGGAGAGAGAAGAGGGGGAAGAAACTGGAGGATGAGATGAAGAGAAGCAGAAAGAAGATGGAAATGAAGAATCGATGGAACTCTCTGTTCTCTCACCTGAAGAGATGTTTCAGCTTGTTTCCTCAAACTTCATCAGTTCTGTGAATCTTCAGTGTTTCCCGGCTCAGCTTCTTAAATCTCCTTCAGGACTGATAATCCAGAGAAGTGAGGTCCTCCTGTAATTCCTCAGAAATCCTCCTCCAGCAGACGGAGGTGCAGGAGTCAGATCCTCAGACCACCAGCTTCTCCTCCTCCTCTCTCTCTCCCTTCATCCCTCGACATCCTCTGCTGCTCCGACATTTCTCCAGAAAGGTTCAATCCGGCTTAGTTCTGCTCCTGGACACGGAGAGAGAGAAATGAGATTCTGGTTTCACACTCGGATCAGAGAGGAGACGTGAACACACTCCCGCTTGTCAGAAGCAGTTTCCAGGAGATTGATCCTGAAGTTCTGCTCAGATTTGACTTTTGTGCCATTTAAAGGAAAAAGGGAAATTGGTGTTAAAGGCAAAAGGAATTTATTTTCGTTTGTACCAATATTTCACAGATTTTTTTTTCTAACGGCAGTATATAATGTGTGAGGATTAAACTTAATCAGCTGAAGAGCAAACAGATCATTAGGAAAAACTTTATGGTGCACAACATTAAAATAATTCTGATATTTTTTCTTCTTGTTTCTTGGTGATTACTGATTATTTTCTTAATCTATAAATTGATTTTGGTTGTTTGAAGCCAGAGATGTTGGAAACCACTCGATTACCTAATTAAATTTATCAGCAACAGAGTTTGGATTTGATTAATGAGGAACACTTCGGAGCAAACGTGTTTTTAATCCAGATGCTCTTTCGTCTCATTTAACAGATAATTGAGATAATTCAGCTTTTCAGCAACTTAAAGCTTATCTACTTTATTCAGAAATGATTAATCAGTTAATCCAGAAAATATCATGTAAACAATTGTAATAAACCAGGTTTCTGTTCTATAATCACACTTCATGAAATATTTGAAATGAACTGAAATGAATCTCAAACTATTGAAATGCAAAGTGCAGCTTCAGAAGAACAGACAGAAACAGAAACTGGTCGTTGTCTCTCCTGCAGCAGCCGGAGGTAAAACGATGAATACATTTAAATCAGCTGCAGAGACTGGATTCTAAATTCCTTTAAGTTGCACCTTTCCAGATGTGTGAGGAAACACCAACCACTGGATGTCTTCAGGGGATTCAGCCTCCAGAAGGTTCTCGCCACGGCAACGCTTCCTCTCCTGCGTCCCTCCTCCTCCTCCCTCCTCCTCCTCCTCCTCCTCCTGCAGCTGCTTTCCTCCTCTCCCTCTCTCCCACAGATCCAGTGTTTCCTGTACGAGCAGCCTGAATACAGATGTGTGATGGGATGTGGAGCCGAGCCGGTGGTGGATGAGGATTCAGTGGACAGATGTTTCCTCGCTGCTCTCTCGTCTCTTCTGCAGCTTCCTCTCTGCGCTGGAACAACAGCAGCAGCCTCCGCGGCAGCTCAGCCAATCACCTGCAGCCGGCAATTAATTTCCCCTCCTCCTCCTCCCTCACTCCTCCTCCCCTCACCTCCTCCTCCTCCCCCTCCCCCTCCTCCTCCTCCTCCTCCTACCTCCTCCTCCTCCTCCTCCACCTCCCTCCTCCTCCCCTCCTCCTCCTCTCCTCCTCCTGCTCTCCCCTCCTCCTCCTCCTCCTCCCTCCTCTTCCTCCTCCTCCTCCTCCTCCTCCTCCTCCTCCTCCCCCTCTCCCCCTCCTCCTCCTCCTCCTCCTCCTCTCCCTCCCACCTGCTCTGAATCCCTGCATGTTCCCTCCCTTCGTCTGCCTCTTCCTTCTTATTGTTCTTCACCTGTTCATTCATCTCTGTGACATCACACATGTGAGCGTGTTCTTGTGTCTCCTTCACGGATCAGAACATCCAGCAGGTCCATGTGCCTGTTGTCTGTTGTCGGGCGGGAAGCCTTCAAAGAACACTTTGAATGAAGGTTCTATGTTTCTGTTTGTGTGTTTGCTCCTCCTGCCGGAGACTCAAGGTTCAAACACTCGACAGTGGAATGTGAAACATGCAGATGTCAGAGATCTCTCATGAGTTCACAGTCTTCAGCTTTTATCAGAGACGTCAAGTGCAGCATCGAGTTGTTTCATGAAAAAGCTGCTGTTAATAATAATAATAAATAATAAAACTGTGATAATTCTCGGTTGACTTTTCAAGGTCGTCTCAATTTTCACATGAGACGTTGGAACAAGAAAAAGAAAAACCGACAAAGATTTTCTAAATAAAATCAGAGCTCATAAATTGTTTCATCGCTGAAGCTCATGAGGAGGTTTTGTGGTTTTGTGTGTTTTGTGTGTTTTGTGTGTTTTGGAGGAACTAGAGTTCTTCAGAAGTCGGGATAGTGATGTGTGTGATTTGGGTTATTGTGTGGCCTCAGCTACACTCAAATGAAATGATCTTATATTTTCTCTCTTTAGCCTCATTGATTTCAGCTTCACTCAAACAGCCACCTGCTTGTGCTTCGATATGATCTGCTTGTGCTCAGACTGGGCGTTTGCACTCTTTTTGGTGAAGTCGTTACACAATCTGAACGTGAAATCGATGACAAAAGCAAACACCACTGGTCAGCAGTGATCAGCAAGGACGGAAACAATCCTTTATGAAGACAAAACCCAGATGTGCTGTGCTGGAGTCATTTCCTTCTACAATCAGACACATCTGCCTCGTGTTCTGCAGCATCATCATCACGACCATCTGACATCAGACGCCTTGCACAGACCAGCCGCACCAGAGAGTTAGTGGGAAATATGAGTCCAATCATTGAATATGAGTCTCAGAGGACGTTATAAAAACAGAAACAGGTTCCAACAGCAGTTAGATAATAATAAAGTGTGTTGTCCATTAATTCATTTAATGACCTTTGAGGCTTTTTGAAATTATATCTCCTCTGTTTGTAATAAAAAACAAACTCAACTGAAAATTAGACATTTTAGAACCTCAGTGTTTTTCTTCATCACTTTGTCTTCATCTGGTCATGTTCTGTTTGTGTGTGTGTGTGTGTGTGTGTGTTTGAGTGTGTGTGTGTGTAAAACCGATTTGTCTCCTGCTAAATTAAGTCTGTGGACATTTATTTGATTCTAATTTAATTCGTGTCACACGCTGACAGACACACAGGAAACAAACATGACTCATTCACACATGTTCATGAAAAACTACAAAGTGATTGTGTTCATGTAAATCTGTGTTTTAATGTGTGTAACGTCCTGTTGTTGGCTGAGTCTCACTGCACCACAACCACATCATCTCATCACACAGCTACAATAAGAAATATTGATTTTTGATTGATGTGATCAGTTGACTCACTGAAGCTGCACAGGAAGCGTCCATCCTCTGTTGCTAGGCAACTGGAAAAAATACGCTGCTGTCCATTAGCTTACTTGGCTAACTAATAAACACAACAAATACACAAAACCAATACACACAACTAATACACAGAACTAATAAACACAACCAATACACACAACTAATGGAAACAACTTTGCAGCAGCTAAAAGCTTCATGAGTTCTCAGCCGCATGTTTCACTCTTTGTTCTGAGGAATTAATGATTGTTAATAATAAATAATCTGATAATTATTCCTCATCTGGTCTCGACCTTAAATCTCCAGTGAGTCAGATTCAGGTGAAAAGGATCGATTGGCAGAAACTGAAAATAAAATAATCCTTAGTCATGTTTTCACTTGTGTGTTTCATCTCAAATGTACGAGTTGTTCTTTTCTTTACCCTCGAGCAGGCATTTATATTTACATACTTTATATTGAAAAACTTTATATTTACATACTTTATTTTTACCTATAGTTCAGTGCAGATAAACCAGGTAGGATGAGCACAAGGTTTTCTAACTTCACTCTGCACACAAACAATATAAGTGACAGAATGTTGTGTTTGAGGAAGACTCACAAATGAAGGAATAAATCTGAGGTATCAACACAGGACAACACAACATTACAAACACACAACTTTACTTTATAATATGATAAATAGAGAACACAACATAACACACACGTACAACAGACTCTGCAGCAGTGTGTTAGTCAGTAGGTTGTGTCAAAGACAAACACAGTGTGTGTGTGTGTGTGTGTTGCGTATTTATGGTGCGACTGCTTTTCGATCCCAATGAAATACATCCCTGCTGTCAGAGAATCAATACACCCCCCCGCTCCTCCTCGTCTTCATCACCTCCCTCTACATCCTCTGATTCTTCATCGCTCCTCCTCTTCCTCTCCCTCCCTCTGTCCTCCTCCTTTTCTCTGTGTTTATCTCTCATCTTCTCCTCCACCAAGTTTCACCTCCTCCTCTTCCTCCTCTTCCTCCTCTTCCTCCTCTTCCTCCTCCCTCCTGCTGATGGTGAGTCCTGTGAGAGCCGTTTATCAGCCCAGCGCAGTAATTACACACACACACACACACACACACACAACACACACACAACACACACACACACAGGGAAGAGAGGGATGCTCTGCAGTGTCAACACCCTGTCTCACTCACACACACAAAGATAAATGCATACAGACACACAAATGCATTGTTTTGGATTTGTGCGTTTTTGCACATCTGTTTTCTCAGTCATAGGTTATCCTATACAGTGTGTCTGTGTGTTTGTGTATTTGTCATGTCTGTGTTAGCATCCATCAAACTTTAAAGACATTTTTTTTAGTGTGTAGATAGTTCCGTCTCCATTGTCTGTCCTGTTATCATTTGTGTTTCATTTTTCTCTGCTGTTGTTTCAGTTGTTTCCTGCTGATTCGTCCATGAATCACTTTGATGAAAACATATTAACAATCTGTCGAGAGAGTTTCAGGTTCAAACCACAAACAGGACGTTGTCCCTCGTCTCTGTGTGGACGACCTGTCCGAGCTGGAGACAAACCAGTCGTCCATGGTTTCACATCCTCGACGCAGCCGGAGCTTCTCTGAGGATTGTGTGTTTCACATGGTCACATGTAAAGTCTATGAAAACACACTCCAGTGGTAGCGTCTGAATAAAACAGGTCCCAGTATGGAGCTGTGGGTTCACACAGGATGAGCTCACCTGCAGCTGATATGGCATGAGAAAGAAAACTCAAGATGGACCCTGAACACAACCTTTCTGAGAGGATCTGAGTGTTTGACTGCATCATAAGAGAAATCAGAAAAAAACATGACTATTTCAAAATAAAAAAATACTTTTTATATATATTAAAGATATATGTATTTCCTTCCTAACTGGTGCTACTGTTCCTGTGGCAACACTGAGGGAGAGAGAGAGAGAGAGAGAGAGAGAGAGAGAGAGAGAGAGGAGAAGAGAGAGAGAGAGAGAGAGAGAGAGAGGAGAGAGAGAGAGAGAGAGAGAGAGAGTTAGATGAAGCATGTAGGGAAAGAAGAGAGCTGGGGGGGTGATTACAAGTACAATAGTAAAGTTCCCTTCATGTAATATCGGTTTATGTTGTGTGCGTGTGTGTGCGTGTGTGTGTGTGTGTGTGTGTGTGTGGTGTGTGTGTGTGTGTGCCAGTGAGTCCAGAGCTTTAATGGGATCCACAGTGAAGACCCTCGACTGGTTGGTGACCACTGCTGTAACTTGTGATTGTGAAAACACGTTGTGTTATTAAACACAATGAATAATATAAATGTTGCTGATCACTCACCAGCCTCAGACTTCACGTCTCCTCCGTGTTAGAACGAGTCTGAACACTTTCACTTTCACTGGAGGCTCCTCCTCCGCTCGGCAGTTACTGGAAATCACATGACTCTGTGTGTGTGTGTGTGTGTGTGTGTGTGTGTGTGTGTGTGTGTGTGTATATGATAATATATATAATAATATATATCAATCAATCAAACTTGCAAAACAAGTCACCATTACATTTCGAGTATATATAAGAACAAGTTCATAAGTCAAAGCTCAGAGAGGAACCTGACACGACGATGGATTTTAGTTCCACTGTGGTTTCTCTGGGCTGTTGGAGTTTACAGAGCTCTACTGCCACCCTGTGTCTGAAACGAGTCACTGCATCAGTGGAATGGCTTCCGTTCCAGATCAATATAAACTATTATCAAGTTTCCTCTCAGGTTTTTACTGACATCACCACATCACTGACATTGGAAGGTTCATTTAATGTCGACAATCAACACGATGGAGAGACTTGAACACCTCAGATGATGAGCTGTGACCTTTAATGATTTATGATTTTATCTCAGAGCTAAAAAACAGAAAGCTCTGAGTTCACTTGATCTGGTAAAAATAACTTCAGCTCATTTGAAGATGAGTTAAAAGATGAAGATGAAGAGTATTTTCAGTATTTCTTTTTTTATGTAAACTGCAGGTATGCATTTGGTCCACTGGGGGGCAGCAGAGCTCTGAGCTGCTGGTTCAATGTGTTTTGGAAAATGAGGCCTGAAGTCAAGTGTTTTCATTGGAGGAGCAGAGTGTGGGAAGGACTCAGATGATTGGCTGGGAGGTGGCAGCAGAGCCAGAGGCAGCCAATCAGGTTACCTGCTCCTTTCTGGTTCTCCCTTTTTAAGTTGCATCTATTCCTCCGCTGCCTCATCATTTCCTCCTCCTTCTTCTTCTTCCTGTTCTTCTTCTTCTTCTTTCACTTCCACTGTCTTCTCCTCCTCTATCTTTAATATTTTCATCTTCTCCTCCTCATTCTTTCCTTTCCTTTCTTCCTCTTCTTCTTTCTTCTTTCACTTGCTCTGTTTTTTTCCTCCTCTCTTCAATCTCTTCTTCTTTAGTGTCAATCTAACGACAATATACTTGAACATTAGTCACCCACCATAAACCCAGTTCTTTATGATACTTCATTCAGCATTACACAGTTCAGGTACTTTATATTTAAAGGAGCTGGATGCAAAACTTCATGTATAAAACAAGCAGATTTTAGTTTTTATTGCTGTTTAAAACTCAAATTTCCTTAAACGTATTTATTCGTTAAAAATGAAGATGATGATATTTTTGTATGTTGGCTGAACATAGATGTGTGATCGTGCTGCTCCCACACAACTCCACAGCCCACTCACTGATCCCAGATCAGAGGTGGAGCTGCATTAACCAGAAGTAGAGAAGTGATGGACCCACACACACACACACACACACACACACACACACACACACACACGTACACACACCCCTATACACTTAAATTAGTAGGAGGGATAATCGCAGTGTTGATCTGTTTCTGCTCCTTCATGTCCCTGAAGAGAAGCACAAGAAATACACAAACACATTACACACAAGCAGCAATACGCTTTACATCTCTCACACACACACACACACACACACACACACACACACACACACACTCCTCGTCCTCCCACTTATCGCTTTAAACTAATTATACTTTGCTGAACTCGTCTGTTATAAATATGTGCAGAGGAGCAGCTCTGAGTAACTGAAGCTGATGATGATGACGATGATTTCTCCTCCTCTCTCTGATTTCTCCTCCTCTCTCTGATTTCTCCTCCTCTCTCTGATTTCTCCTCCTCTCTCTGATTTCTCCTCCTGTCAGCGGTGATGGAGTTTCCCGAGGAGCTCAGAGTAGATCGGCTGCTCCTTCCTGTGGAGGTGGTGATTGGGTCTGTGCTCCTTGTTACCATGACGACAGGTGCCTGTGGACCCAGAGGTCATGACCTCCAGCAACATGACGACGGCTCAATGTTTGTATTGTTTTTGAAAAGTCTCAGAAAGTGTTGGTGAAGCTTCGTGTTGTGACGGTTGTGCGTCAGATGTTATTGGTTTCAATAAAATAAAACAAAGTCATTTATATCTGAAACATTAAAAATACAAATCAACAGCTGATGTCAAACTACTGGTTCAGTGATTCTTTGTGTTTCTGTGGCTCCAACATGGAGGTGAGAGGATTCCAGTTTCCTGGTGTGACATCATCACTGTGCGCCGAGCTCCTGGTCAATGTCAGAAACTAGAGCAGCCTCCTTCTCTTCTCTCCTCCTCCTCCTCCTCTGTCCGCAGCCTGTTCCTCCTTCCTCCTCCGGATTCTCCCTGTGCTTGAAATGAACTGTAAAAACAAAGTGGTCTAAGGAGGTGAAGGAAGCAACTGAAAGAAAGGAGGAGAGAAAGAAAGAAGGAAAGGAGAACATATAAATAACAGGGAGGATGAGGAGAAAGTTGAGCAGGAGGAGAAATAAGGTAGAGGAGAAGGAAGAGACCGGGAGGAGGAGTAGCAGTAGGAGGAAGATATGTTGCAGGAAGAGGAGGTGTAGGAGGAGGAAGAGAGGGTCTGGGAGGAGAAAGAGGAGGTGTAGGAGGAGATAGAGAAGATGTGGGATTAAGAGGTCCAGGAAGAGGAAGAGGAGTTTCAGGAGGAGAAAGAGGAGGTGTAGGAAGAGCAGGTGTAGGAGGAGGTAGTTGAGATGCAAGAGGTGAAAGAGGAAGTGTAGGGAGAGGAAGAGGAATAGGAGGTGCAGGAGGAGGAAGAGGAGGTGCAGGAGGAGGAAGAGTAGGTGCAGGAGGAGGAAGAGGAGGTGCAAGAGGAGGAGGAAGAGTAGGTACAGGAGGAGGAAGAGGAGGTGCAGGAGGTGGAAGAGGAGGAGAAAGAGGAGGTCCAGGAAGAGGAGGTGCAGGAGGAGAAAGATGAGGTTCAGGAAGAGGAGGTTCAGGAAGAGGAGGTGCAGGAAGAGGAGGTGCAGCAGGAGGACAAAGAGGAGGTCCAGGAAGAGGAGGAGAAAGAGGAGGTGTAGGAAGACAAAGAGGAGGTCCAGGTAGAGGAAGAGGAGGTGCAGGAGGAGAAAGAGGAGGTTCAGGAAGAGGAGGTCCAGGTAGAGGAAGAGGAGGTGCAGGAGGACAAAGAGGAGGAGAAAGAGGAGGTGCAGGGAGAGGAAGAGGAGGTGCAGGAGGAGAAAGAGGAGGTTCAGGAAGAGGAGGTGCAGAGGAGGAGGAGAAAGAGGAGGTGCAGGAGAGAGGAGGTCAGGAAGAGGAGGTGCAGCAGGAGGTTGCTGCAGGTGCAGACACACAAGTGGCTGCAGGATGTTGACGAACAATGCCATCAAAGAGTAGATACAAATAATGACGTCTCACTCTGCTGCTGTTTTTAGAATCCTCAAAGCTGCCCTCCTGTGATCGGAGGGTGTATATACTTATTTATATTTATATTCACATATTTATGGCATTATACCAATTTATATTTACTTATATATGCTTATATGTAAATATGTATGTATATATAAGAGAGAGAGAGAGAGACAGAGGGAGAGAGAGCAGCTTTATAAAAGGAGCAGCGTGTAGAAGCAGCAGAGTGATGGATCTCGTGGCACTTAGAGGATCTTTGGAGGCTGCAGCCTCAGCTCCGATGACACAGACCGAGTGTGATGGAGATTTTTATTAATATTCATCATATTTCACAGCGGAGGACACAGGACGAGCTTCAACCACAGGTGAACCAGCATCCAACCTTTAATCCTGCAGACATGGCAGATCTGTGTGGGTGCGCATGTGTGTGTCTGTGAGTGTGTATGTGTGTATGTGTGTGTGCGTGTGTGTGTGTGTGCGTGTGTGTGTGTGTGTGTGGGTGTCTGTGTGTGTGCGTGTGTGTGTGCGTGTGCGTGTGTGTGTGTGTGCGTGTGTACGTGTGCACAAGCTGTACCAAAACCCCAACGTTTCCCACAACACTGATGTTTGTGTGCGGTTGATCCTGATGATCACTGTCGATTGATTGATTGACTGATGTCACTGTGAACTCAGCCTGTGATGATCAGCTGTAGAACCTGTGAACATCTGTTCTGCCTGATTCAGCTTCTCTGGGATCAGTTCAGTTCAGTCCTGAATGTTTGATTCAGGTTTTCTCGTCATGGAAACAGTGAATCTGCTGTGATGTGTGATTCAGGCCTGTTTTACTGCTCAAGAGGTTTTTATCACATTTATCACACAAAACAGCCTCTGTTCTATAAATCACAGTCAACATGTCAATAATACAAATCGTTCTTCAACCTCTGTTCGCCGACCTGTCACTGTATCTGTACCTGTAGCTTGAATGAATTAAGAGGAATGTGAAGGTGCTGTGGCTCAGGTGGTAAAGAAAGTTGCTTAAATTAAATCAAGCTGCACTAAATCACTGACTCATTCATTTCAGGTCCCTGTTTCTGACTGATATTAATCCTCAAGATCCATAAATAATTATTAATGTTAAAGACAGTGATAATCTGCCCCCTGATCTGGATCAACACCAAAATGTGATAAGTTCTTTCCTGTCACCAAGTTTCTGTCAGAAATGGTTTTTGTGCTTTGTGTCTTTGAGTTTCCAGGTTCTGACCCAGCAGTCAGCAGTACTGACGCTGGGTCTGTAGAATCCAGTAAGATTGGTTCAGGCTTGAAGATGCAGGGACGGGTCTTGTTCTCGAGTGAGGGGACGATGGACCGTGAGATGGACCGGTGGGCGTCAGCGGTAATGCAGGAGTTGTAACAGACAATCTATTCAATCTATTGGTCGATCCACGTTCCAACCAGAAGGTCGGCGGCTCGAACCCCCGCACACGCCAAAGAGCACCCGGGCAAGAAGCTGAACCACGAGCCGCCGCTCACAGATGTTAAATGAACTCATCAGAAGTCGCTTTGGATGAAATCGTCAGTTAATGACTCGTTATGTAACCTGTAATAACGTAGTAATATCTGGGTAGTAACCGATGGAACAAGGTCACAAATACAAGCAGCTGAACTAGTTTCCTCTGAACTCAGCTCCAGAGACGAGGTGAGGAGTTCTTCTCTCATGTCACAAGGACCAGGTGAGGTGGTTCTGGCTTCTAGCTAGCCTCCTGCTCGCCTTCCGCCGGAGGGGACAGGGGACGTCCACCAGGCGGAGACGCCTCAGGATCCCAGAGGAAGAGCTGGAATGTCTGGATACCTGAGAGACGTAAGACGATGGATGGACAAAGCAGATCGGACCAGTTCAGGTTCCACACTGGTGTTAGCGATCAGGTCTTGGTCCTGATGAGACCGATCATTAAATTCACTGTGTCAGTGTCATTGAAAAGTTGTAAACAATTTAAATTCAGTTTATAATGGAGGTGAAACTTGAACTCAATGTTACTTCAGAAGTTTATCATAAGCAACAAATTACGATAAAGACAAGTCAGCGGCTCGTGTCCTGTCAGGTTCAGTTTGGTTTGTACCTCGACTTCCCATCGTTCCATCTTCCTCTGTCCGCTCTGTCTCCAGCGAATGAAACTAAACTCACGGACCTGCTCGTGTGTCTTGAGGACATTTCAAGCTCTCGTCCAAAAGACTCCTTCAGTTCTACGTACCTGTCAAACATAACGACTCTCAACTCAGAGCCACAGAGAGGAAGCACCTGAAACCTCTCAGCCAGTTAGAGCTAAAGCAGCATCACTGCACACGCAGCCCATGATGAGCCGCTAACACTCATCCAGAGAGAGAACACAACTCACAGGTACTTCAGACGTGTCCCCACCTGCCCTGTGCGTCACTGTCACGGACTCTGATCGATACCGACCTGAGTGACTCCAGCTTCACAACACAAACACACGGACCCTTCTCCAGACTGGGTCGGCCATTTCATTCCATTTGAACCCAAAACCTTATTTACACTTGATCACATATCCAAACTTTGTGTTCTGATTCTTGTGTTGTGTTGCTGTGTTGTGTTGCTGTGTTCAGCACTCTTTGCCAGGTGCTCACTCTCACATTCAGACTGCTGAACACTCATGCTGCGGCCCATCGTGTTTTTACTGTCCTCGCAGTCAGACCTCAGAGTTTCAGCTGCATCGATGGAGTTTCACTTGTGAGAACTTTTCTTTCACTCTTTAGTCTTTGCACCTATCACTCAGAATGTGAGATTGTGCTTTGTTTGTGTGCACATGCGTCCATGATTCCTCAATAGATTGATTTCATTCTGTGGGAAATGTGAGGAGCTCTGACATTAGCCCAGTGACGGTTGTAACAAATGCATATCGATTCTATATGGTATTACACAATGTTACTGCAGTATTTTTAGCCTACTTCTAATCTTCTCTATTATCTATATTCCTTGACGTTCCTCTGGGTGGCTTCTGGCTTTAGAACTTTCAGTTTTTATATTTTCTCAGCGACATTAAAACACAGCCTGATGAATTGTGGTGATTCCAGAGGAATCTCTGTTCCTGGATCATGTCACAGCAGACGTGAACATCCTGTTAGTCGTGTGTCATGTTTGTCGTCGTGCACGAAACCAGCGCTCGCTGCTGATGTGATTTGTGTGTTTGTGGCTGCGTGACAGTACGTGTTTTCTCTCTCTGCTACCGACACACACACTCTCCTCCATCCATCCATCCATCCAGGCAGCCTGCTCGACACCATTCTCCTTCCTCCGCCTCTCCTCCGTCCTCCTCCGCCTCTCCTCTCCACGGCCGAAGAGCAGAGGAGAAAAATACATTTATATATTTCAGCGGTGATAACGACAGAGAGAGAGAGAGAGAGAGAGAGAGAGAGAGAGAGAGAGAGAGAGAGAGAGAGAGAGAGAGAGAGAGAGAGAGAGAGAAGCGCTGCAGCAGTGGATCGTCAGACACAGAGGAATGATAATTAGAAAGAGATTGACTCGGCAACAAGAAGAAAAAGAAGGAGAAGGGGAAGAGAGGAGCCGGGCCTGCAGCAGTGAGGAGAGAAGAGGAATACATGAGGAGAGAGCGAGAGACACACACACAGAGAGAGAGAGAGAGAGAGAGAGAGAGAGAGAGAGAGAGAGAGGAGTTGAATTGATCATATTCTGATCAGCAGAGACTGCGGAGCATCATCGGCGGCAGTTGTGTTTTTTTTTCGGGGGGAGATGACGGTGACAGCAGCAGCAGGGGGGAGGAGGAGAGAGAGAAAAATGTGAGTGGGGATCAATAATCCTTCTCCCTCCTCCTCCTCCTCCTCCTCCTCCTCCTCCTCCTCCTCCTCCTCCTCTTCCACCACCTCCACCTTCATCCCTCCATCACCTCTGCAGGAGCCGCTGAATCCTGTGAGCCTCTGCTATTCCTCACTCATTTTCTGCAGGCTGCGTCGTGTCGTGTGAGTTTGTGTGTGTGTGTGTGTGTGTGTGTGTGTCAGTGTGCATGATCATATGTGTGGGTGCTTGCATGATCGTGTGTGTGTGTGTGTGTCATGGATGTGTGCATGCCTGTCATGTAAGTGTGTCGCTATATAGGCCATAAGGATTTTCATGTGCATGTGCAGCCTGTGTTCACTGATCAGAGTGTGATGCATGTCTGAATGTGTTTCATGTATATGTTCACGCATGGTTGTGTGTGTTTGTGTGTGTGTGTGTGTGTGTGGGTGTGTTTTTGTGTGTGTGTGTGTGACACACGACTGTAAAAGTGGTCAATTCAAATAGTCCTGCTGCTGTTAAATTAGGCAGAAGTTATATAAAAGATCAAAAGACAAAAACTGGTTTTAAATGTGGACCCAGTGACTCAGTGTGATAATAAATCAGTTTCCATGCGAAGCCTGAAGATTTATTTTAACCCAGAAAATGAAAATATGTTGAACGATAAGTTACTGAGTTCTATAAATGTATTTTCTCATCGAATGAGCTCGTATCTAAGTTTACAGGTCACATGTCTCTTGTGATTTCCAGTTTCGATCATAAAATTTCATTGTTGATGAAAACAGTTCGTTAATCTATGACGTCTGAATGTTTGTCCACCAGAGGGCAGCACAAACAAGAACTGCATTCTGCATTAACATGTATCATCAGCTCTGATCTTGGTGTGTTGAAACTGTAGGAAAACAGTTTATAATTTAATCATAAATTTGAGGTGACGTTTGTGTCACAGTGCGATACCGGCTCCCTCTCTTTTCTCTCTGTGTTTGGTCTCCACCTCCTCCTGAGGGGAAACACCAGGAGGTTCCACTCTGATCACCAGCTGCTCTTCAGCTGACGGCAGGAAGTGAACACTGGGTGTTACGGCTCTTCTCAGGAAACAGCTGCTTCAAACAATGAGCTGAAACCTGCTGTAGAGTCAAAGTGACGATGTGTCGGTTCCGTTCAAGGAGAAACAACATTTAATTAGAAATACCTCTGATATCTGTAACTGTGCAAATAACAACCAACAGTCGTGTGGTATCTTTATTCAGACCTGCACTGAGGCTTGGACCTTGTTCTGAAACTTTCAGAATGGTCTGTATGTGAACTTTCAAATGTCCTAGTAAGTTGCTCTGGACTTCTATCGTAACTTTTCCTGCCATTTTCGAAGAATACAATGGAAAGAGGAACCATGCACTTTGATTTGACGGCTGTGCAGATGCTTGCAAATTGACATCGCAGCTCCGGTCCTGAACTGTCAGACAACACAAGGAACCTGTGATGTCACATGATGAAGAGCATGAAAGTGAGGAGCAATCGGACTGTAGCTACATCCACACACTGACTGAACAGAACCAGAAACCAGAAACCAGAAACCAGAAACCAGAAACCAGAAACCAGAAACCAGAAACCAGAAACCAGAAACCAGAAACCAGAGACCAGAAGGCTCCACAGGAAAAAAAAACGACTGAACAGTCTCATTGACCTCCAGGGGGCGCCCTACATGATAATGAATCAATGAGACCAGTTAGTTAGTTTCTTGTTAGACAATATTATAACTGTTTTTACCTGAATACTCACTTATTTTTCGAGAAAGAGAGATAAATATATATATATATATATATATATATATGTATATATATATATACTGGTCAGTTAGTGAGTCATGAATAATTGAATGTGCTTAATGGGAAACGTTAATTTTGCACAGGTTTGAGTTCATAGATACAAAAAGAGATGGAAAAGAAAGACGGAAGAGAGATAGTGACAGGCTGATGGTGAAAACAAAATATAATAATGATAATAATATGAATGAAAGATGCTCTAAGAAACAACTTTGTCTTGATTTGATGTTTCCTGTTGACTTGTCTTTTCAAACCTTCCGTCCTCTCATCCAAACTGCTCTTTCTCTTCTTTTTCATGTGATGGATGGACGACATGAAGAAGGATCCAGAGGTGCCATCCAACGGGATGATAATGATGTTCAATCCCAAATGTTTCACGGCCCCCAGGGAGAAGACATGAGATTCAACCCTTGCTGGACCCGGACAGAGCGACTGCAGGAGGACTGGAGTCCTGCAGGTGAACCCATGGACCAGGGAGAGGTCACCGTGACGTCTTCCAGAAGATGATCTTCAACATTAACACTTTCAGTTTGTGGAGCTTTGCATTCTGTTGATATCTTGATGTTTGGTTCCAGACTGTTTCGATGATGGAGCGGATCTGAACTGAACTGAGCTTAATTTACTTATTTCCGCTGCTCAGGAAACTCCGGACTGTTTGATTTGAGATTTCACTGAAGGAGTTTTGATCCCAGGATTTAAAAGAATGTTCTGCAGGGAAGCCAGTGATTAGTCAACTTGTTTGATCGGATGGTGGAAGAGAAACATATCACTTGTACTTCTCGTGTTGGACAATCTACAGTTGCTCAGCGATGATAATGTCCTACATGGTTGATCCAGAGGGACAAATCAAATCTCTATCAGCCATGGTCTCCGCTCCTGCTCCTGGGAAACCGACGCTCTGATCTCCTGCATGGAGCGCAGGGAGGGGATACAACTGAGCTACTAACACACACAAAGACACACTTTCTGACTGTGGGAGGAGGAAAAACAATCTCCATGTCCTAGAAGTTTGTTCTGTTTTATTACAGCCATGGGTCGAAGCCCAGCAGGAACATCTGACTGAACCAGGGGATGGTGGACGACTCCATAAAGCTCTCCGCCTGGAGGTCGCCAGGTCAAGGTCCATCTTGATATTCAAAGCAGCAGTCGAAGAAGAAAAAGTCCTCTCCCCCCCACTCACCTCTGGTGGGGGGGGAGGGTGAAAGGTAGATCCGTTTTTAGGGTGTAGGCCTTAGGGCCATAGGTTGTAGTTTAGTAGTTATTTAGACTTTAGGTTTTAGTTTGTAGACTAGATAGCAGTGTAGGTGGAGGTTCTCTGTTGTGTTGAGGCTTCACTCAGTGTTTAGTGAGTTGAGCTTCTTTTCTTTTACTCTCTACGAACCCCCGGGTATCGAACTCTCAGCGAGTCGGCCTCTGGCTCTGCAGCAGCTGTGGCTGTTACTCAGGCAGCATTTCATCGAGTGCAGGAGTTTAGCATTTAGCCTCAGAGCTCTTTATCATGGACGCTCACCAGGGCCCCGGCCAGGGCAGCCCAGAGAGCCCCAACCGGGCCGTGGAGTACCTTCTGGAACTCAACAACATTATCGAGAGCCAGCAGAAGCTTCTCGAAACCCAGCGGCGCCGAATCGAGGAGCTGGAGGTCCAACTGGACCGGCTCAGCCAGGAGAACAAGGACCTGCGTCTGGACCGGCAACCTGTCGCTCCTCCTCCACCTGCTCCTCCTGAGCCTCCGCTCCCTCCTCCTCCACCGCCCCCTCCGCCCGCTCAGACCACATCAGTGTCTATTTCCAAGAACCACCACTACCACCACAACAGCCAACACCAAACTCCTCCCCAGCCCCCTTCCTCCATCTCCCTCCACCACAGCCACCACCACCACCAGCATCATCATCAGCAGTACCACCACCACTCCTCCACCCACCATTCCTACAACAGCACCAACAGCACCAGTGCGCCTGCGATCCCGGTTCCTGCTCCGGTGTCAGCTCCAGCCTCCATGACGATCCCAGCCCAGATACCAGGTCCGATCTCTTCCCCAGCCCCGGCTCCACCTCCCCCTCCTCCAATCCCACCTCGGGATCAGCCGCGGGCCCACAGCCGGCTGTCCCGGGCGTCCTCCACCAGCACCAGCACCGGCACCAACACCAACTTTGTAGAGAAAGAGAAAGAGAGAATCGAGCACCTGCACAAAGTCAACGCCTCCAACAACCACCACGCCAACACGCTCCACCATCACAAAACGTGAGTTAGAGTTTAAGGTATAATTACTACAGTCAAAGCCAAAGGAAGCACGAGTGGATCTCAGAAGTGGGTTGAAATAAAGAAATTAAAAATCTCCTGCAGATGCACTTTGCTTCATAGTCATGAAACAGCTCAGTTGGTGCATTTAAAAGCCTCTAACGTGAAGTTTAAGCCTCTAAATCTGGAATAAAACATCGTTGAGCTGCTGTAGGACATTAGTGTTAATATGACTACATTTCTAACTCGAGCAGCCTGTCATCCCACTGTCTGCTTTTCCAAAACTCCTGTTAATCTTTGACTTTGATTGCTACTAACTTTGCAGCTTCTCTCATGCAGGTTTTGTGCAAACCTAGAAATAGTTGCTTGTTTGCTGAATCCGACAAGGAAACATCTTTTTGCTTGATTTTCTTTTTCCTTTGGCCAGATGTGTTCAGTTGAACAGGAGCGAGTTGAACTCGAGGGTGCAGCTGATGCTCCAGTGCATCGTTCTGTTGGGATGTGATCGGTGGCTGTACGGTGTTGATAGATATTCATTCTTTAACCAGCTAATAGGGCAACAGAGCGGGAGGTTGTAGCGTTAATTCACAGACTGCAGGAGAGCGGGAGCGAGAGACTCCAGAGACAGACGAGCTAAACGACTACAGCATCTCTAACACTGATAATTGGTGGAGCAAAGACTGAACAGTGTTAGGTAACAGATATTCCTGTCGAGCAGTCCAATTGTTTGTTCTCTAAAAGGCTGTAAAGAAAAAACACGCTTTATGCTACAGGGAAGTTGTTTGTTGTACCGGTCACCGTGGTAACCACTCACTAGGTAGCTTCTCTTTCGTGGCTGGATTTATTTTGTTGTGATTTTGTTGCTCTGAATAAATCTTCGGTCTGTTCGCTGGCTGGAATTGAGTTTGTTGCCTGGCAACGTGATCTTAAGAGGATCCTATCTGGAAACGTGAAGAAGGACGGAGCCTCGCTGTGTCGCGCAGCAGGATGCAGGATGCAGGATGCAGGATGCAGGATGCAGGATGCAGGATGCAGGATGCAGGATGCAGGATGCAGGATGCAGGATGCAGGATGCAGGATGCAGGATGTAGGATGTAGGATGCAGGATGCAGGATGCAGGATGCAGGATGCAGGATGCAGGATGTAGGATGCAGGATGCAGGATGCAGCGTTGCAGTCGTCCCATGCGTCGACCAGGCAGCTCCTCTGCAACCTGTCACAGAGCTGGTCAGGGCGATTGCTGTTGCCAAGCAACCGTGAGAAACTGTTTGAAGGACGAGGCGCTCGCTGACAGTTGAAATGGTCTCCACTTCGATCTGTGCTCGTACCGCCGTGGTACCGCCGCCTCTCCTCTGCTGCAAACACAGAGCAGAAGGAGAGAAGCTCCCGACAGAGCTGCCGACACGAGGCTGGGGAGACGCAGTGATGACTCATGGAGACAGATTTAATAGTACTATTGCTTTTTCTTACAAGCTCTCATAAGTGCAGCCGATCAGAGCAGATTGAGCTCAGAGGTTCACAGAGTGTGACTCAGACTTTCAGATTCCAGACGCATCAAAGTTCAGGAAGAAAATCCTCTGATCCCGTGAGTCATGTGACGTTCAGGTGCAGCTGATCTCATGAGAAAAGAGTGAACCCAAGCCAGGACTGATGTAACAGGCGGAGAACAAGGACGGAGTCGGACAGCAGTGAGGAGAAGGCTGATTGGTTATGAAATCACACAGATCTGTCAGATGCTGGCTGCCTTGTCGAGTGGCTGAGTGCGAGCCAGTAAATCCCACACTGCACTGGGGCAGATGATGGCACAGAGGCATGGCGGCAGGTTGCAGAGCTGCCTCCACTGGTTTCTGACTGATAGGTCATGATGCAGCAAAATGCAAAACACCCTCACACAGATTTACCTTGCAGCATCTCGGGCTAAAACTGAGAATAAAGAAGAGGCACATATGAGGAAGCAGCTTTAACGTTCGGTGTGAAGAGGTGTTGTGACCTGAGGCTGATGAATCGGACACGTAGATGTTCTGATACACAGGTTTCCAGCAGATTTCAGTTCATGTGGATTTTACACACTATTGACAAGTTGCTGTTGTGCAGCTGTGTTAGGTTTCAGAACCCAGACACTACCTGGAACCTTACTAGCTGTAGGTGTTGTTGTTGTTGTTGTTGTTGTACTCAATACCACAGTTCTGACAAATTTACAAGTTTGTAAATCACATCCAGTTTCATACAAACACACGTTCTCTGTAAAGGTCTTAAGACACCAAGTCCGAATCTTCTGCAGTTGTTTAAAGACCAATACGACTTCACCTTGTGTTAATCGGAGCAGAGTGAGATCCAGGCTCTGCACAGAGCGGCCTGAGGGACGTTTCACCTGAACTACACAGAATAACAGATGCAAAACGTTGATATGATCCTTGAACACTTTCATAAAAGATTCAAGAGTGAACCGGTGAGTTCACCGTCCTGAGGCCAGTGATTCAGAGCAGAGACACAACACATTGTGTTTCTGTGTGTTCACAGGATACCTGAGAGTTTAACAACACACTGACACATGTGGCCTCTAAACACAAGCTCCTCCTCCACTGGAACCGATGATTAGTTTTCTGTGTGAGTCACCGAAGGTAATATCACACACAATGTGAGGGGGCCATAACCAGGATTAGAAAAGCGAGAGAGAGCGAGAGAGAGCGAGAGAGAGAGAGAGCGAGAGAGAGAGAGAGAAAGAGAGAGAGAGAGGTTATTATACTGTGTGGGTGTGGAGGAGTTGGATCTGTAGGATTCAGATGTAAGAAAAGAGCAAAGATCCCTCGTTTCTTTCTTTCCTTCTCGGGTGAATAAGTTTGTCTTCTGTCTCTGCAGTGGCGCCACCCAGTGGCCGGGCGCAGGAGGCTTTTCGGTTGTGTGTCTGTACGTCTCATTTTGTGAACTTCGTGTCTCAGGTCCGCCGTCGGGAACTTCTTCACGTTTTGTCCCTTGGACTAAAAAATTATGTGATTATATTTCAGAGGTCGAGGGTCAACGTGTCTTTTTCTCTCTCACTCTCTTTCTCTGTCTCTCTCTTACTCTCTCTCACTCTCCTCGCGACCCTGTTTTTGTGAACAGCTGATGAAGATAACAGGAGTGTAAATGAGCTCGGTCAGCAACACTGTATAAGCAGGTGTGTGTGTGTGTGTGTGTGTGTGTGTGTGTGTGTGTGTGTGTGTTAGAAGCACTTCATCAGCGCTGACTGTCATGAAACTCCTGAGCTCCACATGTTTCTCACAGCTTCTCTTAACGAGCTCGGCTCATACGAACATGTATGTTCTCTTCAAACTCCCGAATGTGTTGTAGCTTCTACTTTTATTAAAGTCTGGTCAGCTCATTAAATATGAATCTTACCGTTCAGCGCTGAGCGTGAACGAGGGAGCAGTAGAATACGACTTCTTAGTAAAGTAGCAGCAACAAAAAGGAGATTCACTTTGTGTCATCGTACAGTAAAGAACACAACAGGCTCAGAGACCTGGGTTCTCCATGTTGTTCTTCTCTGGGACCTGAGGCTGGTGCTGGTGCTTTTCTTCTGGACGGAGGTCATGTGACATGAATCATGACTGAAAAGAACCAATCACAAGAGGTTGTGAGCGTCAACGTTTCCAAACATCTAGTTTCTGTTCGTCCAGAAGAAAAAGCAGCTCGGGGGTTTTCAAACTAAAACTGGACCAAAAGCTTTTACACACATCTCTGTGTTAGTGTCTCTGAAACTCTGTAGTCGTGTGGACGAGGTTCATCTGGAGCTGAGAGTGTGTGTGTGTGTGTGTGTATGTGTATGTGTATATGTGTGTGGGTTTGTGTATATATATATATGAGATCATATCAGTCAGTTCATTGTTGGTGTAATCATCAGCTGACCTGGATGTCAAGGCTCTCACAGACACACATACACACACACACTCACACACACACACTCACACACTCGATTTGTAAATTGTGCACAGCGTCACATATCGTCATTCCGTCTGTCTGTTAAATTTGGCAACATGAAAATGAGACATGGAGCCGGCTGGTGAAGGTGGTGGTGGGGTGGGAGGAGAGTTGGGGGGTGCAGAAGGAGGGATAACTACTGCGCTGTCATGGAAACAGCACGGTAGGCTGAGGAGGAGGAGGAGGAGGAGGAGGAGGAGGACGGGGAGGAGGAGGAGGAGGAGGTTTCATAACGCCACTAACACTCTGCTGCAGCTCGTCCATCCACAGATGTGTTCACAGCTCTAAGCTGATTGGCTCTGATCAGCAATGACATCACAGACTGAGGCCGAGAGTGTCCAACTGCAGACCTCGCATCATGGGACCCCAGGTCTGAGAGCCAATGGGATTAGAGTGTGTTAAATTTAGTTTTAGCTGAAGTAAAAATAAATCAAACAGGAAAATGTGGAGAGATTTTCATCTTCAGTCTTTATTCAGACGTTTTTCAGAGTCGATGGTTCGTCGGTGACAAACTGAATCAGGTCCGAGTCGTGAGCAGGAAGCAGGAAGTGAGACACTGGAACCTCCTGATGACTCCAGGATATTAAAGGTTCATATTTGCAGCTGTTTGGTTTAGTGTACAAGGCCCAAACCCGTCAAACTATTATCATAGACAGAGAAACGTTTATGATGGTCTCATAAACTATTCCTGCACTCGTCAGTTCCTAAAAACATTTTGTGTTGTTGTTGTGTGGTTTATAGTTGATATCAAACTATAATCAAAACCTTACAGGTATAAGGTATCCTAGTTTGTAATTTTTGTTAAAAGTATATTTTTATACAAATACATAAAATAAAACAGTTCAACACGACCTGAAGAGAACATGACACTGAAATCACATGAATATTCTGTTCCCATCCACTATGTGTGTGTGTGTTCACCTGACAGTGAAGTGCTTTAATACGTGTTCATTTGTAAACGTTTAGTTACATAAAAGCGTATTAATCATCCTGTGAAGTCCTGTAGTAAAAGCTGGTATCTGGCAGCAGCGCTCGTGGATCACAGATGGCTCAGAGAATGTTCTGGCAGCCGATGTAAAGACGTGAGTTTTATTTCACGCTGCATCTGTCCAGCTCGACACTGAGCAGCACAGCTGAGATACAAACTGCAGAAGCAAACGTAGAGGAGATGTTTGAGTTTAACAGCATCGGGGTCTTAAAGAGGAAGGACCTAAAACCAAGTGTTTCAGACAGAGGCTGAAAAGAGGAGCTGCAGCATGAGAGTCATACACACTGAAAACACTAATATAATTATCAACCTCAGGATGAACACAATACGTCTCATTAGAATTGTTTAAGCTTAACAGGTCATTACTTCTCAAATATTTATTTCACATTTAAAAAGTTTGTATTTTTAGATAGAGTCTCAGCGTTGATGGACGTCAGGTCAGTGTCCGTCGTGAACCTGTTTGTTTGGAACGTTTTCTTTTCCTGTGCTGATGCTGGTTGTCTTTCTGAAATGTAAACTGGAGCTGTAGTTATCGATCTACGACTGATAAAGACCTGCTGCCGGATTCAGATTCAGTTCAGCTTGAGTTGTCGTATTAATGAACAACAACGAGTGTGTTCATGGATCAGCTTCAACATCCGGAGATTTTCCATATGTCTGCTCCACGTCTCCTTCAGTCTGATGTCCTCTCACTACTTCAACACCAGGGATCGTATCACAGCCCACTGGAAACTGGGCCATGTGTGTGTGTGTGTGTGTGTGTGTGTGTGTGTGTGTGTGTCCTTGTGCATGTGTGTGTGTGTGTGTGTATCGAGGGCGGCTGCACAGTTTTCCTGTGTCGTTGATAGAAAATGTCTGCTGCTGCCTCTCGGTGTGATGACATCGCCAGTAATCCATCCACACTACTGCAAAACACGAGAGGGCCGTTGCACTGCATGCTGGGAGAAAAGGCTGCCAGCTGTGTCACTGCGGAGGGAGAAAAAGGTCGACAGCATCACGTGTGTCACACAGTTACTAATTTACTACATTTCCCATGAAGCCGGTTGAAATCAGTTGACTTGTTGTGTTGGCTCACGCGTGTGGGCGGAGACCGAGAGCAGGAGTGCTGTAGTCACGCTCCACCTGTCAATCAGCTGCAATGCATGCTGGTCCATTTTCCCTGATGATTTCTCTCTGTATAATTATCAGAATCAGTGTGAAACTAATGCAGACGCAGCCTTCAGTCGTATCATTAGAACTGTTGATTAATTATCGATTAGTTTATTTCAACTTGATCTTCTATTATATATATCATTTTAAAATTTTTTTTAAAGATTTTCTATTTATAGTATTTCAACCTGTATATTTAGAACAATTTAAAGAAGATCAGAGCGAGACTGAGAACTGGAGCGTTTCAGTGACCAATCAGAGGAGGGGAGCATCAGCCACTGTCCCCGCCTCCAACGTCTCGACCTGTCAATCAAGCCCCGGTCAGGCGCTGTCGAAAAGTTCGGAGCGAGAGGGAAGATCGTCTTTCATCAGTAATCATACGAACGAAAATCATATGTAAACACTTTTACGTTTGTGTGAATGTCGGGACTAAATAAACTCGCACTCCTTCAAATATGGACGATTTATAGTCGGAATTTTTCACCGGGAAACCGGAAATAACTGGTTTGTTTGACCAAATCAAATCCAAATAAAATCAAAGTTTATTGTCACATGCACCAATGACAGCGTCACCGGAGCAGTGAAACTCTTGTGACATGGCAGGAAACATCTACGCAGTAGACGACTTTACAAAATATACAAAAAGAACATACTATGTAACATAACATATAACATAACATCGTAACATATAACTTATAACACAGTCAAGTGAAGTTTACAGGGTGAGGGAGTGGGGGTTATTAAATTAAGTAATATGAATATATGTATAACATATAACATAATGTCAAATGTCACTAGAGGGGGTTCCTCAAAAATAACAAACAGCTGCAAACAAAGTCCTAGTCCTGATGGATAACCTCAATACAAAGCTGTGTGTGTGTGTGTGTGTGTGTGTGTGTGTGTGTGCGTTCTTGTATGTGTGTCGGTTGCAGCAGTGCTGAGTACCGCAGGCTTGTTGAATGGAGCTGCACTGTAGTTAAATATCAGCAGCACCTGTGAGTGTATGTGTTTTATTATTTGTGTGTACGTGTGTGTGCGTGTGTTTGTGTATGTGTGTGTGCGTGTGTTTGTGTACGTGTGTGTGTGTGTGTGCGCACGCTGCAGGGGAAAGTAGGCTGATATGAATAGTGAGGTGATGAATTACCTCTCAGAGCCCAGCCGCAGGACAACACCCTGAAGTCCAACTGTGTGTGTGTCTGTGTGTGAGTGTGTCGGGCGTGTGTGTGTGTGTGTGTGTGTAGAGCGTGTTTGTGTAGAGGGGAGGAAGAACACTTCCTCTCTGACATGGTTTTAATGCAGTTTCCTGCTCAGATCTTCTCTGAAGGATCTCAGAATTCTAATAGCTAATTTGTACAGATGTAAATAAACATCAATAAAGATCGTTAGCAGCTGTTTACATAACCATAGTTCAAGGAAATACGTAAAGTCAGTGGACAACAAAACCGTTTTTAGAAGTAGAACTAAATTGAACTTCACACCATTTGCTCACGGACTGTTGTTACACCGTCCGTGTGTGTGTGTGTGTGTGTGTGTGTGTGTTTGTGTGTTTGTGTGTGTGTGTGTGTGTGTGTAAGCTATTGGAAACAGTAAATCACCGTTGAGCAGCAGCGGTGGAGGATCTATTTAAAACGCACACACACGCAGTCCTTGTTACCGTGACAACATATTTCTTCATTTGCAACGGTTGCCCTTAACAACCGTGTTGGCATGGCCTCCTTTCTGGAGCGGCTGCAGCTGAAGCTCCTCGCGCTCAGTTGACTCTGTGTTCATCTGCCTTCACTTCAGTGTGTGTCTGCGACGTGCAGGAGTCACGACAAGAGACAGGAAATAAAACCATGTTCTGAAAACATGGACGAAGACTCGACAAGACACTCGACTGTACACTTGTGTGTAGTGACCAGCAGGGGGCGACTCCACTGCTAGTTTCTATAGAAAGTGACTCTACTTCTCACTTTATAACGTCAGTAACATTCAGGAGTTTCTGTCTCAGTCTCTAGTTTCAAGTCTTCTTCAAACAGCTGATAGTGAATTATGATCATTTAGAGTCAAACAGACAACAAAGCACCGGATGTATGGGGGGGGGGCACCACAGTGTGATTGACAGCAAGTACCCTCCAATGGGGGCAGGTGGCAGGTGTAGGTGGGCGTGTCCTCAAGCTCTCAGTCAGGCTCCACCCCCTTATGGTTTCAAGACTAAAGAGAAACATCGACTGTGACAAGATCGATATAGTTTTTACCGTCCTCGCAGACGGAGCTTGTCTTAGTTCTCTCTCTCTCTCTCTCTCTCTCTCTCTCTCTCTCTCTCAGTCTCAGACCCGTCACTTTGGTTCTGTTGAACAACAGATTGAACAAAGGTTGTTTATTCTCTTCAGGATTGTCTCCGTCTCTTCCCGTCCCTCGTTACGTCTCTAGATGCTCGTCTGGTTGGTCCAGCTCGGGCTCCTGGGGACACTCGCTCTCCACCGGTCACAGTCTCAGACAGCGGTGACGAGTAATAACATCTGATTGGATGATTAATTGATGAGTTGATGTCTATTAATGTACGTTCAGATGACTGACGCTAAGTTACATTAATTCCTTCTTCCTTCAGTTGAGCTTGTCAGGACGTCTTTCACACCTATTAGAGGCTGTACACACACACACACACACACACACACACACACACACACACACACACACACTTATTGGTATATTCTGACCTTATGTTAGTTTCCTCCACAGTCAATATGTTTGTCATCAGAAAGGTTTGACTCTGAGCTGCCCTCTAGTGGATGTTTTAATGCACATTAATGAGTGTTTACTCCTTTATTGACCTGATGCGTGTACAGATATCAACGTATCTCATGTTGGGGTCGACTGGTGCCACAGTGACGATAACACACAACCCGATGTGGAAAATCATAGATTAATCTCTCTGAGTGATTGTGTGTGTATGTGTGTGATTTGTGTGCGATGTGTTATGACAGGCTGTCTGGTGATGTGTGTGGCAGTGACTCAGCGACAGGCGGATGACCTAATGAGATTGTAATCAGATTAGAGCGGGCTGTAATCTGACAGAGTCTAGCCGAGGACAGGCAGAGAGGATGATGGGTAATGAGAGGACAAGTCCTTTGTGTAGTTGACATGAATATATTTGAATGTCTCAGAACGTGAAGTCATGTCTGATCTGTTGATTTTACCTTTACAGACTCTTTGTTGTTCAAAGTCACAGAACTTTATTTACACTGTTTTGGAGTCATGACATCACATAAAGCAGAATCCGCCTGGCTCACAAAAAAGAAACAAACAATTAATATCCCTGTCAATCATCTCAGTTGTCATTAAATAACCATTTCCTGATTGTGTCTTTAGCGCCCTCTGCTGGCAGGAGCCTCTCGTCTGTTTTGGGTCGATTCACATTAAACAGTCGCAACACGACAGGTGTGACACTGAAGTGACACATGACTTCCAACAGGATGTCATTAAACAGCACCACCTAATTATCAGCATCTATGGATTATTGATTGTGAAATAACTGATGATCTTCGTCTGACCTGCGTCACATTCTGCAGCCTCCATTTGTCTCTCGCCCTCTGCAGTGTAGTAGCAGTTTGCTAATGAAGCCCTCACTTCACACTCATATGGGGTGAACCCTCAGCAAGAGTCAGGAAAAACTACTAAAAACCCTTTTAACAGGTACAAATACGTAGAAACCTCAGAGCCACATGTGAGGATCCGTCTCCCAGGACGACAGAAGAGCAACAGATGCCACGTGTAGGAAAACATCAAGATTAAAGTTTTTAGCAGCATTGATGAGGGTTAACATTCTGAAGGATAACTTCAATACGATGTGTGAAGCAGTGCAGCTGCACTGATAGTCCATGGTCAGCAGCCAGCAGGATCATGATCCACCATCCAGATCAGATCCACTTTAGTCCACAGTCATTGTCCACTGCCGCGGACAATGACCCATCATGAGCCGCCGCCTCGGTCCTGGTCCACCGCCCGTATCTGATGCCAACGCGACACAGGATCCTCCATTACCACTACGATCAGCCCACATGATACAGAATCCACCAAACTGGATCCACCACCGAGACCTCTGATGTAGTGTGAATGAGTTCAGTGCAGCGACAGTCAACTTCAGCTTGTAGCAGTGTGTGTGTGTGTGTGTGTGTGTGTGTGTGTGTGTGATTGTCTGGCTTTACACTGCATGTCCAGCGCTGTGTCACAGTGTGCGTTCATGCGGCCCACGTCCCGCCTGCAGCCGTGCAGAGTGACAGTGAGCGCGCCTCAGACCAGCGAGCCGTCACATCACCACCAGCAGGACGAGCTGTGAGGAACGAGGTCTGCGCTCGCTGAGGCGTGGAGGCAGCTCCTCGGGCTGAGCTCCAAACATCACCGCTCCCACATCCTCCACTACACATGTCAGCTGTTCAAACTGTGTCAACACACTGGGGTCAAATGGAAGGTCACAGGGAAACCCTCACGGGATCGGCTGTGTTCACGTCTGTTGACCTTAAGCTGACCCTCGATTTTTCTTTGTGTCTGTGAACAGTCAGAATGTTAAGTCCTGTTATGTCACAAGTTTTTATTAACAGTATATTAACATGTAATAGGATGATGATTATAACATGTAATCATCATCCTGATATAGCTGTTAGGATGGATGTTTGGGCTTCCATCCTGACGAAGGGTTAGGCGTCTGAGAGTAAGATAATTAAATATCTGCTGACAATGTTGTTAATGAGTCGTAAGATGTCGTGATTTTCGTATCAGCAAACACAGATGCTGCTTGTGAAAGTCGGGCTCTGTAGTTTAAAGTTATGTTTTGTAATAACTCCTCTTTTCTATATTGTTGTTCATTATTTGTTTGTTCAGCAGCTTCTGGTCAAGCTGAAGTTCTTCTTGTTAACAAATTTATTGATAAACTCTCGTATGTGCTTTCGACTACATCACACGGTGCAGTGTTGATCTACTGGTTGTATGTAACTTCTATAATATAAGAAAGCAGTAACGATATAATATTGAAATCTTTTTATAATAATTCATATAAACTACCAGCTGTGATTAAAGCCGTTCTAATTGGTCGCGACAATTTATCAAATCATTATTTTGACCATTGACCTCGAGTGTAAATCGTGAAGGTTCCATCTCCAGCTTCATCACAGCAATGGCTGACAGGAGGAGACGTGACCTCCCAGTGCTCCCAGTGCGACTCCTCAGGGATTGGACAGTCAGTGGCGGGGGGGTCAGGGAGCGGTTAGCGGATCCGTCCTGTAGCTTCAAGGTCATTGGTTGGAGGCCGGTGACGGACATCAGCAGTTAATCATCAGGCACAGCAAACTGCCCTTCAACTGTCGTCCGTTCACTGCTACGTGCTAGCAGCCAAGAGGCTAATGGGTTAGCACCGTTAGCATGACGTGAGCGTCCTTCCTCTGTCCCTCTGAGAACACAGTAACGTCTCTGTGTGCATCATCCTCCCTCTCCTGACTCACTGTACATGTGCCGCTGTGGCGCTAACTGCTCGTGCTAACCGCCCAGATTGACTGTGTGCTAACCATGAGCTAAAGTTCTGCCTGTGTTACTATGCTAAGCTAACACTTGTGATTGTATGGTCATGTGGTATGCTGGCGGGAGTAGTTTAGAATCGGTACTAACGCAGTGTGCTTCTGTGCTAAGGTAGAGCTAACACGATAAGACATGCTAACTACATGCTAAGCTGTAAGCGTGTGCGTATGCTATGCTGCTGTTAATTATCGTATGCTATGGTAATGCTTACACGATAAGAGATGCTAACTACATGCTAAAGCTGTAAGTGTGTGCTAATGCAATGCTCCTGTTAACATTGTTTGCCACGTAATGCTAACACGATAAAACATGCTAAAGCTTGTTCTAATGCTATGCTGCTTTTAATATTGTGTGCTAAGGTAACGCTAACACGATAAGACATGCTAAATAAAGGCTAAACCAATTAGCTGTGTGTGCTAATGCTATGCTGCTGTTGATTAGCTAAATCTAATAGATTTGAATGTGCTGTTTGCTTTAACACTACAAGCCATATTTGTTTGCTAATGCTGCTAAGCTAGTGCTGATGTGTGCTGTAATGCTAACTGTGCTAACGGTGTTTGTTTATGTGTGCGTGTCTGTTGTTGTTATTGTTGTCTTTCTTTCTCTGTTTCTCTCTTGACTTTATTTTTCTCTCTTTTTTCTCCCTCTTTCTCTCTCTCCATCTTTCTCTTACTCTTTCTTCCTCTCGCTCTCTCTTTTTCTCTTGCTCTCCCTCTCTCTCTCTCTCACTCTCTCTCCCTCCCTCCCTCTCTCTCTCTCTCTCTCTCCCTCTCCTCTCTCTCTCTCTCTCTCTCTCCCCCCCTCTCTCTCTCTCTCCCTCTCTCTCTCTCTCTCTCTCTGTCAGGTCTTATTCCTCCTGTTCTACCACCACCACCTCTTGTCGTTCCTCCAACAACCCTACTAGCATCACCACTCCTTCCTCCTCCTCCACCTCCTCCTCTCTCTACTCCTCCAGCCTACCTCCTAACAGCCACGCCACCTACCATCAGTACTGCTGTCCCGCGCGCCTCCGCCTGCCCAAGCCTCCGTGCGCCCTGCCCCCCGCCAAGCACCACGAGCAGGCAAGGTAAGGGCCAGAGTTCCCCAGAGACTCCGTCCACTCCACCCGTCCCGAGGGTCGTGACCCCAAACGCACTAATATAATAATGTGATAGTGACTCGATTTGAACAGAAGTCATCTCACAAGGTCACAAACTGCTCCACAGAAAGAAAATCTAAGCTATTAAGATTCAAGTCAATTTGAATCACAGCAGATTAAAGTCCAGACCCAGAATCCAACAGTTTCCATCACGTGGGATTTACAGCTTGTTTCAGTCTGAGAGACACAAACTCACCCTAACCCTAACCCTAACCCTATTATAATAAATACACAACTTGATTTGTTGTGACTGGGAGAGATTCGTTATTTACATCTTAAAACACTTTATATAGTTTTAATTTATTAGAATGAAACTCCAAAGATTTGCTGCATAATTAAGTCATTATTTCTAATGTCTACAAAGAAATCAAGACATCCTTGTCTGAATTGATAATAACAGTGATAATAAAAGATTGTTGTACAGCTGCTCTCCAGGTCGTTGTTACATCATCATCAGCACGATGGTGATGAAATGATTTTAAAGATTCATGTGAAGAGACGTGTGATTTAAACTGAAGGTTCAGTAACTAGGAGGGAAAATATCATCAATATTAATTATATAAATGCGTTTTGGCTTCACATCCGACCTAACCTGCCCCCCCACCCCCCCACCTTGCCTCCCACCACAACTACACAAATCTTTACTGCTACCCCTCTCACACACTCACACACACACACACTCACACACTCTCTCACTGTCTTCATCAACCATTCACACACATAGGAAACAGCAGTGAAAGTGAAGCAGCCTCCCGAGTCACTCCCTCATCCACCCCCCCTCCCCCTCTTCCTTCTCACCCTCCTCTTCACCCTCCTATTTATTCGATTCACAAAATAGTCTGAGTTATGATTTAGATGCTTCAAGTTTTGTATTCTGAATCTTCAGTGTTCATTTTTTTATAATAATCACTAATAAAATATCCATAAAGAGGCAAATGAGTAAAACAAACACAAACCTAATAAACTCTTAAATGAATAACAATGTTTTAATAATAAACATATTTAAATTGATATACGGAATTTCAGATTCATAACAATTTCACATTTGTTTCTGAATCATCTAAACATGTTAATTTAAAGTTAGTTTCAGATATATATCAATTATTAAAACTGAAAATGAGTTTAGTATCAAGCCTTAGGTTGTTTTAAATGACAGAAGTTACAGTGGTAGATTTTAGCTGCACAGTGAACAAATGATAAATTCTTTCATTAATTCCAAATTCTAAAGCTATTTCATATGGCTGCTGCTTCAAATTAAAAGCTCATCACTAACAAACCCACAGGAGGCTTTTATTGTGTAGTAACAGGTAGTGTGCGCACTGATTTGTTATCAGCACTTTCCTCTTTGTCGTGTTGAAACCATGACGATCAGTAACTGTAATTAAATCAACTGTATCTGATACGAAGCCGGACGTCGTGTCTCCACTTCCTCCTGTTATACAAACATGAAGCTGAAGTAGCTTGAATACAAATGCTGCCATCTTGTGGTGAAGCTGCGATTTGGAGTCAGATTCTGTGACAGTAGTGAGAAATGTTTTAGTTTGGTCCACGTCCCATCTGCTAACACGGAGAAGACCGGGTTTATAACCTGCACTGCCGCCAGCCACCAGGGGGCAGAGTTCATCTGCACAAAACAACAATTTAATCAAACACAGCATTTATCAGATTTTTCAACCAGAAGGAAAAGTTTGGATTTTCACATTTTCACATTTTGAAGTGACGGAGGAGGAAGATTTAGAGGTGTGTTTGTGTGTGTGTGTTTGTGTGTGTGTTTTTGTGTGTGTGTGTGTGAGTGTGTGTATGTGAGAGAGAGAGAGGGGGATGAGAGTGGATGCGTCATCAGCAGAGGAGGAACATTTTCAGAGGGTGTTGTGCATAAAAATACACACACACACACACACACACACACACACACACACACACACACACACAGTTGAGGGATTGACCAGATGACTAACACACTGAGTGAGCTCATCTGTCTCTGACTCTTATCTTCATATAGATTTATAAACTCACATGTTTCCTCTATATGTTGATTAATAACAGATTCAAAATCAGGTGACGTCTCCAAATGAAAATTAAAACCATCAAACCAAAACTATTCATTATGAAAAACACGACTTTTGCATTATTCATCGTTTCTAACTCTGCCTCAGTTCTTCTGCACGATGAGAAGAAATAAATAGTTATTGAGCTATAAATATAATTTAACCGTCTAAAAATGGCTTTGCTTCCCTGTCAATACACCCATCCTTCCTTCCTTCCCTCCATCCTTCCATCTCTCCATCTTTCCATCTCTCCATCCTTCCATCTCTCCTTCCTTCCTTCCTTCCATCTCTCCATCTTTCCATCTCTCCATCCTTCCATCTCTCCTTCCCTCCCTCCCTGTGAATGGAGAACACTGCTTCACCTCCACCTGGAAACTTAAACCGAGGTCACTCCTGCAGTTAGAGATGTGAAAACACTGACACCTAGTGGACGAGAGCAGTACTGCAGCTTTAAACTGAACAACCCATTACCAGACTTCTCTTCTCTTCTCTTCTTTCCTGTCCTTTCTTTTTCTGTCTCTATTCTTCCTCTTCTCCTGCCTGTCCTCCTGTCCTCTCTCTTTGTCTCTGTTTGTCTATCTCTCTCTCAGAGAGGAGGAAGACGACGACATCGCCCATCAGTTCTGTTGCCCCGCCTCCGAGTGCAGTAGCCCCTCCTCTAGGTAACCAGGGGCGACCGCGAGACCCCGCCCTGCCTGACTGTCCCCGGTAAATCGAGGGGTGATACGACCACCATGGCCGCCTCTGTCTTTTCTAATCTCTGATCACAAAGCAGCATCAACGACGCATAAATTATAACAAAAGGAGGAAGTCTGGTATTTCTTTAGGAACAAGGTTTTCAGAATAAAAGCTTGTTCGTTGAGTCTTCAAATATTCAACCTTCAAAATTACAAGGTTGGCTTTTAGGTTCTTTTTTCTTTGGGTGGGACAGTGAACACTGAGTGGGCTGCAGCTCGAAGGACTGATGCTCACCACCGTCCAACACCTGGAGACGTCTCACACCCGGACACGTCTCACACCCGGAGACGTCTCACACCCGGACACGTCTCACACCCGGACACGTCTCACACCCGGAGACGTCTCACACCCGGACACGTCTCACACCCGGACACGTCTCACACCCGGACACGTCTCACACCCGGAGACGTCTCACACCCGGGGACGTCTCACACCCGGAGACGTCTCACACCCGGACACGTCTCACACCCGGACACGTCTCACACCCGGACACGTCTCACACCCGGGGACGTCTCACACCTGGGGACGTCTCCTCTGCTTCGGTTGGTTCACTCGGCAGGACGCAGTGACTCGGCTGAACCTCGGCCATGAGTCAGCACTTTGTGTCCAACATGCAAACACAGCGGGTGGTCTTTGTCCTCCACCTGAGAACAAACTCACACTTCGTCTCTCCTCCCGACTTTGGGTCTGATCAGACTTTAGCTGTTTATCCTCCCTACCCAAGCATGAAGCCACAACCCCCCTCCCCCCCCAAAGGTAGACACAGTCATTAAGGCTTGGACAACACGCTCCAGGATGATCCGCTGGCCTCAGAATGTCTGCAGGTGGCGCTGTGGAGCTGATGAGGATGTCCCAGCTCTGCAGGGCTCTGGTCTGTCCTCAGCTTGTCTTCACCACTTCAGACCGAAGACTCATGACAGAGTTTGCTGGAACTTCATGAACTGTCCGAGCGGCAGGTGATCACGAGGAGGTCGTCCTGCTCAGCTGCTGGAGAGACACACACAACCCCCCCACTAGGGTCATGAGTCTGGTCTTTTGTTGAGTCATCATCATTCCTACATCCGGCCACAGGGTTCTCCTTAGAGCTGCGTCTCCTCTTGGTTCAACTCTCGATTTGCATTCGAACACGACAGTGGAGTTAGAATCAGGTTCAGTCTTTTAAATGTCACCAGACAGGAAGCGCTCATGTTTCTGTTCTTCAGTGGGAACGAACCATGTGACGCTAAATCACCAGATATGACAACAGTCATCTGTAGAAGCACCAGAGGCACTGAGGCAGGTTAACGATTCTAAATCATGACGATGGACCAGATCCTGATCTCAGATCTGTTTCAACGGCCGAGTTGAGACGTTTTCAGCAAAGTGACGGAGAAAGAACCCCCCCGTTACAGTTTTAGGGAGAACCCTGGTGCCTAATGTGTGAAGACACACACCAACACCCACACACACACACACACACACACACACACACACACACAAACACACACACAGCAGTTGTCCTCAGAGATAAATATCTGGATGAGTATGTTTACATGCACACCTGCACTCTGATCCGTAGCAGTGATCCACTTTAATATTTTACATTTTAATTAATCTTTAACTGCGTAAATTCCAAATATATCGTTAACATTAGTGAACATGATCTCACACACAGACCAAGCTCTATGATCCATAATCACGTTACAATACGAACCACAGCAGGACGGAGCCCGGCTGGAGTTCAGGTGGAATCTGTCCCTGTCTACGTCTCGTGTTGTTATTTTAGAGTCAAGCTGCAGTTAAAAATGATTTTTCTGCTAAGAAATGAATAAATGAGTCTCCAGGGACTTTGCCATCGCCTCAGTTTGACCTGTGCAAGAATCAGGAGGAGGTGAAATGACACAGAAATAGAAACGCAGTGACTTTGAGTGAGTTTGTCTGTGACTCTCTTTCGGGCAGAAGCTGAAAGTTGTTGCTCCTGCTGGTCGGTCACAGAAGTTTTAAAAGGTTCAGATAGGATGTTTGGCCTGGTCTGTGTGTGGGATCCCTCAGACTGAGATCAGCTCATTGGGTTTGAAATGATTCTGCACGACTCACTCCGATGCATGTAAACACACTCAGCGCTTCAGAGGAAGAGGAAGCTGGTGGAGGTGACGATGAAGGTCAAACACTGGAGCCCTTTGTGTCTTCTTCTCTTGTGTCTTCCTGCAGAAGACACACTCTGACTCTGAAACTCTGACTCCCTCCTGCTCCTCCTCTCTTCCTCCCTTTCCAAAAAGAAAGAAACAGGAAGGAAAGAAATAAGAGAGAGAATGATGTCCTTCTGAATCAGTGCCAAGTAAATATAAAGGAGATGAAAAGGAGGCGTGGTCCTCCTGTGCCAAGTTACAGAGCGTTTGTGTGTCTCTGACGCCCCGGCCCTTGAGCCAGGGTCATGTTTTGTGAGTGGAAACGCTGTATGAGCATCGGCCAATCATCTCTCAGCTGTACAGTCACATGTATCTACTGTATATTTTCCTCATAGTGAGCCTGCACTTCTGTCTCCAGCTTCTCTTGGCAACGTGTACATTTTAAAAAGCAATACGCTGGTCTCAGATCTGGTGAGAGAATCTGCCCGTGTGCTCATATTGAGTCTGAGGAGTTTGACCCGTGAGCGATGAAGAGTCTGAAACCGACGGAGCTTCGATCCAAAGTCACGTGATCAACGAGGAGGAGACGCTTCCTGTTTGA
>CM076725.1:24806323-24838823 GCA_038501795.1 Pseudopleuronectes americanus | reverse complement strand
ATCGTCCCCATGGGTTCACGGGACACTTTAAAGGTTCAGTGGGTGGGATGTAGTGACATCTAGTGGTGAAGTGTCATGTTGCAACTGACCCCTTTCAGAACATGACAGAGAACCTGTGGTAGCTTCAGTCGTCATAGAAACTCAAAAGGTTTAGTTTGTCCAGTCTGGGCTACTGTAAAAAAAACATGGCTGCCTCCGTGTAGAGGACCTCCTCCTGATGTAAATATAAAGTATTTATATATAAAGTTTTAAAATATAAAGTATTATAATATATAAGCCCATTCTAGGGTGAAGAAAACAATTGGTACAATTTGGATGAAACACTCCAGTGGATGATTTAATCTCCACTTCCTGCCCACAGATCTTTTCATGTGAATCTTTCACACTGAACTTTGAAGCAGGAAACTTTTTGCTCCATAAATTTGATCACGAGTTAAACTTTTTCTCTTTAACTCGAAGTCGGCGTCAGAGACTCGTCCTGTTAGTGACCACAGGGGGGACTCGTTACCATGGCGACAGTCAGGATGATGTGACGAAACAGAGGTTTTGGGAGGGAAGTTGTCACCATGAGACCACACACACACACACACACAACCACACACACACACAGAGGCTCCCCTGTCACCCCCCCCTTCATGCTCCTCCTCCTCTTTATCGCTGTTTTCTTTGGTTTCCAGTCGTTCACTGTTTTCTTCTTGATTCTCTCTCTTTCTGTCTCATGATGTAAATACACAGATGGTCGTTCTTCAGTCCGTCGACTTTATTCTTATGTAAATTATTTAAAAAAGAGATTGACCATGGATGATATACAATATACTATAAAAAGTATGAAATACAAAATAAATCTATTATCACTGAAAACGATGAGAATGTAACTGGTGGACGTGATGATTAACAACTGTGATGATGTTGTCATGACGATGGCAAACCATGAGGATTATGATGATGATGCTGGTGAATGATGAAGATTAAGATTAAAAAATCCTATGATTCTAAAGAAATCGTTCATTAAACTGCCTGTTTTATTCTAGTGAAGTGGTTTGTGGTTGGTCGAATGTGGTCACATGACACCGAGTGAAAGAGGAAGTGTGTAGTTTGCAGACACACAATCACTCTGACAGGAAGTCAGCTCTGAAGCGTTTACCAAACTTCAGTCTGGAAGTTTTCAGACCTTCCAGCCTGTTTGCACTGAATGCCTGTGAAACATAAAGTTAGTGCAAAGTTCATCACTGTTAATAAGATCATTCAGATCCGGTTGTTACAAAGACGTCTGACAGAAAACGACTTCAGCCTCCGACCCGACCAGCAACAGATCAAATACTGAAATATCTCAGGAAAGAACCGAACTCAAATATTATAAAGAATCCACAAATTGAACTCAACTCTGCTGTTATCTCTATATTGCATCCTTTTTTAAACAGCCTTGTGTATATTATCTCTACTTTTGTAAAAATATTTCTGTCTTCATTCATATTTTCAGTCTTAATATAGTTTCCCCTTGCGCTGCCACTTTGTTGTGCTGTTGAGTTATTTGTGAATTTCCTCTTCGGAGGATAAATAAAGGTTCAACTGATCTCATCTCACTTCTCACTTTATAACGTCAGTGAACATTCAGGAGTTTATTCTCAGTCTCTAGTTTCAAGTCTTCTTCAAACAGCTGATGTTCATTTAGTGAATTATGATCATTTAGAGTCAAACAGACAACAAAGCAACGAATGTGTGTTTGTGTGTGTGTGTGTGTGGGGGGGGGTAACCACAGAGTGATTGACAGCTACTACCGTCCAATGGTGTAGGTGGGTGTGTTCTCGAGCTCTCTGTCAGGCTCAGGTGTTTTTAATTCAAGCAGCTCAGTCCCTGTGCTAAACGTGTGTGTTTGTAATGTTGTGTTCTCTTATTATTACATCATATTATATAACATAGTGAAGTTGTGTGTTTGTAATGTTGTGTTCTCTTGTCCTGTTACTTCAGAATTATTCCTTGTCTTTACTGAGTCTTCTACAATATCCAGTTTTTTATACTTTGTGTTCAGAGTTTGTGTTGCAGAGTGAAGTTAGAAAACGTTGTGTTGATCCTCCCTGGTTGTTATCATTAACTGAACTGCTTTAATTTGTTCATACATCACATCTCGACTTTTTCAGAGTCTGTTAAACAACCGACACAATCTTCAGACCCAAGGTCTCAACTTTTCAAAATAAAAGCTCTATATGTCAGTCCGATATAGTAAAATAGAAATAATGAAATGATCCGACTGAAGGAACGTTTCCCTGAGACGTGTGTTCCACATACAGAGACTTGTGGAATTAGGAGGTAGATGTTTGTGTGGGTCAGATTTATCATTGAGGTTTGTACAGTAACAAACCTTTCACCTTTGACCTTCACTGATAAACATCTGAAATCCCTTGAAGAGTCGTTTTAATCCACCGTGTGGAGGAGAGCTGCGAGTTACGTTTCCAGCCTCAATCTGCCAGAGACCCGAGCCGAGGTCAGGGGCGAAGCCAGCGAGCGAGGGATAATTCGATTAAAGTCTTAGAGAGTGAGAGAAGGAGGAGGAGGCAGGAGAGAGAGAGAGAGAGAGCGAAACGGGTCGAAGTCATTCACACTTCAGGAAAACACACGTCAGCACTTCTCCGTCTCACCCACTGGATCCAACTGGACCGGGAGCGACCGGACTGGAATACAAACACCTTCCCGTCTGAGGGAGGAGGGGAACAGGAAGCTGGAAGAACAGGAAACAGGAAGTACTGTCGGGAGCATGAGGTGTCGGGGGGGCCGAGGTTTGAACTTATTATGTGACCGATCCTGGCGTCGCTAGAGACCATTTTAGATTCTGACGTGACTGACGTGACCGGCGCTGACTCGGTGACGCTGCTGGTTATCTGCTCAGTTCAGGACTGATCGGCAGGACGAGGCTGGAACTGAAAACTGAACCGTTTTGTCTCAGAGCTTCACTTCTGAGCTGGGCTGAGGTGGAAACTGACCTCGACTGGTTTAACGTTGTTTCTCTGCTTCTAGTGTTTGAGTTCATTTGGACAAACGAGTCGTGTCTGTGAGTTTATCTGCTAATCTTTACCCAGAAGCCACTGCAGCTTCCCACAGGGATTAAACCTGTTTAGAGCTTCACGTCACACAGGAAGTGACGTCACAAAACCTCTCTGCACGTTTACCCACGTGTGGTTGTCGCCTTATGTCATAATTAGGGTCTTTATTAATCAAACTTTATAGTCATTGATATTTTGTTTATCAGATGTCACAAAATGATGGAAAGCATTTTTCAACCTTGAACAATTAAACATTTATTGGTTGAGATAATCAGCTTATTAACGGATTTTTTGATATCTCACAATCAAACTGCACAACCAGGAAAATATTGATGATCTTATGAAAAACCCTGTGGTCGATGAGCAGAAATAATAGTTTAGAAATATTGTGATAAGTTTGGAATCTGAACATCAAACCACCTTTAATTAGACGATATCAGAAATTTTAAAAAAAATCACAAAGCTCTCTAAACTGTGTGAAACACCAAAATAAAAAAAATACATAAATTAAATAATTTGCTTCAGCCTTAGAAAAGTCAAAATCACCTAAAGCTCAAAATGAGGCTTTGTGTATTTGATTTGAAATGTTTGTCTACGTCTGAGGAGATGAAATTATTAGTTTTTTCACAATAAAACAGAAAGAAGTGTTTATGTGAAGTTCGTCTTGTTCAAACATCTGTAAATAAAAAGAGGAGCAGGTGCAGCCTGAAGCTCGAGTGGTTTCTACAGTTTTCAGGATCATTAACTCAACATGAAAACTGAAGATCGTTTCTCCTTCTGTAATTTAACTCAATCTGTTCAAGCTGCGACATTTTAGTCTTTGTTGAAAATGTCGTTGTGATTTGTAAAAGTCTTGAAACACATGACAGTTCAGATTTATCTTTTATTTGAACTCAAGTAATTTGCTTCATTCTTTGAGGTTTGATTTGAGTCAATTAAATCTATTATAGATTCATCTGATAATTATTTACCTGATGAATTGTGTCTATAAACCCTGAAATAAAAGTCTGGTATCAATCTCTTTTTCTAACCAGCAGCCAAAACACAAAATACATAAATTGAAAACAATATGAAAATCATCCAATCTGAAAAACTGGAACCTGCAGATATTTAACTTTTTGCTGGAAAACTATTAATGATTGAAAGTAATGATAATCAGATTTTATGTGAAGGAATAAACACTAATATGAATCATAGACTGACAAAATCAGCTCCTTCAAAACGCTCCACCTGCAGACTTTTCAGATTATTTTTTAAAGACTTTATATGAAAACCTTGTGTTTTAAGATAACTAAGAAATGAACAGTTTATTTGATTTATTTTCATCCTTCAGTCTGAGTTGTGCGTTTGTCTGACTCTCTGAAGTCTTTGTGACGTTTGACGGAGAAACAGAGTGGCTCAGTGGCGCCCCCCGGAGGACAAACGCCTCGATGGTCACCTCTGGGGAAACCATGGAAACAAAGTGGTTTTAAGATGCAGAGCACACATCACTTCTCTCCACTTGAAGTGTTCAGTAAATACCTGAGAGCTGCACTTTAACACCAGTGAGCGTCCCAGTGGATTCAACTGACCTGAAGGAGCTGACCTCCTTTATTTTGAAGGAGCTGGTTTCTTTTTCAGTTTTGCGATGAAGTAAATAAAGTTTTTTTCTAAAAATAACTCTTGATCACGTCTCCTCACCTGACGATGACTGAGGTGACGCTCGAGGATGTTCACGATTCAAAACGCTCGGACTCGATGACTGTGGCGAGCGGCGGCGGGCGTGTCGCTAGCGTCCAATGAGAGCTCGACCCCGTGGACGCAGAGAGCAGCTGATCTCAAGTCAGCAGATCACTGGGATGTTTGGCGTGCCGGGTGTCTGTGACCTTTGCCCTCTGTTCTGTCTCCGCTCCACTGGGACCTGGTCACCTCTCCGCAGGTAGGCAGAGCTTGACCCCTGAACCCTTGAGTTGACCTTATCCCGCTGTGGCGTCGTAACGTCTCCTTCTGTCCTCTCTCTTCTCCTCCGGCTACGCCCTCTTTCCCTCTTTCCCTCTTTCCCTCTTTCCCTTGTTCACTTCTACTTTTATTTTCTGCTGCACAGAGTCAAACAATTTTAGGTGAAGGAAATAAGGAAACAGTGGAGAAGGAAACAGGGAACAAGCAAAGGGAGAGAGAAGGAAGAGATGAAGAAGGAAGGATGGAGAGACTGGAGGGTGGAGAGGAGGAAAAAGGTGGAGGAGATGAGACGTGAAGGAGAAGAAAAGACAGGAAGGGCAGAGGAAAAGATGAGAGGTTGAGGAAGGGAGGAAGAGTGGAGCTTCATGTTGTAGCATCACGTTGTAGCATCGAGGCAGAGAAGAGCTAACGTAGTGCGTCCACCTGCGTCATGTGTGAACACCTGTGACACTGCAGAGTCATGTGACCCAGGAACAACCGGCATGTGTTCCCGTTCACGCCGACGAGTCAAGTCACATGATGCTGTTTGTTCTCCAGCCTGAAGGAGAGAGAGAAACAGAGGAGTCGTTTTATCTTTCAGCTGCAGACGAAGCATCTTCAGTCTCACAACCACACCTGCGTGTCTGTGTGTGTGTCTGTGTGTGTGTCTGTGTGTGTGACTGTGTGTGTGTTTGAGACAGTGTGTGCCTGTGTGTGTACATTCAAGAGGTGTGTCCCTGCTAGAAATGTGAAATTGCAGAGCTGCTCTGGCGTGAGCTGCATGAGGAGGGGAAAAGAGAGAGAGTGTGTTTGAATAGAGAGAGAGAGAGAGAGAGAGAGAGAGAGAGAGAGAGGTGTGTGCGGAGAGATAGAGCAGGGACGAGTTAGTGAAAGAAAGATGTGAATGTGTGCTGGAGAGAGAGTGAAAGAAAGAGAGAGAGAGAGAGAGAGAGAGAGGGAAGGATGGAGAGAGAGGGTGAGCGAGCAAGATGTATGTCAAAGAAGATGACTACATGTATGTGTGTGTGTGTGTGTGTCTGTGTGTGTGTTTGTGTGTCAATGGCTGAGTGCATCTGAATGTGACTGTCAGGCTGAGTGTGTGCACTGGAGAGTGAGAACACACACACACACATTCACACACACATTCACACCAGCAGACACGTGGAGAAGAGGCTGTCAAGGAAGCAACCAAGCATCTCCACAGAGGATACACCCGGGGTGGGTGGAAACGAAAAGGGAGAGAAGAGAGAGAAAGAGGACAGAGGTTAAATTGAAAGAAAAGGCAAAGAGGGAGGGAGGGAGGGAGGGAGGGAGGGAGCGAGCGAGCGAGAGCAGGAGGGAGGAGGAGTTGGGGGAGTGACTTGGCGAGAGAGGTAGACAAATCAAGGGAGGAGGTGAGGGAGAGAGAGAGAGAGAGAGGGACGAATGGGGAAAGGAGTCGAGGGAGAGCAGGTTCAGAAAAAGAAGCAGTAGAAGAAGAAGCAGGAGGAAGAGACAGGGCGAGCGAGTGAAAGAGAGAGAGGTGTGTGTGAATGTGTGTGTGTGATTCTCTCCAGTGTAAATGAATGGGAGGCGTCTCCATTGTCTTCAGAACGGTAAGAACAGCGACTGCTACACAACACGTGTAGTAACATCTGTGTGTGTCTGTGTGTGTGTTAACTACAAGTTCATCTTGCCTGATGCAGCTGTACCTGTACATCAGGTGTGAGTCCACATTCTGCAGTGTGTGTTAACGGGTAGTAAGTGCATGTGGTGTGTGTGTCCTTGGGGTGTGAGCCCACTGTACATGTGGGTTCCAGTAGCTTTGTGGGGACCCCACATTTAAAGAGACCCATGCAACATCTGCTCTCAGCCACACTCTGGCTCCCCCTGCAGGTGGGATGTGTAATTCACTGTCGTTAGTAGTTAATTAACATTCGGAGCCTCACGTGGTTTATTGACGAGTGGACGTTGGAGGACCAGGTGGACGGAGCAGGGTTCTGGGGTCTGACCCGTCTCATGGACCTGTTCTGCTCACTGGTTAAATATCCTGATGAACTGGTTAGTGGACGACTTCACCAGCTCCACGTCAAACAGAAGAAGACAAACAAGCTAACGTTCTGACTCACTGTCCAACAACATCTGTCCTGAACCTTCAGCCTCTTTATCTCCACTGACACACACTCTGAGATCCTCCCTTGTTCGGTTTCTCACTCGCTCACTTTCTCTCTTCCTCTTCCTCTTCATCACCGTCCTCTTCAGTTTCTTCTGTGTCTCGTGACGTCCACACTGAGGATAAAGAGCTAGTTGTCTCTTCTCTAGCTGCTAGCTGCTAGCTGCTAGCTGTTTGTCAAGCAGGTCGTAATGTCCAGTTTGGTTCACCAGAGTTACCTAGTGCAGGCCTCCAGGGGGCGCTGTGGCAAGGAAAGGTGTGTCAAGTTTGTGTAGCATTAAAATTAATTTAAGGCCGTTCAAAATGTTATTGTGTTGCTTTAAATGGCTGTTTGAGGATTAAGTCTTGGCTTCAGGGCAGGAATCAGGACGGAATAAGAATTTAGTCTTGTGAGGGTGTGTGTGTGTCTGTGTGTGTTTGTGTATTTTACAGCAGGACATAGGTTCACCATGTGTTTGGTTGTTGAAGTGTGAGCAGCTGGATTTTAAAGGTCAAGGTTCAAAGTTCCAGAAAAGGTTCGGAGCTGCTGACTCGTTTCCAGACGTCACAACAGCTTTTCAACTATTTGAACTTTGATTGGACGAGGTTCAACAATAAGATTTGAAATAAGATTTAGGTCATGTGTGTGTGTGTGTGTGTGTGTGTGTGTGTGTGTGTGTGTGTGTGTGTGTGTGTGTGTGTGTGTGTGTGATGCTCAGGTTTCCTCAGGTCCTCAGAAGTCGAGGAACTCTACTTTGCTCGCCCTTCGTGCTCGCAGCCTCTCTCTCTCCTCAACAGAATAAATTTGCAACCCCTTTTTAAATGAAATATGAATTCATGTTAAATACTGCAAACGCACGGCAGAGACGAAGGCGGAGCAGAGCTGGTAACAAACCAGTGAGACCAGTTCACTCCAGCAACTGGAGCATGAAGCAGCGTCCTGCTTCCTTTATCCCACACAAAGAGGTGGATGCTAAAGAACCAGCCGCTTCATCATTTCATCATCTGGCTGCTTTTTAGTGGCATATTGAAGATTTATATATTTTATAGATACTTATTTAGACATAAATCATTTATGTTTTTATTTTTAAATGCTGATGTTCTGTGGTTGAAAGTATTTTTCTACCTGAAGACGAACAGAAACTGTGTTAGATCTCTTTAAAAAAACAGTTTTAACGTCGACATGGAGCCGAACGTCCTGCTGCTGTTTGCTCAGTTTGTGTTTTCAACTTCATTTATGAGGAGGCTCGTCATATGATTAATATCTGTCTGCAGAATCTGATCTGGGAGCAGCAATTCCTCATGGGAGAAGAAGTTCCCAGGGTCCAAACACAGGAAGAGCCACAGCTACAGTCATAAGACCTGAAGAGAAATGAATACAGTCGTACAAAATGAACCTTCCTCATCCTGCCTCTGTTTTCATCTCAAGTCCAAAGATTCTTTCAGTTTCATTCAAGTTTCCTCTCAGTTAATTTTGTGACAGAAGAATTGGAGGAAAGATTCATAAGTTTGAAATGTTTGTTCAGACACTTGATCCCAAAAAACCTCCTGCTGCAGTTTAACGTCCTGAACAGAACTCACAGATACATTTCAACAATAAATCTTATTTATTTATTCCTTTTCTTTCACGCTTATCATTTATCTTTGCCGTCCGGAAGCTGAAGTTAAATCATAGAAATGCTAAAATGCTTCTTGTTGTGGATTCTATTGTGTAGCTCAAAGCAGAGTTGAGTGAGTTGTTTAGCTTTTCATTATTGTGAATTTTGAGGACAGAGCTTTAGTGGAGAAGAAGCAGGAGCCCAAAAATAATCTGGTCCCGCCGGGGCCGGCGTGAAGCGAAGCGGTAAGAAACTCAAGTGCTCCAACGCTCAATTATTTAGCGAGCAAGCTACTTGGATGTTTGCTAGCCGCTGTCGCCATCAGGACGACCGGGAGGAGGAGGGGCTTAGGACGCTGGATTCTACTGATGTTTATCAGTTCATCAGTTCCCCCCCGAGATCGAGTCGTATTTGTTTTGTCCAGACAGTCGTTCGACCGAAGGTTGAACATCATGAGACTAAAGCTGCTCCTGAACAGCAGCTTCAGGCACAGTACACTACTACAGTACTCCAAAGTACTACAGTAATCCAAAGTATTACAGTACTAAAGTACTCCACAGTACTACAGTGCTCCAAAGTACTACAGTACTCCAAAGTACTCCACAGGACTACAGTACTACAGTACTCCAAAGTACTACAGTGCTCCAAAGTATTACAGTACTAAAGTACAGGAACATTTGAGGAACATTTGAGGAACAAGTCAGGAACATGTCTAGTCTTCAATGCAGGTCTGAATACAGCTCTAATGAGATTAAATTGTCTTCATCAAGTGTCACCACAGCAGAGCTCTAACTATATTATGAGGGATGCTGAGGATGTAGTCCTCTACACACACACACAGACACACAGACACACAGCGACACACACACACACACACACACACACACACACACTCAGACCTGAACTATAAATGCAAACCCTGACGCTGCACAACTGTCTTCTGTCTGGGAGATGATTAGGGCGAAAGCCGGAGTCAGGAAGCGAGTGAGACCACAGCGACAGAAGAACCAAACTGAATTTGAAGAATCTATGACATGAAAGTGCAGCGTGTTACGTTTTAAACTCCGGTGAATCGTTGTCAGATAAAACGCTTCCTCGTCATAATGACTGAAGAAATGTCCGGGCTAATATTTCTCCTGATTCATCAGAAAATCACATTTCTCAACAACGGAGGGGAAATTGAACTCTGCTGGTTTCTCCTGAATCGGTACGAAAATAAATCTGTACAAAGAACGTCTGCGTCTGCTGCCAGAGGGATCCTACGTCATTTATTGGAAAGATTGCAGGTTCAGAAGACATAGTTTGGGTTTTATCTTATTTCATTTCAGTTTAGATAAACGTCATACATGAGGGTTGAATGTATACTTATTAAAGGTAAATTAATCAAATTAGCAGTGATAATAATTGATGAACACAACATCAACAAACAAGGCGACGTGTGATTGAAGTTGTAACTCAGACAGAGTTTGTTTGGGGAGGATGAAGGAGAGGAAGAGGAGGAGAGAGAACGAGTGGAAGACGAAGGAGAACAGGAGGAAGATAAAAGAGCAGCAAACGAGGGCGAGGCGAGTCTCCTGTCGCCTCAAATCCTCCCAGGTGTTAGACCAAGGAGGTAATTACAGAGGAAGATAGAGAGAGGGAGAGAGAGAGGGAGAGAGAGAGAGAGAGAGAGAGAGAGAGAGAGAGAGAGAGAGAGAGTGGTAAGAAAAGAAGAAGATGGAGAGAGGGAAATTATAAAAGTAATGGAGAGTGACGAAGTAGCACACAAGGGGAGAGAAACACAAAAAGTGTGCGTGTGTGAGTCTGTGTTTGTGTGCGTGTGTGTCTGTGTGCCTGCCTCAGCCTGACAGGAGGTGGTGCTCTTTCTTATCCAAGGAACATGGCTGGTCCACTAAGTGTGTTTCATGATTTCTGTTTGTGTTGAGAGAGGAAATATCAAAACACACACACACATACACACACAAACACACACACACACACAAACACTTGCCATTTGAAGGATGATTTGTTGAACAATGTGAAGTCAGATTGATCAGGATCAACACATTCAGTTCTGACTGTCGAGTGTTAGCGGAGGATTTGATGGATCAGCTGCACGTTTAACAAGAGGGTTCAGAGGTCAGAGGTCACCAGAGGTCACCATGGAGCTCCTCCTGGGAGATCTGACTGTTTGTTCAGCACATTCAATGGTTTCCACTACATCCTTTGTTTTCATAGAAATCATATTCGCCCCACTCACTGAAAACTGGATATTACCCATGATCCTCTGCTTCCTGATCCAGAAGAACTGCTGCTGCAACAAATTCTTCTTATTCTCAAAGTGTCCTGCTGAATGTTGGAGATAAACTCTGGTTTTTAATAACTTCAGAGTGTTTGTAACTGATCTGAGTTCAGCTTCACTCTTCAGCTGCAGCTGGTTGTGTCTGTGACTCTCAGTCAGTTGTTCTCTCAGGAGATGGAACCCACTCAGCAGAGTCACAGACGCTCAGGGAGAGAAGGAGGAAACTTTCTCTTGTTCACACTCACACATCAGACTCACACACATCAGACTCACACACAGGGACTCACACACAGAGACTCACACATCAGACTCACTCTTTTAAATAAAGCGTTATGAAGTTTCTTAGTGTTGATTTAATGTCCTTAGTAAAGAGGAGAGGACCAATGACAGAGCCTTGTGGGACACGTGATATTTGAACCATTAAAAACATTGCTTGGTTATTTCATGTATGTTTCATTCTCCATATGTCGAGTCAGCGTGAAGCTTCTGTTTTATCATTGAAAAGATGATGACTGTTGATTCAAGCTTGACTTCCTGATTGTGAGTCTGTGGTGAAGCAGGAGGCGGAGCACCGCTCAGCGCTGTGGGGGGGAGGGTTACACTAGAGCAATAGATCACATTATACAGTCATTTTAACAGGCTCACTTGGATTTGAATGCATCATGTACCTTATAAACATTTTTCATATGAACATCTTCAGCCTTCAGGCGTCAACATGAAGTTGAGCTTATTGAATCACCTTCAGCCTGATTCTGTCTCCATGTTGTTTCTGATTCCACAGTTATTGTTGGTTCCTGGGTTTTTTATTGAAAAAGGCTCTAAACTGTATTTGATGTTTAAAACAATGTGAAACGTGTCTGCAGAGAATCTGTAGCTGCAGCAGAGTCGGTCAGAGAGCAGCTGGTGAACACAGCCGAGCGTTAACAGCCTCGATGGTTACAGACGGTTGATCGAACATTCAGATGTGACATGAGAAGTCATCATCTGTGTTCTCCTGGTGGGTTTTAAGTTTTCTTCTCCAGTTTCAAACTGCTTCCTGTTTCTGTCGCTGGTTGCGTCTCCTCCGGTCGTTGTCGCTCTAATCTTCTGCTGCAGGGAGACGCAGATCAGGAGCTCCAGCGTTTGGATCTCGAATCGTTGAGCTCGGCTCAGGAAACTGAATAATTTCATGAAACGACTGAGTTTAGAGCCGAGGTCCTGAGTCGACCCCAGCTGCTGCACACACACACATGTTCAGTGTGTAAAGGTGTGTATGGACCTGCAGTCGTGGGTATGTGTGGTGCATATACAAACTCACCTGACTGCTCAGATGTGTGTCTGTGTGGGGTCCAGGTCTGTTAGCGGGACCCTAAATGTGTTTACATAACCACCTTATGAGGACAGGAAGCAACACTTCAGAACGTAAATCATTGAAGTCTAAGCTGAAGATGTGTTTTAAGGTTTAGTTTAAACGTTAAAAGTAAGTCCAAGGAAATTAATTCATCTTAATCTAATTTCATCTGAATTTATAGAGACAAGACTGTGTGTGTCTGTGTGTGTCTGTGTGTGTCTGTGTGTGTCTGTGTGTGTGGTGCAGTACGCTGCTGCAGTGCACCTCCAGCAGACTCGTACCTTTCTATCTGTTGTTGCTGCAGATTGTCCTCGGCAGAAAAGTGATAACGTTGTTTGTTTCGATGATCACGGCTGCGTCTTTTTGAGCAGCGCCCCCGTGTGGTTGTGTAAATAATGGCCTTGTTTGATGAAGGAGTTCGAGCTCGGAGCCCCGATCACGTTCTGATGGTGGAAGAGTCAGAGAGGACGGATCCAATCATTCAACACATCAAGTTGCAAATTCTCTATAATTTTTTTTTCTTTGCCTAAATAGCAGCAAATTCATGACCCCCCCATCGGCCTCAGCTGGACCGTGTGTTGAGCGCTAATCAGCAATAGATAGCATGTTAGCATGCTAATTAACCCTGCTGAGCATCACCCTGCTGAGCAGCTCCTCCTGCAGGAGCCTGAGGAGGAGCTGGGGAGGTCCTCCAGACGCCACCACCTCCCCAGCTCTCCTGCAGGAGCCTTTAGGAGGAGCTGAGGAGGTCCTCCAGACGCCACCACCTCCCCAGCTCCTCCTGCAGGAGCCTTTAGGAGGAGCTGGGGAGGACGTCTAGACGCCACCCCCTCCCCAGCTCCTCCTGCAGGGTCCTGAGGAGGAGCTGGGGAGGTCCTCCAGACGCCACCCCCTCCCCAGCTCCTCCTGCAGGATCCTGAGGAGGAGCTGGGGAGGTCCTCCAGACGCCACCCCCTCCCCAGCTCCTCCTGCAGGAGCCTTTAGGAGGAGTTGGGTAGGAAGTCTAGGTTCCACCCCCTCCCCAGCTCCTCCTGCAGGGTCCTGAGGAGGAGCTGGGGAGGTCCTCCAGACGCCACCACCTCCCCAGCTCCTCCTCAGGACCCTGCAGGAGGAGCTGGGGGAGGACGTCTAGACGCCACCACCTCCCCAGCTCCTCTGCAGGAGCCTGAGGAGGAGCTGGGGAGGTCCTCCAGACGCCACCACCTCCCCAGCTCCTCCTGCAGGACCCTGCAGGAGGAGCTGAGGAGCAACAGAATCACATCATCTGCAAAGATCAGCTGAGAGCATGTTAATATATTGTTAGGATTATATCATGTGGCCTAAAGCACACACTCTGCGCTGTGTGTATGTATCTGTGTGTGTGTGTGTGTTTGTGTGTTTGTGTGTGTGTGTGTGTGTGTGTGTGTGTGTGTGTGTGTGTGTGTGTGTGTGTGTGCACGCACGTGTGTGTGTGTATGTGTGTGTGTTGCATTCCTCTCCATATGCTGCTGACTCTGGGCCCCTCCCACTCTGTGCTAAAATCAGTAACACACACACACAGAGTGACAGCATGAAACCTGCGTTGTCATAGCAACACCTCACTTGACTCTGCGACCATCTCTCCGCCCTCCCCTCTGCCCCTCCCCTCTTGTTACACGGCAACCGTCTCCAAGCAACAACCTCTTGCCACCCCCCCACCTCTCTCTCTATCTCTCTCTCTCTCTCGCTCTCTTTCTCTCTCTCTCTCTCTCTCTCTCTCTCTCTCTCTCTCTCTCTCTCTCTCTCTCTCTCTCTCTCTCTTTCCAATGGCGCTAAAGTTGGCTATAAACGGGGGGAATAAAACCGGGCCGATGGAGGGGATGAAAAAGAGGGGAGAGGGTGAATCAGGGGGAGATATAAAAAGAGAGGATGGGAAACGGAGGGAGAAAATGGACAAGGAGGCAGAGGAAGGAGTGGAAATGAAAGGAAGCAGGATAGGAAAAGGGAGGGAGAAAAGATTGAAAAAAAGGGGGGGAACAGACAAGGAAGGAGAAATGGAAGGAAGCAAAGGAGAACAAGAAGAAAAAGAGGGACGGAGGTCAAAATGAGGAAGACAAGAGGAGGAAGGAGGGAGGGAGAGAAATAATTAAAGTTTGCAGGAAATATAAAGGGATGGAGAAGAAGAAAGAACGTAATGGAATGATAGAAGAAGTAAGAAAAAGGAACAACATCAAAAGAAATAAAACACAATGGAGCAATAAAGAGGGAGATGAACAGATGAGAAGAAATTAGAGGAAACGATGGAGGGAAAATGGAGGAAGAGAGAGATGAATCAATAATGGATGTGTATAAAGTGAGGGATAAATAAAAAGGAGACGAAGCTGTTGTTTACGTTATTCATCACTGTTTCTTTCTTACTTTTCTTTTCTCTCCCTCTTTCTCGGCTTCTCTCATCTTCAATGTCTCTGTTCATTTTACTTTCATGCTCTTCCTCTTCCTCTCCTCTTCCCTTTTCTGTTTCCCTCCCACTGTTAGGAACACGTCAGGAACATGTCAGGACTTCAGTTCAGGTCTGAAAACAGCTTGTTACACTTTCTTGACATTTTTGCTTCTTTCCCGGAAGTGAATTGATGGATCATGAAGATATTTCGGGGCTGATATCTGTGAGTTTGTGATGCGGAGCAGCCTGATTTGATCTGAGAGGGTTTGGTCTTCGAGGAGATTTGAGTTCTGCTCACTTCAGAATTTTAGATACAGTCTAATATTTCTCTGAATGTCTCAGGCCTGGAACTTAAACCTTATTCCAAGAGAAATAAATTAAATAATCACATTAAAATATCATAAATGTAGGCAAATAGTCAAGAAGAAAAATCTTTGGTTGTGGGAGGATCGGCTGAACATGTTTCTGTTTGTGATCAGACTGACCCTTTGACCTTGAATAACCCTGAAGATTCCCTCCATTACATCACAGCTCCTCTGTCTGTCTGTCTGAATGGTTGGATGGGAGCAGACTGATGGACATAGAAGGAGGGGGTTGGATGAATGGAGAGACAAGAAGAGAGAGATTTTAAAGAGTTGGAGGAGGAAGAGGAGGAGGGCGGCAGCTCATAAGAAGAAATGATGAATTATAGAAGTTTGTCCCCGAGGCTGGAGAATCACTGTGGAGGGAGGGGATGGATGGATGGATGACAGAAAGAGAGAAGAGAGAAAGATGTGTGGGTCAATATATTGTGTCATCGAGCAGAGAAGAAAATTATGAAATTCCCCTTGCAGCTCCCGTTGCCGTGGAGACGGAGGGGAAACTCTTTCATGTTTCCTGCTTTGTTGCCCACGGTAACTGTCCTGAGATTGAATGATGGATGGAGAGAAAGAGAGAGAGAGGGAGAGGGAGAGAGAGAACCAGTGCTGCCGTTCTACTACACCCCGTCTCCTCCATGTTATCAGACGGGACATGGACCAAACTAAAACTCAAACTACAGCAGACGTTAAATAAACGTTTCTGTGATTTCAGGTCGTTCTTATCTCTCTGATGTTTGTTCAAGCGGTTCTGATCAGTTTGGTTTTATTTGATGATATAAAAAGAGGCTGAGGCGTCTTGAGTGACAGCTCAGACCGACTCCTGATTGGTCGAGATACCACGGCTACACACCACAATCCCTAGAGACTCCAGATAAAGTCGTTCCAAGATGTCAGCGTTCGTGTCCCAGATATTTAGTCTTTGTTTCTGGGCGGTGGGAGGAAGTGGTGATCGTCTGGACCTTCACCTTCATCTGGAAGGATCCATGTGTTGTTTGCATATTTCCTCAGCAGCAGAGTCGTGGTACAGTCCGTCAGTTTCCTGGTTCCCCACTTGAACCGAGCGCTCCGTGAGAGGAGCACCATCCTGAGGACCTGGGACGTTGAGCCGGCGGCGTGCCGCTCGCTCTCCCTGCCGCTCCGGCTGCCGCTCGTCCGTCAGCTGTCACTCATCCCTCCGTCCCGCTCCCTCAGCCAATCAGCATCTCATGGTTTAGAAAGTGTCACAGTGGTTGGACGGCAGCAAACAGAACAAACAGGGCAGAACCTGTCCTCAGTGACTCTGTCTGAGGAGACGTTTGGATTTCAGCTCGTCACTCTCATGGAAATGCAGTCTGGTGATCAAAGGTCAAAGGTCACGTGACCTCGCAACATGGTGATGATTAAAGAGTTCATATGTTTATAAGGACAAAATACACGTTTATCACAGAGGAGGTGATTCTATCGTTTCATCATAAGAACTGAAACATATGAGAGGAGAAGAGATGATGAGTCTCTCTCTCTCTCTCTCCCCTCCCTCTCTCTCTCCTCCCTCTCTCAATCTCTCTCTCTCTCTCTCTCTCCTCCTCTCCCTCTCTCCTCCCTCTCTATTTCCTCTCTCTCTCTCTCCTCTCTCTCTCTCTCCTCTCTCCCTCTCTCCTCCCTCTCTATTTCCTCTCTCTCTCCCCTCCCTCTCTCCCTCTCTCAATCTCTCTCTCTCTCTCTCCTCTCTCCCTCTCTCCTCCCTCTCTATTTCCTCTCTCTCTCTCTCCTCTCTCTCTCTCTCCTCTCTCCCTCTCTCCTCCCTCTCTATTTCCTCTCTCTCTCTCTCCTCTCTCTCTCTCTCCTCTCTCCCTCTCTCCTCCCTCTCTCTCTCCTCTCTCTCTCCTCTCTCCCTCTCTCTCCTCCCTCTCTATTTCCTCTCTCTCTCCCCTCCCTCTCTCCCTCTCTCAATCTCTCTCTCTCTCTCTCCTCTCTCCCTCTCTCCTCCCTCTCTATTTCCTCTCTCTCTCTCCTCTCTCTCTCCTCTCTCCTCTCCTCCCTCTCTCCTCCCTCTCTCTCTCCTCCCTCTCTCTCTCTCCTCCCTCCCTCTCTCTCTCCTCTCGGTTCTGGTTGCAGTGTCGTTCCGCGGCAGCAGCAACAATGTGGTGCATCAACTGCGCCTCGGACAAAACGCCCGCGATCCTTCACAACAAGCTGCTGTACTGGTAAGAATCTCCGGACAGTGTCCGGAGGACGCGCCGCGTCGCTGCTCGTCTGCCGCGCGCTGCCGCGTGCGTTCTGGAGCTGATGCTTTACCGTTAGTGCGACACGGTGCGCGCGCTGCTCCGGGACTTCAGGGTGGAGAGAAGAGACGCAGCGCGTGCTCGTGGTTGTTGTGTTGTATGGGTTGTTGTGTTGTTGTGTCAGTTGGGGTCGCTGTGATGTTCATGGGCGCAGAGGAGGCGATATGGTCTGTTTACCTGTCGTGTGCACGTGCACGTGCACATGCACTTACCTTCACCCCCTCTCTACCCCCCCACACCTGCTGATGCAGCTGAAACCTTCTGACCTTAACTTTGATCTTTAAGTCATTAAGATTCAAATGAGGATTTCAGATTGTTTTAATGGTTAATGTTTGAAGCTTGTTCACACCTGCAGTGATGATGAAGTGAGATGATATAAGCAGCTGTTAGAGCCGAGTCATCATCTGTGCGTGTGCGTGTGCGTGTGCGTGGGTTCAGGTTGATCATCAGTGTTATGACTGGAAAACGTCTCTCTCCTCATTCTGTCCATCGCTGCAGCTCCTCTTTTCAGCCTCTGTCTCAAACACTGGGTTTTAGCTCCTGTCTCTTTAAGCCCCCTCCTGCTGAAGCCCAGTCGGCTCTGATTGGTCAGCTGGTCCACTCTGTTGTGATTAGACAGGTAGAAGAAAGGAGACTTAGAGTATCAGATTGTGCGGTTCTATGTTTTAAGGGTCTGTTCAGACTCTTGGTTTGTGTTGGTAAAGAAACTCAGTTTGACTCCAAACACAACCTGAACCACAAACGTCTCAATTTAACATTTTGTTTCAAGCAGCTTTCAGAACTCGAGATAAACTTGTGTGTTCAAACTTAAACGAGTCAGTTGCTCCAGACGTTCTCCGGGGACATGTGACTGGAGAATCTCCTGCTGCGTTGTTCATATGTCAAAGACAAACTCCTGAGAAGGTCCCGACCCCATTGGGTGGACATTGAGTTTCATGTCTGTTTCAAACGGCTGATGTTCATTTGGTGAATTATGATCATTTAGAGTCAAACAGACCATAAAGCACCGGATGTGTTGAGGGGTGGATACCATAGTGTGATTGACAGCTAGTACAGTCCAATGGGTGCAGGTGGCAGGTGAAGGTGGGCGTTTCCTCGAACTGTCAAAACATCAACACCAGCCTGTAAATTTATGATCTGCTGTAAAATGACATAATCTCCTTCTGTCTTCCTTTATGTCCCTCGCCCTCTCTCTCTCTCTCTCTCGTGGCGTTCAGGGTCGTGAGGTTAATCCTCCTCAGTAACGAGGCGTCTGTCAGAGCGGCTGTGAGGCCGAGCACTTCCTGTTCCCTCGGACCTCACAGCCGCTCTGAGATCCCCTTGACGAGCAGACGGACGTCCAACAGAGAACCATTAAATCACAGTTAGGGTCATGTGACCATCATGTGACCGTCATGTGACCAGCAGAGAGCGGGACCTCACATATAAGTTCTTTTTAGTTGGAGTGGAACAAACCAAATCATTTCTACAATAAGTTTGTATTATTTATCGTCATTAACTAGATCAGTTGGTTTTAAAATGTGTTCATGTGTTTGTTCCATGTTTCATCTGATCTGTTAGTTCTGGTTTCACATTATAATTTAGGAACGAACAAATTCTGTCTGACAAGCGAACGTCCTGTGGTCATCACGTACGTGGGCGGAGTCTACCTGTACTAGACTCTGATTGGTTTGCAGACGGCGTCTGACGTGGGCGTGTTGCCAGTTGGTTCTGGATCGTGGCCCGAGGAACCTTTCACACCTGATATTTCTAAAGTGGAAATGTTCACCGACAGTTTTTCATATCTATACAAGCTTGTGTAGTTTTCTCCTTTTGAACAGAATCTTTCAGCAAAAAGTCGTGACACTGATTATGAAACTGTGTTTATGGCCAAAGAAATAAATATCAAACTAATAACAAAAGCACAGGAGACTGTAGAATGGATTTAGTTCATTATATAAATATGATGCCTCCTCATTTTGGGTTTGCAGCATTTATCCTCTTTTCCTTTTCTTCTCACCATGGCAACCATCCCTCCACACAGCAACAGTCCAAAAAAGCTGTTGGTGGAGAAGCAGGTTGACGGTTGCTATGCACATCGCTAAGAGGCGTGTGTTGTTACCGTCGGTTTGTTATCAGATGAGAACGAGCGTCACAACCTGAGAACTGTCATTTCACTCAGCGATAGAAACATAACATTTCTTAAGTCTGCTCTCAGTCAGCTGACGTCTCCTCTCACTAAGAACTCATCCCAACGGAGTGTTTAAGTTTCCATGAGGTTGCTTTTATCTTTATTCACTCACTGATATCGAAAACTGATCCACATTCAATAAGAAGATCGTTTAACACTGGATTTAGATTTGATCAAATGAATTAACCACAAGGCTCCAGCTTCAATACGTCAATATCAATAAAGTTATTCATGTTCATGAAACACTTCACTGACCTGGACAAAGGAGATGAGTCGTTCAGTCTGAATCTTGTGTTTCACAGATGGTCATTTGTTCATTCCAGCTGTTTCTGTGAGAGCAGATGTGCAGTGATCTGTGTACCTGGACTGTTTTGTCCTTCCAGGACACCATAGTGTCCACTGCAGATATAAACAGTTGTTAGTTAAGTATCCGTGATGAGCAGTAGTTTCATGTGTGAGCCCAGAGGAGCTGTTTTCATCCGGGGGGGATGGGGGGGTGCAGGTGGGGTTCCGACCCCCGGCCTCAGCAGCGTGCTGCTTCATTAGCTCTCTGCTCCAGCAGTGGGAGTGTTGAAGGAACTGAGTCATGCTGCTGGAGGAGTTGACTCAGCTCCATTGTTCCTTTAATCCCAGCGGAGCGAGGCTGTTGCCTGGAAACGTCTGAGCTGATCCTGACCCGACTCTCCGCTCCGGCTTCCTGGGACAGATGTGAGCTGTAAGGTCTGCTGGTGACACCGAGACGACCACGCTCATCACATCACGTTATTATACCTTGTTATTACGCTGCGTAGGAAAGGGTTGTTAGGGATGAAGCTAGTTTTACTGATGGCTCTGGAGGAGAGGTCACAGGGTCATTTAAATATGAGTGATTCGTCCTCTGGGGAGCAGGAGTGTGATCTGGACGTCTCATATGTGATCAGCTGAAGATGTTTGTCCTGAGGAGGTCGACAATAACCTTGAGATCCATCCTCTGGGGAGCATGACCTCACCTGTAGTTATATCCACCGTCTCTTCCTCAGATATCTGCACAGACGTGAGGACCCACGGTTTCTCTCTCTCTTTAACGTCGGGTCACAACTGTTGTGTGTGATCTGCTCTGATAGATTTGAAGCCCGGTCAAATAAACTGATGAATCTCCTCAGAAGCATTCAGATGAAAATAGGAAGTCTGGTTTTGAAACAGTCGCACATGAAGAATAAGGTTGTTACGTTGTTACACAACAACAGTTTATCACAGGACAGACAAACAAACAACCAACCACTCTGACATTCACACCTGCTCTCAGTTCACAGGGAATTAGGAGTACAGGCATTTGTTTTGTAAAAATTGTAAATGCAAATAGTTTTTCAGTTTTCATATCCGCGAACATAAACACAGATATTGTTCATATCAGTGGATTTGTATCGGGTTCTAATATTATTACAGAGTCTGAAGACGATTCACTCTTCATCCTTCACTGAGCTTCTGCTTCCTCCGACACACTGAGGCATGATGCAGCAAAATGCTAACTACCCTGCGCTAAACTGTGTTTGTGTGTGTGTGTGTGTGTCTGTGTGTGTGTGTGTGTGTCTGTGTGGAGGATGTGGGTGGATGATCAGGGCTTATTATGTCTCCTCAGCTCAGATCCTTTACACTCACCGACTAGCTTTACTGCAGCGGGAGGAGAAACAGGCTGCACTGCTCCAACTGTGGCTTGTAATGTGTGCGTGTGTGTGTTTGTGTGTGACTGTGTGAGTGTGTATGTGTGTGTGTGTGTCTGTGTGTAGATCGAGATTAATCAGTGTTTTGTGTTCTGCAGTATTTTTGTGGGCTTCAAACACCCCCAGAAGAACAGAATAACCAAGTGCTCAGATCTGTGTGTGTGTGTGTGTGTAGGCTGGTGTGTGTTGTGTATTTAAATGTGTTGAGGGGATGGCAGACGCACAGGTCTTGAAATTAAAACTTCCACATGCAGGTGAAACTGAGCTGAGGAGATTTTCCTTGTTTCAGGATCGTGGATGATCTGAGACACGTCACACATCTAATCTACATCAGGTGTGAAAGGTTCCTCAGGCCAACGTCCTGTTTCAACGATGGCTTCATATCTTCTCTATCGGTCGGACAACATTCTACAGCAGCATAATCATGTGACACAGAAAAGCAGAAGCTGGATGTCGTCATGGAGCTGAAGACTTTGTGAGACGATCATTTCCTCAAAGGTTCAGACTGAAACTCGTCACTGTTAAAAAACAGCTTCACTTTCTCACCTGAAATATCACAGCTCGCAAATAGAGCCGAGAATCACACGTGCTGATCATAAGGTCTGACGCTTAATTGTAATGCATGTGATGGAGTGTGTGTGTGAGTGTGTGAGTGTGTGAGTGTGTGCATATGTGGTAATTTCCCTCTGTTATCTCGTGTCTAGTTCTTTTGTGCTGGTGTCAGAATGTTTTCTTCAATGACACCACATCTATTTACACAAAACCTTCACAGATTGTTTTGCTCCTTTTCTCTTTGAGTTGAGTTTTAGACAAAGTTCCGATCACGATGAATCTCTAAAGGTTTTGCCGTGTTTGGTAACGATGTCTGATTCGAACATGTTTCCTCTGAACGGCGGCGAAGAGCTTCAAGGTTCCTTCTCTCTGGTTTGGTGGGCGTGTCAGAGGTGTCGTCCAATCAGCAGTGACGATCCACAGACGCAACAGCTGCCGTTACACATCAAGTCAAGATTCTATAAAACGTGTTTGTCATCAGTATTTGATCATCTTCTAAGTTAGTTTCTTGTTTCTGGCTCAATGTGATCTGACTAACTCCGACATGTACTGATGATTCCGCTGTCGAGAAGAAAGTTAGATGGTCGAGAGGGGAGGGACCAATCGAGCCACTGGCCCCGCCTCCAAAGTCTCACATCAGCTGGACGGTTGGTGACTGTCGGTCGTATCGTTAGCTTAGCGTGACGTCACATGTAAACATCACGTCATCATAATGAACTGATATCATATGTACAGTATCTAGATGAATCTAGAAGCGAGTGCGACAGAGCAGCTCAAACTCTGTGTCTGTTATTAGTTTTGTTTCTGTGATCGTCATGGAAACTGCTTCAGTCTGCAGCAGGAAGTGAGAAGCAGCGAGGAGGAGATTTACTTTGTCCTTCTTCTTCTCCATCTCTTTATTTCTCCTCCATTTCCCAGCAGCCTCTTCCCTCCTCCTCTTCCTCCTCCTTCGTCCTCCACATTCCTCCAGACACATCTTTTCTTCTTCTTTATCCTCTTCCTTTCTTTTGGTCCCTATTCTCATTCTACATCTTTTCTCCTCCTCTTTGTTTAACCTCCTTCATCCTCCTTTTTTTATATTCATCCTCTTCATTATCTAGTTTTTAACCTTTAGACAATATTCAGTTTAGTTTTCTATCCTCCGTCCTCCAGTCGTCTCTCCATCCTTCTTCTTTACGTCCCCTTTCATCTCTTCATCCACGTTTAACCTCACTCACAAGCCACTATCTCCTCCTCTCCTTCCCTACCTTGTCCTCCCTCTTTTCTACCTCCCTTCCTCCTCCTCTTTTTTCCCTGTGGTGCCTTTGAGTCTTCACCCACGTCCTTCGTCACCTCCTCCTCCTCCCCACCTGTCCCTTTCCCTGTCTGTGGCCGACACGCTTCTCCACCACAGACAGAGCCGTGTGTGGAGGCTCAGCTGTCTGTGGCCGGTGACCTGCGGTGACTTTGCCGGGCGGCCGCGCTGCCGGTTGTGTTTTGGCGACGGAGCAGCCTGACATGAGAGGATGATTATTTTTAGCATCGCAAAGGATCAGTCGACAAACGACCGAGAGCACAAACACGACTGAGAGGTTTTTTAAACATCACAAAGACATGAGAAGCTGTCATCCTGTCGCGTTCCTGCAGTCTAAGAAGCATCTGTCCTAGATAACACTGAAATAACACACAAATTAAAATATGATCAGTACCAGAACTTAAATAGAAAATCTATTTACATCTATCACAACATGTAAGATCTACCTGCCCTATAAGCATGTTGGTGGACTGAGGACATTGAAAAGCCCTTTCAGAAAGAATTATTTATGATCACCTGCATGTTTTTTCACCAGGTCTCAAGAACTGAGGCTGATGCAGTTTGTGTTACTTTGTCCCTGAAACTTTATCTTCTGCTTGTTCTCCCTGATTTCAGGTTTGTGCAGTTGGTTTTAGCTCCTGTCTCTTTAAGAACCCCTCCTCCTTGAGGAGCTCTGATTGGTCCGCTGGCCCCCTCTGCTGTGATTGGTCAACTTCTTTACGTGGCGTTGTTAGGGGGCGTTTCAGACCAGCCACTTGTCGTGGATCATGCAGATGGTTGACATCATAGTTTATATCCAACGTTGGTTAATAATAATAATATAATATATGATAGTGATTGTGTACGATGTAGTGTTTGAGGGAGAAGGACGTATCTAAGGTGATGGAGACAGAGACCAGGACAGATTGTATCAGATCAGGTCGTCTGACATCAGGTGAAGAAGAAGAAGGTTTCAGTCCTGTGCTCCTTCAGCAGGTGATGTCGTACCTGACGTGTTGCTCCTGCCACCTGTCCACTCTGCTTCTGAAGGAGTTCATTGTCCTGAACACAAACATTCTGATATCAGACAGATAAATTCAACCAGTTTAATTGTTAATCACTAACATGTAGATAAGATAAGGTTAACATCTGCGCCCGTCCGCAGCCGTGACCTCTGACCCTTCGTCCTCCTCAGTGAGGATGAAGGAGGTGAAGCTGGAGGGTTTCCCCTCATCTGTTCTCCTCTGCGCTCAGCGAGGAGTCGCTCTGCAGTGAACAGCTCCGGTGGGTGTGGAGCGGTGGTGCAGCGGGAGGCCGCTCATCAGTCTGCACCCATTCGATGCCGCTGATCACATCCCGTCAGGCGCTGCGTTCTGGTTTGAGGAGCTGGTGCATCACAATATGTCGAGAGACGTGATAAGAAAGAATGTGAAGCACGAACGAGGACCGCACATCGGCTCGTTCCTCTGAACACCGAGACTCAACCACCTCTACACCTTCAGTGCTCACTTTAATTAAAGAGCTAAATAAATCAAAGATATCAAATATCAATCAAATTCAAACTGACGGCAGCTGAAACTAATTTGATACTGTTATAACGACTCACAGTGGAAACGTCACATTGTCCTGACACACCCTAAACTGCACCGCTAGAGGGCAGCAACAACAAGATTCTTACAAAACTGAACGTACGATTAAAGAGTTTAAAGACTAAAAGTCAAATGAAGTCACATTGATGACGACTGTTTTCAGGATGAATCAATAAATCTGTTCGTTTTTAAAACAGCAGAAAGTTCCTGGATTATATTTCATAGCTACACTTTAAGTCAATGATTCATAGACTAATGAAGACAACTTATACCTGCACCTTTATTTAAGTCTATACATAAGTGAAGAATGTGGACAGACAGGTAAACAGATGAGCTGGTGGAGAAACGTCTCCGTGAGGCTGTGATGTAGTTTTAATTCTCACGTATATAAAAAGCTGTCGGAGTCGTTAAGTGACGGTGATTTACTGATGTTCTGATTTCTGATGTCCAGAGTTTTTCATTAGTTTTATTGAGGAATTGGCGAGTGAGTCGATGTGGTCCGACGCAGCACTGAGCTGCTGATGGAAGTCGTGAATATGGTAAATACTTGGCTGAGTGTAGTTTGTGTTTTAATCGTTCTTAAGGTCTTTGCATCGTTCTCACTGTAGATCTGACCTCAGCGGAACATCCTGACATCTTTCTTTTCCTTCCTTGATGCACTAAATGTCTTAGCAACTCCGGTTTTTATTTCTCAAAATGAAAGTGTCACATAAAACCAGTCGATGAGTCTTGTGCTGAGTCTGATTCTGGAGACAAACTGCATTAACGCTGCTGCTGCAGAAAATCCACGACAGCAGAGAAACCCTGAGGACGAGCGGCAGCAGCTTCACGTCAGCGTCCAGCTCAGGTCCTGTCGTCTCCACCTCCGCAGACGAGATGCATCAGTATCTCACATTCATGTTTTCATCAGTAAATCTGCTGGATTGTGCAGGAGTCTTTGCACACACACACACACACACACACACACACACACACACACACACACACACACACACACACACACACACACACTCTCTCACCTTGGCAGCCATGATTCCAGTTTCAGCCGCTGCACAAACTCCTGAAATAGACTCGAAGCTGCTTCGCTGCACAAACCCTCCTCGGGGCCGTCGTTAAGATTAATGATGTTGGAACTAATAGTGTTATGATATTGATTTTTTAAAAATCTTTTACTACCCCCTCCTGAATGAATGGAGGTAAACGAGATCGATGTCATGGGAGAAGATGAGATGAACTTTGTGGATCCCTGAAGGGAAATGAAATCATTGCAGCAGATGGAGGAACACGACTGGACAGGAGCGGAGGAAACAATGGACTAATATCAAGATAAAGTAGTTACAGTGTTTGATGATTAGATAAAGAAGATGTTGTGCCTGAGAAATTATTAATATTGAGCTCTTCAGTGAAATCCTCCACCTTGTGTCCGGCTGCATTATATTTCCACTGGAGTTGGTTTGTCAGGTCTGATCATGCTGCGATGGAAAAGCCTCTTTCACGTTCAAATGTATTTAACACAGTCGATATGATCCGGTCGACCGCAGCTAGACACATGACAAGGGTTCGAGTGTTCGATGTGACCAATCACAGGAGGGGAGCATCAGCCACTGGATCACATGGTTTGAGGTGGGAGGCGAACCTGTGACCCAGAGTCTGAGGGCGATGGAAGTCGTGAACTCTCACAGTTACTCACATTGTTAAGGTCTTTACATTATTACACCTTCCTGTCACTTGATTCTCCTGCCCACAAACATATATCCCTTTAATAAAGCATTATTTGATTGTCTATTTGAAATGAAATGAAAAAGTTAAAGGTTATAGACTGATTATTAAGAAGGAACTACACTTCCCACAAACCATCGTGAATGATCCTGTCCAATGACTTCCAGCCGCAGGGTCTTCTTGAATTTAACCTGTTGTTTGTATTGTGTCGTAATATATTGTAGTTTGTGGTTGTGTATAGTTTTGCACAGTGATATAGTGACGCTGAACGAGCCAATCACAGCCCAGAAACACAGCTGTAGTAAATAGGTAACAGCGAGCTCTACCAATCAGACACGTCACTATCACACCTGAGGATTGTGGGTAGTGTAGTTCTTCTCTTGACGGTTCCATCATGGCTGATAAGCAAAACTCAGGACATGATTTATATGACATCTATAGTTTCTGAATTCACTTGATGAGTTGATGAGTTGATGAGTTGATGAGTTGATGAGTTGATGAGTTGATGAGTTGATGAGTTGATGAGTTGAGTTGATGAGTTGATGAGTGGACGAGTGGACTCGGTGAAAAGAGACTTGTATTAATTCAGAGTTTGTTTTTATCTTTACTGTAAACAGAGCCGTGGATCTCTGAGCGCTCTTCATTAAACCAACAGGCGGTTTGGTTTGTTTTCCCCCCCGACACCATGAAATGTTAATGCTTTGTTTGCTCGCAGTAGAACTGCAGAGGAGAAGATAACGTGAGGCTTAACCACGGGGATTCAAACAGGACGTGTTGGAAGACGATCGCTCATTTGTCACTTTCAAGGATTTGATCTTTACAAAGTTGAGAGATTAACGTCCTGGTTTCCATGACAACATACAGGTGATGAGTCATCCCTTCCCAGCATGTCTTAGTCCACTTTCACACCTTATTGGGTTCAGACCTTCAAATGTACTTTAAGCCTTTTGACCCTGATTCTTCCTCCAGACGACACTCGGGGAAGCAGCTTCCCTTCAGCTCTGTGACCTTCACACCTGCAGATAGAAACTGAGCAAAGTGAAGCAGGGATGTAAAACAAAGACGTTTCTCTGGAGTCATCATGTGATTAAACTGTCAGATCAGCTGCTGGAACTTATATATCGATCATTATTCATGTCTCATAGAGACCAGGGGCTGATCAGGCTTGTGGGGGGGCCCCGTCAGGTAACATCTCTTCTTCTTCTTCCCTTAACACGACAGTCACACCAACAGACAGTCCAGTACACAGAGCAGAGAGGATTAAGTCATTGATTCACTTTTTGTTTGAACGTCCTGGAATGGACTGGCTGTTCAGGAGACTTCCCAAACCTCCCAGTGGCCCAGTCGCCCCTGATCACATCAACCACATGTTTTATTTTCACCTGCGTCAGCGTTTTTCATCCTGTCGTCTTCTTCTATCCACGTTATGATGCAACACTCACTCTGTCATGTCTCATCCGACCAATCACAGCCATCTGTCCAACCTCATCAACCCACCGCCAGACAGCGATAAGAGCAGATCTGATGCGTGGCCAATCAGATTCTTCCTCTCGACTCGTTCCCTCTATGCAAAACGAAGGAGGAGACGTGAACTTCATGCTCTGTGATTGGCTCAGATTAGCAGCTGCCCAGCTCGATTCGACCAATCACAGCTGATGAGAAGGAAACCGGTTGGAAGCTGGAAGGAAAGATTCAGATTCAGATTCAGAAGTGGATCTGCGGCTCGGTGTCCGGAGGAGTTTGTTTCTGCAGCTCAGGTGGAAACAGGGACGGGGAACCGACTGAATCCAGCTGATGTGTCCGGGGCCAAAGTCAGTCAGGACCAATCAAATCACATCTTTACCTTCCTCTCAAAACACTGCTCTGTGCCTCTGGCGCTCTGACAATTTACTGATGGAGGGAGCAGATTGGAACAGGCTGTGAGAGACGAGCCGGGAAACCACCAGAGAATGAAGCACACCTTAAATTAGATCAGCTGGAGCCGGCTTCACCTGTGTTCCTCCATCTGCTCACAAGCCTCCACCTCTGCAGAGGAGCCAACATTCAGCTCAGGTGCAGATCAGAGACACCGAGCAGCAGAGGAACATCCACGACTCCTCTTTTCATTTGAATGGTCCTCAACACTTTAGAGCATTTCACTATAACAGACAGTGACTTGGCTTGAAGGCAGTAAACAGATCTGACCCACCACTAACTTAACATTACACCACTACAGTCTATGATCCTTTATCACGTTCACAGAAAAAATAAATATTATATATATATATATTTTATTAGGCCCATGTCTGTTAACATGGAGGAGGCAGGGTTTACTGTGCTGATTTAAAGGCTCCTTTCATTTCACCCGTTCATGAGTATCAGGCTTCAACTCAACCTATGTCCTCTTCTTCTGCAGCAGTATAATGGCACCTGACCGGAGGGTTAGCGCCCCCTACTGCAGTGGATGGAAATGTTCATAAATTCACACTTTTTTTGTGACACATGTGGAAGGAAATGCAATGAATGATCAGTGATGAGTTTACATAACAAACAGAAGATGAGATGTAAGGAGAGAAATAACATGTGCAGGAAAAACAGAAAGAGTGAGAGGAGGAAAAAACACACGACCATCTGTAAGGACGAGGGAGAGAGAGAGAGAGAGAGAGGAGAGAGAGAGAGAGAGAGAGAGAGAGGGAGAGGGAGGTGGTGCTCATGTTGTGTAGTTGTTGTGAGAAGCCGCTCGGTGCCTCAGGGTTTGGTGCCATTTGGTGCCTGTTTGGATAACGAGCCTCACAAAACACACACACACTGAAATTCACACAGCAACACATCGATATAGAAACATATACACACACACACACACAATCACACACTGTCTCTCTCTCTCTCTCTCTCTCTGGTAAAGCAAGCTCTGCATAAACTGTGTCTCACTAACACACATTTCCCAGAGTCCCTGTTGTTTCCTAATGTAGAGCGCTGCAAGCCTTCAGGGCAGAGGAGCAGGACGGTTGCTGGTTCCAATCCCTGGGACAATATGGCCACAGAAACGTGAATGGGAGTATCGTCCCCTCGCTATGAAACATGTTTCTAATCCCAGCGTGCGTCTGATTACTAAACATTGGTTCAGAACACGAGAAAGAGTTCGTCCATCGTACAGATTCAACACACCAGGGCTTCAGAGGTGTGTGTACTCTTAGATTCCTTTGGACTGTTTCTAGTCTCTAAAAGTGTTTTCACGTTCCTGACGTGTTCCTGACGTGTCCTGGAGCTTCTGTATCTCAGTCAGTTTCTCTGGACATGTTCTGGATCTTCTCCTGCAGCCTCCTGGTAAAATGTGAGGAACCAGCAGGACAATGTGTGGAAGCTTCCCAGTGAGCGAGTGGACGTGTTGATGAGGTTTGAGGAAGAGGAGCGGTACACGTAGAAGATGAAGAGAGCTGTACTCTACTGTGACTGTAATGTGACTGTAAACAGATTTAGATCACCACAAGAAATACCTACACACACACACACACACACACACACACACACACACACACACATCTTGAGCTGAGGGTTGAAAGGAAAAGGGTTCATCAATGAAGGAGCAGGAGTAGGAATATGATCAGGAAATACCATTTCTTTTCTGTATTGTTGACCTGATGGAGGCGCTAGAGAAGAAATCAGATGTTCAACACAACAAAAACAGACGATGTAACAGCTGCCTAATCATCTCTATCGCCCCCTGGTGTTTGGATGCAGGGGGGGTAGTGTTTCTGTTTGATTGGAGGAAATTAATGAAACTTTGTTTGGTTGCCATGGTAACATCATTATGGCATGACAAGCAGCATCAGCACCTTCAGATGCAGCACTCCACAGTACTTTACAGTACTACAGTACTTCGCAGCACTACAGTACTTCACAGCAGTATACAGTACTCCACACTAGTTGAGATGCACCAGATGAACGTCCTTGTGATTCAAACATTTTATCGTCGGAGGTGAAGACTGCAGCTGCTTCTTCTTCTACTGTATAATTCTGTCTCTTCTTCCTGTGATTGGTCCAAAAGTCCAAACTATCCAACAAAGTGTTTTCACTGCAAAGCAACAGAACCATCGTCTGAAAGGCTCTTTTTTTCTGTCCTGGCAGATGTGTACTCTCACGCAGCCCATTCACCGGCTGTGAAACATCTGGACAATGTGATGTGTTCTCCTGTGAGTTCACTCAGACATTATCAGAGCTCGGTCCACAGCCTCTGACTCTGATGTGAATGTTCTCACATACGGCCTCTCCAGATCGTTTACAGAGATTCAGTTCAGTGCAGATCTGAAATCAGCTTCAGAGCCTCGATTCCATCTGAGAGTGACTCCGCTGCACCTGATGATACAAGATGAGACTGACTGTCTTCTGGTTTTTATACTGTGTGTCAGTCAGAGTGGACAGTGTGTGTGTGTGTGTGTGTGTGTGCGTGTGTGTGTGGGTGTGGGTGTGGGTGTTATCAACTACATGTGACTCCATGCTTCAGTGTATCAGTGTGTGTTTGTATTGTTTGTGCAGGAACTGGCATCATCGCTCTGACACTGTAACCCACATAAACCAGATAGTGTGTGTGTGTCTGTGTGCGTCCGTGTGCGTCCGTGTGTGTGTGTGTGTGTATGTGTGTGCGTCTGTGTGTGTGTGTCCTGCAGAATGCGGGTTGCATCCAGTGTTGTTAGTTACTGCCCCTGGCTATGAATGCAGAATGACAAACAGAAACAGAGCATGTGTGTGTGTGTGTGTGTGTGTGTGTACATGCATGTTTAAGTGAGTGCAAAGGTGGAGGAATAACACAATATCAGAAACTAATATCAATTAAAAAACTGTATGTGTGTGTGTGTGTGTGTGTGTATCTGTGTGTGTGTGTTTGTGTGTGTGTGTGTGTGTGTGTGTGTGTGTGTGTGTGTGTGTGTGTGTGTGTGTATGTGTGTGTGTTTGTCGTCTTCCCCCGGACTCATGTGGTTTCACAGGAAAAACAGGCTGCCGAGCAGAGCCAAGGTTTCTATGTGAGTGTTATCTTGTTTACATGCTGCAGTGGGTTTATATGCGATGTGGGTGTTGGTGTGTGTTGTTGTGTGTTTTTGTGGGTAGTCCTGAATTCTACAGAGTGTTGTTGTGTTGTAGGGATTTAACAGAGAATAATGCAGTGACACTAAACCAGGCTCGTGTCTGTTTATCCAACAGACACAGGAGCTAAATGTCAGTGTTCTAGATTCTAACCCTGGTTACAGACACTCATCAGGACCCCTTCGTCTGAATGTGATCTGTTTTTCAGATCACTGGGAGTTTCCCATGTTCTGATTAGTTGAATTGTTTTAGACTGAACAGGCGAAAAATAACTCCAGGAAGCACTGATGATAATTATTTTCCTCGTCAGCCTAAATCCAGAGTAGCTCTTCGATAACCACTGAGACTTAGTAGAGCTCCAGTTGAATCTTGTGCACGTTCGAAAAACAATCTACTGACATGGTGAATGATGTGAAAAGTAAAACCCAGCATGAAGTGTGTTTATGAGCCTCAGGCCAGGTTTCCCTTCTATTTGTCACCTGTCTGTAAAACGCTCAGAAACAAGTGACGATCATAAATCTGTGTGAGCAGTCGAGGCTTCACCTGAGCAGACCACTGACAAATGAACACCGTGTTGTACATGATTATGAACTAACTGTAGCCTAAGGCCTGTTTATACCGTTCATCTCAACATTTCAGATTTCTCTGAAAGCTCCAATATAAACAATGTGGCCTGAAAACCAAGCATGGAGCAAATACCCCAGTTTAATGTGATTAAACCCAAATGTACTGGACATAGTGTTATTCTGAAAATGCAGATCCTTGTAAAGCGTCGACAGGAACAACCCTCACCATTAGAACAGCCTGGGAGACCACACGCAGGGCAAAGAAAGCTGATCATGGTTCCACTCGCTGCTCATGAAGCTCAAGTGAAGAACGTCTATCAAATCAATGTCCTCGAATCAAGTTAACAACCAGAAAGAGGTTTTATACCAACAGATTGTCTTTAGGGTTTATATGACAGTGACTTTAATGAAGGAGACATTCTGTTCATCTTCAGGTTGATCGTTTCAATGAGTGTTATGAGTTTATAATGTTTTCATTAGTCTTCAGACTGTCCATCGCTGCAGCTCCTCCTCTCAGCCTCTGTCTCAAACACTTGGCTCCTGAAATGTGATTGGTC
>CM076725.1:24646323-24801323 GCA_038501795.1 Pseudopleuronectes americanus | reverse complement strand
AGAAGAAGATTACAGACAGTGTGCGTGGCGCAACACCAACGCGCCCTCCCACCGCGCCACAGGCCGGGGGGGAGGAGGTGGGAGAGGAGGCGCCGACATGCACGGGGACAGCACCGCCACCTCCTTCAGTGATGTCACCCTCTACATGGACGAGGGCTGCCTCCCCTCCTCGCCCATGTCCCGCCCCACCTCCAACTCTGACACGGAGTACTGGGGAGGAGGGCGAGGAGGAGGTGCAGGGGGGAGGGAGGACAGCAGGGAGACGGAGGGAGGAAGCAGCCGGAGGAGCAGCACGCCCTGTACAGAGTGTCGGGGGGAGTACAGAGGGAGGGCAGGAGGAGGAGGGGGAGGAGGAGGAGGAGGAGGACACCTCCCTGTCCTGACCATCGAGCCGCCCAGTGACAGCTCAGTGGACATGAGTGACAGGTCAGTTCAACCAATCAGAGAGCTTCTACAAAAGCTGTTACCATGTTCTTAATCTGATTTTAAAAAACAGACTAAATAAAGATGGACGACAAGACAGCTCCTAAAAGGTGAAGCCAAATCATCTCCATCGCCCCCTGGTGTCTGGCTGATTGATAGGTCCCATATAAACTCGGTCTCCTCCATGTTAGCAGATGGGACATGGACCAACGTAGATGAGACTGTAGTTCTTATCTACTTCGTTCAAGTTTCTGATCAGTTAAGTTTAAATTAGTTATTTGATGATATAAAAAGGGGCTGAGACGCCATGATCGACAGCTGAGACGGACTCCTGATTGGTCGAGTATCATCAGGACCTCGGCTCCTTATCGGAGTTGTTTTGGCTTCAGATGTGGAGACGTGTCGTCCATCTTTGTTCACAGTCTCTTCACCTGCAGTTTGATATCGGTGCATTGACGGAGAAACATTGATTCCATAAGTTTAACCTTGTTGTTTAAATCTGAAGGTCAGAGCGCGGCTCCATCGGACGCCTGGTGTACGAACAGGAGCCGTCGGGAGTCGAGCGAGGAGAGCGGGAGAGGAGGGCGGGAGGAGGGGAGGAGGAGAGCGGGGAGGACGAGCGGGGGGGGGAGGAGGGGGAGGAAGCAGCGAAGCCGACTCGCCGCAGGGAACCATCAAACACAAACCCAACGGCCGCTCGGTGGCCACGGCGCAGGGGCAGACCCGCAGCCCGGCCAACGTGCCCCTGCCCATCCCCTCGGCCCGGACCCTGCCCTCACACCCGCTACCCCACCCGCTGCAACACCCGCACCCCCACCCCCACCCCGCGCCCATCCCCCACCTCCCCACCATCCTCCACCACCACCCGCAGTACAGCCAGCCACACGTCATGCACATGCACCACGGGCACGCCGGCGGCCCGTACATGCAGCACCCACACCACTTCAACCAGCACCACTACCACCACCTGCACCACCACCACCTGCCCCATGGTTACCCAGAACCCCCCTCTTCCCCGCTGCCGTCCCCCGTGCCACCGCTCACACCTCTCTCTCCCCTGCCGCTGCCGCTCACGCCCTCGCCGCTGTCGTCCTCCTCGTCCTCGGCTCTTCAAAACATGGAGGCGCAGCAGCAGCACCTCGCCCACCACCCCCACCTCCACCACCACCACCTGCTGTGCTCGGACGGAGACAACGAGAGCGTCAACTCCACCACCACCAACTCCAACGACGACACCACCGTCAACAACTGCAGCTCCGGCTCGTCGTCTCGTGACAGCCTGCGCGAGCCACTAGGGGGCGCCCCACTGGGGAAACAGACCTATCAGAGGGAGAGCCGCCACAGCTGGGACTCACCGGCCTTCAACAACGACGTGGTGCAGCGGCGGCAGTATCGCATCGGACTCAACCTGTTCAACAAGTAAGTGTTTGCACCTGGAAACAGAATCGAACTCTGTAACCAAATAAAAGTGAAGAGAGAAACGGGTGAAGAAACAATGTTAACACAAATAAAGACATGTTTATGAAAGGAAGTGAAGTGAGAGCGTCTCTCTGTGGCGACAGGAAGCCGGAGAAGGGGATCCAGTACCTGATCGAGAGAAGCTTCGTGTCCGACACGCCGGTGGGCGTCGCCCGCTTCATCCTGGAGAGGAAGGGACTGAGCAGGCAGATGATCGGAGAGTTCCTCGGCAGCCGGCAGCAGTTCAACAAGGACGTCTTAGAGTGAGTAGACGTCACATGACTTCCACAGCTGACGGGTCCATGTGTTGTTTCCATGACGCAGACACCTAGTGGCTGCAGTCGGTATGTTTCTTCCTCAAATTCGCCTCAAACGTTAACGTAGACTCACAGACCAGCTGATTCGATTCCAGGGGTCAAAGGTCAAAGCTACGTTGACCTCACAAAACATGTCTTTGATACCTCAATCTGTCTTTAGGGAATGTGTTCACATTTTGTTCAGCTGTCACTTGGACTCAAAGATGTGAAATCTCTGCTTCAGGAAATCAAGAGGGGTTGTGGGAAATAAGGTCTTATTGTTGAGTCTTGATGTTTTACAGTTTAACACTGATACTAATAAATCCATCAGGCTCTGATCCTGACACCAGTGGTTTGTGAATTCAACATTTCATTTCCACTGTGGAAGATGATTTCCTGGTTTCCTGTTTCCGTCTGTAGCTGCGTCCTGGACGAGATGGATTTCTCTGGGATGGACCTGGACGACGCTCTGAGGAAGTTCCAGTCTCAGATCAAAGTTCAGGGCGAAGCTCAGCGGGTGGAGCGACTGATCGAGGCCTTCAGGTGATAAACTGCACCACAGGTTTGAGTCCCAGAGGAGATTCCGCTCGTCACAGTCTGTGATGGTGTCTCTATTCCTCTCTCTCTCTTGCTCTCTGTAGTCAGCGGTACTGTGTTTGTAACCCGGTGCTGATCCGACAGTTCCAGAATCCAGACACCATCTTCATCTTGGCCTTTGCCATCATCCTCCTCAACACGGACATGTACAGCCCCAACGTCAAGCCAGAGAGGAAGATGAAGCTCGAGGACTTCATCAAGAACCTGCGAGGTCGGTATCATCTTCATCGCTCACAATCAGTGGAGTCAGTCTTCAATGACTATTTAAAAACAGTCGTAGACTTAGAGAGAAGAGAAAGTCTGCAGCTCAGAGTCGCTCACTCACAACTTGTCTAATATTCAAATCATTCATTCTAAGAACTTGTTGCCCCGTCATGTTTGTACAGTAGCCCCGAGTAGACAAACCAAACGGGGTCCGGTGTTTTCACGCTAGTTTCTCCGATACGCTTGTCACTACCCACTGAACCTGTGTGTTTCCACCAGGCGTTGATAACGGTCAAGACATCCCCAGAGAGCTGCTGGTGGCCATCTATGGAAGGATCCAGAAATGGGAGCTGAGGACCAACGATGACCACGTGTCCCAGGTCCAGGCAGTAGAGAGAATGGTGGTCGGCAAGAAGCCTGTAAGAAACTTCTGGCATCTATGCAACTATATCTTTCTACATGTTGATGCAATGATCAGGATGAATAAATATATGCAGACCTTTATAAAAAAAGGGAGGTGAACATTTTGGAAATGCAATGTCCCGAGAGGATGAACCTAGACATGTTGACCAAACATGTGTGTGTGTGTGGTGTGTGTGTGTGTGTGTGTGTGTGTGTGTGTGGTGTGTGTGTGTTTGTGTGTGTGTGTGTGTGTGTGTGTGTGTGTGGTGTGAGTGTGTGTGTGTTTGTGTGTGTGGTGTGTGTGTGTGTGTGTGGTGTGTGTGTGGTGTGTGGTGCAGGTCCTGTCGCTGCCTCATCGCCGGCTCGTTTGCTGCTGTCAGCTGTTCGAGGTTCCCGATCCGAACCGCGCCCAGAGGAGCAGCGTCCACCAGAGGGAGGTGTTCCTGTTCAACGACCTGCTGATGGTAACAACACACGTCTCAGTCTGCAGATTAAACTTGATCATAAAGAAATCGCTTTAATCCTACAACTCTATTCAAAGGTGGTTATCTGGAGCTCATTTTGTGACCAGAACCAGTAAAGTTTGGAGATGAAGCCTCCAGTGGTGAAAGCATCTGTACGACTTCATGACTGTTGAAGCAGCATCGTTGTGACAGAAGCTCTCGTAAATGAATAATTATTGTATTTAAAGATCATCGTGCATACAGTTTGTCATCGAAATAGATACTCGTTTGGGCGATCTGGTAGATTATTCTCATCTCGGTGAGTGTGGTTTGGTTGTCTATGGGGACATTCTAGTGTGGTTCTAGGATAATGATGTTGGTAGCTAATCGGTGGGTGGTGTAAGCATTTATTATTTGTTTATTTGGTTGTGGGGACTGTTGATGATGAATCAGCTGAGGGGAGGGAAGAATGGGGAGAGGGGGAGGCAGAGAGAAGATTTAAGGGTAATTCGAAGAGGAGAGGAAGAGGAAGAGGAAGAGGAAGAGGAAGAGGAAGAGGAAGAGGAAGAGGAGAGGAAGAGGAGAGAGAGGAGAGAAGAGGAGAGAGGAAGAGGAGAGGAGAGGATAGGAAGAGAAGAGAGAAGAGAGAGAAGGCGAAGAGAAAGAGGAAGAGGAAGAGACGTTGAAGCAAGAAGAGCAGAGGACGAGAAGAGGAAGAGGAAGCAGGAAGAGCAGAGGACAGAGGACGAGAAGTTGAAGCGCAGAGAAGAGTCAAGAGCAAGCGAAGCAGGCCGCGCAGAGCATCGAAGAGCTGAGGCAGCTGACACTGAGGACGCAGCAGAGTCGATTACGCGGACGCGTACGCTAAGCGACGAGAAGCGACGCGCATACTACGAGTCCCGCGACCGACTCCTCTCCTCTACTCTCTCTACCCTGCTTCCTCTTCCCTATCCTCTCCTCATCCTCTCCACGTACTCTTACACTACCTTTCCTCTTCCTCTTCCTCTTCTCTCCTCACTCTTCCTCTTCCTCTCCTAATCCTCGCTCTTCTCTCTTCCTCTTCCTCTTCCGCTTCCTCTTCCTCTTCCTCTTCCTCTTCCTCTTCCTCTCCTCTTCCTCTCCTCTTCCTCTTCCTCTTCATCTTCATCTTCCTCTTCTAATCCTCTCCTCTCCTCTCCTCTTCCTCTTCCTCTTCCGCTTCCTCTTCCTCTTCCTCTTCCTCTTCCTCTCCTCTTCCTCTCCTCTTCCTCTTCCTCTTCCTCTTCCTCTTCCTCTCCTCTTCCTCTCCTCTTCCTCTTCCTCTTCCTCTTCCTCTTCCTCTCCTCTCCTCTTCCTCTTCCTCTTCCTCTTCCTCTTCCTCTCCTCTCCTCTCCTCTCCTCTCCTCTCCCTCTTCCTCTTCCTCTTCCTCTCCTAATCCTCTCCTCTCCTCTTCCTCTTCCTCTTCCTCTTCCTCTTCCTCTTCCTCTTCCTCTTCCTCTTCCTCTCCTAATCCTCTCCTCTCCTCTCCTCTCCTCTTCCTCTTCCTCTTCCGCTTCCTCTTCCTCTTCCTCTTCCTCTTCCTCTTCCTCTCCTCTTCCTCTTCCTCTTCATCTTCATCTTCCTCTTCTAATCCTCTCCTCTCCTCTCCTCTTCCTCTTCCTCTTCCTCTCCTAATCCTCTCCTCTCCTCTTCCTCTCCTCTTCCTCTTCCTCTTCCTCTTCCTCTTCCTCTTCCTCTCCTCTTCCTCTCCTCTTCCTCTTCCTCTTCCTCTTCCTCTTCCTCTTCCTCTCCTCTTCCTCTCCTCTTCCTCTTCCTCTTCATCTTCATCTTCCTCTTCTAATCCTCTCCTCTCCTCTTCTTCTCCTCCTCAGGTAACAAAGATCTTCCAGAAGAAGAAGACTTCAGTAACGTACAATTTCCGTCAGTCCTTCCCTCTGGTGGACATGCAGGTCCACACCTTCCAAAACACCTGTAAGTGCTCCTCTCCCTCCTTCTCTCACTCCTGCATCACTCTTTCTACTCATCTCCTTCTCCTCTCATCCATCTGCTCTCTCCATCTGTGTCGGCTCATCTTCGTTTAATTTCTTATACTTCTTCTCTCGCTCATCTCTCTATCTTTACCCGACAGTCAGCAGGTTCTAAAGACACCGGAGTTTGTTCATAATGATTATAAATGTGCTGCTTGAAGCGTAGAAAGCGAAACGTGAGGAAAGATCTGGAGCTGTGGGATGTGGACGATATGAGAGGATGAGAGTTGGTTGTTGTGTTGTTCAGTAAGTTGCTTGTTGTGTTGTTGTGTTGTTGACAGTTCTGGTTCTCCTGGTGGAGCTAAACGGGACTTGGCAGACTGTGGTGATGACTGTGACCAGGACAGATTGTCCCATATGATTCATCAGCACAGTCGCACGTCTGCTGTGTGTGTGTGTGTGTGTGTGTCTGTCTGTGCGTGTGTGTGGGTGGATGCTCTTATGTGTATCTGTGTGTGAGTGTATATGTACAAGTATGTGTGTGTGTGTATGTGTGTGTGTGTCATGTTGCAGGATGGGAGGAAATGTGTGTTTGTCATAGGCTACATCTGGGGACCATGACTATAGTCCACTAAATTGAGGACACAGCTTTTGTCCAATTTAATGTCCCCAGAAAGGTCCAAAGTAAACATATGCAAATTATGTATTTATGATATAAACTCAGTTTTTCAGTTTAAAGTGCAGATTGAAAGTTTGTGTGATAAAACCTCATCAAGCTGCTGCTGCTCGATGTGACGTCATTCAGCCGCAGTCACACAACATCCACACAACATCCACACAACATCCACACAACTACACTGGAAATCTCTGCTACAGACACGTCTGGCTTCCAAAGTCCAGCGTTACAGAGACGTTTAAACAGAGAACTCTGATAATCAGCTCAGAACTACAGTGTGTAACATCTTGTGTGTGTGTGTGTGTGTGTGTGTGTGTGTCTTTCAGACTACCCTCATGGCATCCGACTGACGTCAGCGAACCCCGGAGGAGAGAGGAAGGTGCTGATCGTCTTCACAGCTCCGAGTCAGCAGGACCGAGCTCGCTTCACCTCCGACCTCCGAGAGAGCATCGCAGAGGTGCAGGACATGGAGAAGTACAGGGTGGAGTGTGAGTGTCCTCCTCTCTGGGGTACAAGGGGTGCAGTAACAGTAGGAGAGGTAGAAGCAGTACTAATACACAGGGTCAGTACCAGAGGCAGTAGAAGTTGTATTCAGTCACAACTGGCAAAGATGAGAACACCACAAAGTTGAAAATGTTTTTGGACACCACAACAGAAGTTAGCAGTTAGCTTCCTTCTCCAGGGACCGAACTCATGTGAGCTACGCTTCCTGTTCGGTCTGAACCTGAACGAACCCTCAGTGGTAGCGTGTTAACGATCATCATGGTCAATTTTACCAAATGTTTTGATTCTCATTGTTCATGGACGACCATGTTGATGTTTGTCTCTCTTTTCGCCATCTCCCCTTCAGCCGAGCTGGAGAAGCAGAAAGGGGTGATGCGTCCCGGCATGTTGACGGGCGGAGGACCCGGAGGCGGGGCCAACACCGGGGGTGGGCCCGTAAAGGGCGAGGTGCTCAATGGCACCCTGGGTAGGCCGTGCCTCGATGACACGTACGCCTCGGTGGACGGACTCAAACGCACGGCACTCAGCTCATCGTTGAGAGACCTCTCAGAAACAGGTGAGGACGTTTCACTGCTGCAGCTGTTTATTAAGAATCAGAACAAAGTTTCATCTTTGTCTTAAACAACTGATGAAAAGAGATGAAATCTAATAACACAATTCAGTGCAGTGTAATACTGTGCGGCTCCGTCGCCACCTGCTGGACAGCTGCAGAAACTACAATAGAAAACGATAGGGGGTTTGCTGGTATTTATTGAAGAAGAAGAAGAAGAAGAAGAAGAAGAAGAAGAAGAAGAAGAAGAAGAAGAAGAAGAAGAAGAAGAAGAGAGAAGAAGAAGAAGAAGAAGATGACAGACAGCATTACATAAAAACAGTAATAACCAAAAACAGAATAGTAACAATATAAAGAAAACGACTTCAAACTAGTTAAAGTAAGGTCACAAGTTGAAAAATTCTTAAACTTATAAAAAAGTTATGATAGATTATTAGTCAAATTAACTTCAAGTGAGAAAGTACATGTCATTGATATCCAGCAGAAAAAACCTGCATTATTGATAGAATATTACTGACATTTTATTATTAATTCCCACACAGGGAATCTAAATAATTTTAATGTTCAGGTAGAACATAAATACACAAAAACATAAATAGATGTTTTTAAACTGTTCTGTGGATGTAAGAAAGTACATATTCTCATACTGTAATTAGTACAAATTTGAGATACTATTCCTGCCACTAAATATATGAAAATATACTGAACTTGAACTTTTACTGGCAAATAATTAAATTTGACAAAGATATTTTTAAAGAAAAGCCGATTATAGTTCCAGGTTTTTTTTGCTTTATAAATAAATAAATTTACAGATTATATACATATACTATTAGATATTTAATATCATTGTAACATTGAGGTTGGGTTTGGGGAAACAAAAAATGTGTTTAGTTTTTGTTATTAATGCTGCTTATCTGCTATATTTATTTTTCTCTTTCTCAATGATTGCGTCTCGTGAGCCTGTGTCCGACTCGCAGGTTATGACATAATGATAAATCACAGTCATTGTAACCCTGCCTCATTCTGATTGGGTAACAGGGAAGCGAGGTCGTAGGAACAGTGTGGGATCATTGGACAGTACCATTGAAGTAAGTGCGACAGGGGGCGGGGCTGAAAGCATGCGTGATGTCACACACGCCGCTAACTGCATGTTTGTGTTTTTGAAAAGGTGACGTGTCATTGGTCATACACTCGTTCGTCCACGCTGCATGTTACTAAACACGCTACACGTTCAATCAGCCAATGGAAACATATTTGAGCATTGATATGAAGCATAAACTGTAAATGAAGAAAGACGACACTTGGACAAACCCAATAGTGAAGCCAAAGCATCTTGTTCGCCCCCTGGTGGCTGGCCTCACCACACGATCACTACTACACAGCAATGACTGTGCATGACATCATCACCTCAATATGGCAGCATTCGTAAATAAGATGTTTTTAGTTTAATTTCTGTATAACGGGAGGAAGTGTCGTCCATCTTCATTCACAGTTTATGATACAAACAGAAAAATAATCAATGTTCCAGATGTGCACCTCTGGACCACCGGGACGTCCACAGATGTTTTCCTGTGTTGTTTTTTGTTTGAGCTTCATGTTTCTTCTTTGTTTGTTTCTGCATCTTAACTCTTAACACGTTTTAAACTTTCACAGCAAAGTGGACGTTTGATTAACAATTTTCTACTAGTAAAACAATCTTCATTGATTTCTGTTAATGTCATGTGACATCAACAGTTTCAGGTTCTAGGTTCTGTATTAAATTCTCACATTTCCTTCTTCTTATGTTCTCTTCTCCCTCCTCCGCCTCTCAGGGTTCCATTATTAGCAGCCCCCGGCCACACCAGCAGCGCCCCCTGCCTACTGGAGGTCTGTCTTACTGCCCCATGATGGTCCCTTCTTCTCCAGCAGCCTACCGGCCACACCGCCCAACTCAGAGCCCCGGTACAGGGGTGGGGGGTGGGCCGGGGCTCTGTCACAACCAGGGAGGGGTCACCACCTCCCCACTGGTGAGCGGGGGAGGGGCTGGGGGCGGAGGAGGGATGGCGAGTGGGGGAGGCCCGACGGGCGGCGGCCTGCTGGGGAACTTCTTCGGCAGCCGCAGAGGGAAGGTTCCTGGTCCCCTGACGATGATGACACCAACTCCTCAGGGTCCTCCAAGTCCTCTGATGATATCATCACCCCCCCACTACCCCGCCCCCGCCCCTCCCGTCGTCCACCCATCCGCCCCTTCCCCAGGCCCCTCCCCATCGCCCCACCTCGGTCCGTCGGACTCGGGAGGAGTTGGAGGGGGAGGAGGTATGGGAGGGGGACCGTCCAAGCTCCAGGCTTTGCACGCCCAGTATTGCCATGGCAACAGTGGAGGAGGAGGAGTCAGTGTTACTGGGCACCAGCAGCAGCAAACGCCACCCCCACCCTACCACCATCATCACCGCTACCACATGCAGAGCGTTCCCCAGCACCACCCGCTCTCGCACAGGTTCTCCGCCCCCCGGCGCCAGGGCCCGTCCGGCTGCGTTCCCTCTCATACCCAGCAGCATCAGAGGATGCAGCATGGCCCCGCCCAGCACCCCCGCTACAACTTGGCCGCTGGCTTCACCACGCCCCCTCCGCTGTCCCCACACTCCCCCTTAACCCCTACTACCCCACACGGACTCTACCACTCGCACCCCGCGGCGGGCCGACCGGGTGGAGGTGCCAAACTCCCGCTTACCATCTCGCACTCTCAGCCCCACCCCCACGCTCACACACACTCTCACAACCACGCCGCTCACGCACACTCCCCCCTCAGCCCCTCCCCCTCCGTCTCCCCCTCCACCCACTTCATCTTTTCCCCCCCACCACCCCAGACACCCTCGGCGCGCCTCGTCAGCCAAACGCCTCCTCAGCCTTACGCTCCTCAGTATCCGCCCCTCTCCTCCATTCCGCCTCCCCCTCCGCACTCCCCCTTGCCTCCCCCTTCAACAGCACCACTCTCCCCGCACCCAGGGGTGGGTGGAGGGCAAGGGGGGGGGACCCAAATCGAAACCTGTCAGCCGGATCAGCACGGTGGTCTGAGAAGGCAGAAGCCAAGGACGGTGGTCAGCCGCCCTGCTGTGAGCGTCCGGGGGTCGGTCCTGAGAAGGAGCAGGAGAGGGAGGAGGAGAGGAGGAGGAGAGAGAGGAGGGCAAGTGCAGGTGCATCAAAATGGCCACCTGGTGAGATGGAGAGCACTTAGAGCGGGGAAGAGGAAATTACTCAGCCTGTGTTATTTCCACATCCACTTCCCCCGCAGGTAGAAAGACTCTACAGAGAGATGTCTGCTGGGTAACTTTGTCCTGTCCGCGCCGTCCTGCAACGTCTCATCTTCCCCCAGCGGTGTCCTTCTGAGGTGGCCTGGGACCGGAGCGGCCATGTTTGTAGTTTTTCATCTACAGAGGACGTGTCATATTGTGAGTTAGAATTTGTGAGTCGCTGTAGTGGACAAACGGTTCAGGGACCAGATGTGAAGGGAACAGTGCCTGAGAACTCCTCACGGAAGTTAGCGCTCGATGCTAACACCACGTACCGTGTCTGAAGAGACGGTTCTGGGTTTTTGAGAAACCTGAGAACGAGACGAGTCCTTTAGTTAGTGTCCAAAACTAGTCTTGCACCATTTTGTTTTTGGCACAAAAAGCACTTGTTGTTGTGGTCGTTGAGGTATGAAGAAGCCATGAGGTGTCGCTGAGAAGCTGAAGTGCTTTGCATTAATCTGGTGCCGTTTCTGTGTCTTAGACAGGGATGCATGACCTGTGCAATATCTACTGGGTGTCAGTGCGTCTATGGTTTCAATCCTTTATGCAGATTCGTCCTCATTTAAAGCCACAGTCCAGCTTTAATTTGGTTGAGACAGTGAAGGTTACCGAAGACTTTACTTTCTACGTGGACGATAAACTTTTTTTAAACTTTCAAAAAGCCATCACAACAAAACTGAAGACGCCTTTTTACCTTTTGTTTTGCAAAAATGACAAAAAGCCTTTAGTGTTTGTGGATTACAGGGTTTCAGCAGGGGGCGCTCTACTGTGGTTTATCGATTGGGACTTTAAAATGGGGATGTTGACATTTTACCTTGTCATTTTTTTCAATAACTTGTAAAGGGAGATATATTTAATAATTTGTACTAAATCAGAGAATGTCGCCCCGTATTACTTCGTCCTAGTTATATGAAAGTAAAAGCTTGAATTTGTCAGAAACTATAAATATGTCAGCTGTGATTGATGCTCCATGTTGTTTGTGACCCTCCATGTTGCCAGGGAAGGAGATTATGCTAAAACAGGGTGCAGTCTGGGAAACAGAGTCTTTTGTGTGACTGCCTGAGATGAGGACCTAAAAGAAGACACCCAGTCTTAAAGTCATACAAACGTGATTTCAGGGTAAATTAAACACGATCTTCCTCTACTGTAACTCTACCTACACTGGAAACATCAATTTAACTGGGTGGGAAATTATAATGTTTGGAAGATGTGAACTGTGTGAGGGCGGTGAGCCGCCTGGTTTGTGTCTGAACAATCCGTCAAACATCCTCAGAGCCTGATTCAGATCAGGAGAAAGAAAAAACCTGAACGGTAAAAAGAGAGAGAGAGAGAAACATCACGAAGTTCAACAGGCAGCGAAACTCACAAAGCGTTTTCTACAAACACCAAATCTCAGCTAATATATCAATTATTCTAAACTCGAAACAATATATTATGTTTTTGTACTTTTCAGATATACTGTTTCAATGTCGTTATTCCAAGGTGACGGTTAAAATGTCACAGTGTAACTACCCAGAATAAATACTTGATACATTAATATTGTACTATAAACTTCCCAACATGTTAAACCTTTGCAATTACACGAAAATGTATTTATGTAGGTTCATAAAAACGTGTCAAACCTTATTTCATCAAACCTTTACCAGCATTCAGCTCATAAAAGATAATAATAACATCCAACCCAGTCTGAGGTTTGTTAGTTTCTCTCAACAGTTTAATCCCACATCCACTTCCTGTTGTCGTCTTGCAAAATGGAGATAAAGGTGCCTTCAGGCAGAGGGATGCTAAAAAAGAAAGACTACATTGACGTTCAAAGACAATTCATCATCTAAATCAATGATAAATTGATTGATTGTATCATTTCACAATAATAGATATCAGCCATTGACTGCATTGTGTTAATCTGACTGAGCTCATCCGACACAAAAGAAGCTGAAAACTGGACCTGACTCCGTCGTGAAGGACTCGACACGTCTCAGAAGTAAAGTGCAGGACATGTTTCATCCTCACAAGAGAATTGTTCTCTAAGAAACTCATTATTACACGTTATTTTTGCACTTTAAGTTAAGACGCCAGTATTGAAGTGTATTTTCTCTTTGTTCTGCTGAGTCCAGATGACCCTGATCTCAGGTCAGGAAGCCCATGATGTCCGGTAGAAAGCCCGTCAGTGATGATCTCTCTCCTGTCACACTGACCGGTTCTGTCAAATGAATATTTACCGATGTGGAACTGGGGGATGATGGGATATTTCTCTGATGCTCTGACTTCAAACATCAACGACACAGATCTAGTTTCCCAGTGAGGATGTGAATGCTCAGCTGTAGATATTATCTGTACAGTGTGTTCTGTTTTCAATGGGCAGCAGCATCAATCTGTGACAGGTTCAGAATCGCTTGAATTAACAAAATGTTCGCTCTAAAAGCAGAAGCTCATCAGGGTTCTTCAGGCTCCTCAGCCTCCCAGGAAAACTATAGAAAATGTTGTTTTATCCTGAAGCCCTTTATGTTTGTGACTTTGTGAAAAAAACATTTTGGATTATTATATTATAATTTTAATTTCCTCAAGGAACCATCCTGGTTACCTGTTGTTTTCAATCTGAAGAACCCTTTTGACTTTTTGGAGTGTGCTACTGATATTATTAATATTGTTGTGTGACAAGCTTCTACTAACATTACGTACTCCTTGGGCCGTTTTTATATTTTTAGCATTTTTTTATTTTGTCATGTGCTTATGAGTGTGAGATGATTGATTAATTTTCTTCCCCTGATTTGGGCTTTTTGTAACTGTACTAAAATCGTTTTAATTTGTAATATGTTTACAACTAAACCAAGAACTTTCTGTTACTAACATTCAACTTCTTCTGACATGTTTAACACAGACTGTGATAATGATTTCCACTCGCTCCCGTAAACACGTCTGCACATCGTCCTGAAGCCTCTCAACAACTTTTAACACGTCTGTGACAATTCACATGACCAGTACAAGTCGAGCTGCTGGGAGTTGTGGGCCGTCGGGTCCCTGTCATGTCTCTGCAGGGACCCACAGACACGCTGCCTCTTTGCCGAGGCCTTAAAGTCAAACTAATCCAGACCAACTTGATTCACAGAGTTCTCGAGGAGCGGTGGATCAAACCTACCTCGCATGGATCACTCAACATGTCACACTGTTTCACTGCATGTTGGACCCGAGTCGAACACATCGGAGTTCCCATTTTAAAGTTCTGTTCCTGAGTTTCTGCATGTTGTTACTTTAACAAACCACAAGGACTGGACACGACGGCCAGACCTTCAGGTTTTACATTTCTTCTCCTTTGGCTTTGAATTTAGTGTCTATGTCTAAAAACTGATATCGACTTGAGGGGACGTGATTCCTGCTGCAGATAGATTTTCCATCACTATCAACATGTGTGTGGCTGAAGCAGCCAGTGTTGCAACTTTTTGTGTTTTAATAATTTATGAAACTAATAATATTTAATATTATTACTAAGCTTAACTTCCACCTTTTATAACATTACCCAGGCGTCTATCAATGTTTTCGTTAATTTCTCATGACATATTGAGGATAAAAGATCCTATTTGTTGTAGAGATCTATGAGTTTGGTGAAGATTATCAGAAAACAATTGTTTTATTACAAATGCTGGATTCCTTTGTCTTTTCTATTGGATGTGGAATTTGACATCAGGTTGAAGAATAAAAAACATTTCATTGCAAAATAAATGCATGTGTGCACTTTACATTCTGGAGTAGAATTCCAACATCTCTGGAATCAAACTACCAACTCAACTCAAATGGTCCAATGTTATATCTGTGTGATGGATTATCTATCTGCAAGCAGGTTTCCATAAAAAATACTTTTTCACAGAAGTAATATGAAGTACATGTAGTGTAAGAACATGCACAAACCTAGTTATGGTTCTTTATATACTCAGATTAAAAAGGTTTTCTCTGCCCGGCCTGCTCTCCACTATCAGTTTGCATGTGGTATTTATTACAGTATCTGCACTGAATGAAATTGTAATATAAACATGAATGTACATAACCATTGTTAAATGAAAATAATGTGAGTACTCACTTTGCTCAGCAGCAGGCGGTTTGTCTGGCTGCGTCTCCACCAGGAACATGAGAGTTTGAATATCACAGAAACAGATCTGATTGACAGCTGCACGCAAAACAGAGAACTTTCAAAAAAAAATGAAGCGCCTCAGATCTGATTCAGATGAAGTTTTAATGCTCCTGTGTAAACGCAGTCTGTTTTGTGTGTATCTATAAGGGCATGGACCGGGGTCTGCGTTGTGTGTAACGAAAACAATGGACCGCTTTATGGAGTAAAAAATATTTCTTGTTTATAATGTAGAGCAAAGAGAGACTGGAATAGTCCTTGTAAAATTGTCCAAGTACAGTGTCAAATATGTGTCAACAGAGACCACATTATTTTAAAAACTATGTATGGAAATTTTAGCTGTGTATATAAATATATATTACTTGTACTTTGTTTTTTGAAATTGCAGAGATATGGAAAAGTGGAAATATTTATTGCTCTAAAGATATAAAATCTGTTCATGTTGATGGAAAGTTGTGTCCTGTTTTGTTTCAGAGTAAAACACAACGTCACATGATCTGTGCCGAGCTTCAGAATCAACACAGTGAAATAAAGAAGCTTCGCATTGAGCACAAGTTTATTTGAAACATTTATTAACTTTCTTTAATTTGTCTAATCGTGAGATTTTCAATGACATCATCTCATATATCCACGTCCAAAATGAGAAAATACAATAAATCTCAATGAAATATTTTTTTCATCATAAATAGAGAGCTGCGGTAAAGCAACTATTTAATGAACAGAACTTGCACTATTGTCATGTAGCATGGCTACATATTGCTAACTAACTGGTTCCTTTAGATAACAAACCTTCAGTTTGATTGACAATCAATCAATCAAATGTGATTTGTACGGAGCCATATTCACAAATCACACTTTGTCTCAAAGGCCACGAATAACAATATTTACAACACTGATGAAAAGAACCAGTTTGTAACTTCATGTTTAAAGTGTTTATACATAAAGTGTGATGGAGATGAAGGAGCAGATGGACTGAGGAGCTCCTGAAGGTAGAAGACGTGAGGAGACATGTTGTGTATGAAGAAGACTTCATGTGATCAGAGTCCTCGATCAGCTGACACCAGGATCAGGATCCACAATAAAACTAACTAATGCTGGCTTAAAATAATAATAATAATAAAAACAAAGAAGAAAAGCTGTAAAACAAAAACAGCTAAAAGTTATTCTACAAAAGTGTTTTTGACAAATTGTTAAGATCTGTGACATTGTTTTGTTTTGCAGGTGTTGTGTGTTCCTGCTTGAACCGGAAGTTCTCTCTTCTTCGCGTCTTCTCAAGCCGGAAAAGTTTCTGTTACAGTCACAGCTGATAAATGTGGTGAGCGACGATCAAAGGTTTAATTCAGCTTCAGATCAAAGGGTTTGAATCAAAGCGGTGAAACGATTCACAGTGAAACAGGAAGCGGGTTCAGGAGCTAACTGTGCTAACGGTAGCTGTTTGCTAACGCTAACGTCAGGTGGTAGCCGACGAGCCTTCACTGGTCCGGGGTCAGAAGGTCAGTGTCTGCGGGTTAGCTCCGCTCGTTAGCTCGGCTCGTTAGCTCCGGAAGAGCTAGCTGGTGCTACAGCTGTGCTGCTAGCTGCTAGCTGTTGCTGCTAGCCGTTAGCTGTTAGCTGCTAGCGGTTAGCTGTTAGCTGCTGCTAGCTGCTCCTCAGGCCTGTTGCTGGTTGGTTCCGCTGTGTCTCTGGGTCCCAGCTGGACTCAGTGTGTTGATATTTGTGTTAACAATTTCACTTTGTGTTGTTTCAGTGGCTGAAGTTGTCAGACTCAGTGTAGTTTGTCACGTGCTGGTGACTCCGGGTCCGAGTTCAGTGACGTGTTGGACAAGAAGAAGCGTCACAGCAGAGAAATGAACATAAAGATGGAAATTAAACAACATGTCGAATATTAAACTGCAGCTTTAAACGGTCAAAGCTGCAGTTTGACAGATGTTGCAGAAGAAGTAGTGTGTGTAGTTAATGCACAAGTGTGTGTAGTTAGTGCACAAGTGTGTGTAGTTATTCTGTGTAGTTAATTCACATGTGTGTGTAGTTAATTCACATGTGTGTATAGTTAATTTACGTGTCTGTATAGTTAATTCACGTGTGTGTAGTTAGTGCACAATTGTGTGTAATTAGTGCACAAGTGTGTGTAGTAACTGTGTGTAGTTAATTCACAAGTGTGTGTAGTTAGTGCACAAGTGTGTGTAGTTACTGTGTGTAGTTAATTCACATGTAGTTAATTCACATGTGTGTATAGTTAATTCACATGTGTGTAGTTAATCCACATGTGTGTAGTTACTGTGTATATTTAATTCACACGTGTGTGTGTAGTTACTGCACATGTGTGTGTAGTTACTGTGTGTAGTAATAGACTCACTGTATGAGTTCTCTAGCTTGATGGGCGTAGGTTGTGAGTCTGTCACAGATCATGTGACTTGTGTGTCTCTGACGTGTGGAACTTGTCCTCACAGATCATGTGACCGTGTGTCTCTGACGTGTGGAACCTTGTCCTCACAGATCATGTGACCTGTGTGTCTCTGACGTGTGGAACTTGTCCTCACAGATCATGTGACTTGTGTGTCTCTGACGTGTGGAATTTTGTCCTCACAGATCATGTGACTTGTGTGTGTCTGACGTGTGGAACCTTGTCCTCACAGATCATGTGACCTGTGTGTCTCTGACGTGTGGAACCTTGTCCTCACAGATCATGTGACTTGTGTGTCTCTGACGTGTGGAACCTTGTCCTCACAGATCGTCCCCTCGTCCGTCCTCTTGTTCCAGTTCCACAGAGCGATGGCCAGTCCAGAGCTCTTATTGGATTCCAGTATCCGCCTGTGGGTCGTCCTGCCCATCGTCTTCATCACCTTCTTCGTGGGGATCATCCGTCACTACGTCACCCAGCTTCTCCACAGCGACAAGAAGGTGGAGCTGGAGCAGGTGTCCGACAGGTGAGGCCCCCCCCCGCCGGAGGAGCTCTGTGTCCAGGTTGTTGATCTGATTGTGTCCACACAACCTGTGTGTGATCCGTTCACCCATCACTAACCTGAGTGTGTGTCTGTGCAGTCAGGTGCTCCTGCGCAGCCGCATCCTCCGAGAGAATGGAAGGTACATCCCCCGACAGGTAAACCCCGTTGTGTTTCATTTGTTACTTATGAGTTGTCTGTAGTGATGTTGTTCATTTTGAGCCAATAACCCATGAGATGATCTCTGTTATAAATGAGACGTGTTTAAACCCTGAAGGAGTGAGTGTCGAGTTGTCGTGAACTTGTTGAACCTCGTTGTGTTTTCAGTCTTTCGCGATGAGGAAACATTATTTCAACGACGCAGAGACGGGATTCTTCAAGAAGGTCAAGAGGAAGGTCGTCCCCAAGAACCCCATGACAGGTGTGTGTCTGTGTGTGTCTGTGTGTAGGAAAAACAAAGTGTTGAGCTCTGACTGTGTTGTCACAACTGAACTCTGGATATTACCCATGATCCTCTGCTTCCTGAACCTGAAGAGCTGCAGCTGGTTGTGTCTGTGACTCTCAGTCAGTTGTTCTCTCAGGAGATGGAACCCACTCACCAGAGTCACAGACGCTCAGGGAGAGAAGGAGGAAACGTTTCTCTTGTTCACACTCACACATCAGACTCACTCTGATCAAGCTGTGGTGTATTGTGTGGTTGTTGTGGTTTGTGTTGGACTCATCTTCTGGAAACCATCTGTGTTTCAGACCCCAGCATGGTGATGGACATGATGAAGGGAAACCTGACCAACGTCCTGCCCATGATCGTGATTGGTGGATGGATAAACTGGGCGTTCTCTGGATTCGTCATAAGTGAGTTGTGTCATCAGAGTCGTGTCACAGTGACTACAGACACACAACCCCACCTTTGTGTCTGTAGTTATCGCCTTAATGTTTTTGTAGCTTGATCCATGGGACGGGAGAATTTCAACTCTTGCTACTGGGATTCTGTTTTTATATGGAAATGCAAAATAGAGAGAAAACCCAGAAGAGGTCGATTCTCTTCTTCACTGAACTTCTGTGGAAGAAAATCCTGAATCTGTCCTGGAGCCCGTCCGGGTTCTTGTTCTAAATGAACCTTCATCTCATACTAATAAGTGTTTTTATGTCTCGTGATGTTGATGAATAATTGTAGTTTTTCTTGTAAATGAACTTTATTCTTTGTTTTTGTGGGGAGCAAACATCAAGTGTGTGTTTCTGTTGTCGTGTTTCAGCCAAGGTTCCGTTTCCTCTGACTCTGAGGTTCAAGCCCATGTTACAGAGAGGAATCGACCTGCTGTCCCTCGACGCCTCCTGGTAAACATGACTCAGCACCTGGAACAGACCAGAACCATCACATCTGTCATAGAACACATGTCATTATCACTGAATCTGTTGAGATCTTGATTTAATGTTTGACACGATCTTACACAAGAAGTTAAATATTAAAACCGTCTCAGATTAAACAGCCAGTTTCACGTTGTCCCTCTTGTGTGATGTCACAGGGTGAGTTCGGCCTCCTGGTATTTCCTCAACGTGTTCGGCCTGAGGAGCATGTACAGCCTCATCCTGGGACAGGACAACGGTGAGTCTGACCTTTGACCCTCAGCTGCTCGATCTCAGGTTTCTGTGACTGAACAGATGAAGAACTGGATCGTTGTGTTTGTGTCTCTCAGCTGCCGACCAGTCGCGGGTCATGCAGGACCAGATGACCGGTGCTGCCATGGCGATGCCCCCCTGACCCCAACAAGGCTTTTAAGGTGAGAGGTCATTTGATTAGTTTGATCACAGAAAACAGCTTCATGGAAGAACCTGAGAATTTCTACAAATTGTACGTGAGATTTAATAAGTGTGCAGATAGTTCTTATGTACTTCAGTTACTTTGACACACAACAAGTCGTCAGATCCGAGTCTTCATCTCTAACCTGAACATTCAAATTAAGGCTTCATCTCTACAGCCAGGTTTCAGTTTGCTATTTGTTGACACGTGGTTGTGTGGATGGAGCCTAAATCTCAAGTGAATTGTAGATTCAGAAAACTGTTCATCTCCACATCTACTGACCTGTGTCAATGAGCCTCTGTCTGTTCTCCTCAGAGCGAGTGGGAGGCGCTGGAGATCATTGAACACAAGTGGGCGCTAGAGAACGTTGAAGACGAGCTGATGTCCAGAGACCTCAACTTCGGGACTTTCTTCAGCCAGGACGTCAAGTCGACCATGTTCTAGGACGACGAGGACACGTGAACGTCTGTAGAACCGTCAGGAGACGAGTAGAAACTGCTTCTTCTCTGGAACACGCTCGACAAACTCTAGATTTAAACAAACACGACCACAGACGCTAACGTCTCTTCTGTCTCTTTACGAGCCTCCAGACAAACTGCAGCTCCACAGATTAATCAAATGTTTCACATGTTGCCACGTTGTGTTCTCAGTGTTCCAGAATAGAACGTTTTTTAAATCCACTCATCGCTGAACAAACAGGTTTTAGAACAAATGTTCCAGCCGAGCGGTTTGCTTCAGTGAAGCGGTCCAATCGGATGAATCCTCTCAGGAAGACGTCGGATCTGACGCAGCGTTCAGGGACGACTGGGACGTTTCCAGAAGATCTTTGACCGACAGCAGGCGTTGCTGTTTCATTGTGCAGAACTATTTTGTGTGTACGTTTCTACCAAAGTGACTTTGAAGTTTAATAAAGGTGCCATCTCAACTCACTGGTTCTCTCTCGTCTGTGTTGTGCAGAACTTTCCCATGAAACCTGGTGAGAAGGTCGACGATGCTGTTTTAGTGACGTTGGGATTTATCAACACGTTTGTGCACGAGATGGAAGAAAATAAGTTTTAAATGTAGTTTGACTATAAACTTTTATGCCATGACGAGGCTACGGGGAATTTATCAAGAGTCAAAGTCTCATCGTGATAATAACCCTTTTATTCATATCAAAACAATCAAGTACAATAAAATATTTCATCTCATAATTGACCAAAGAAAGAAATCGCCCCAAGTTTCCCTCCTGCTCCACCCAGGAATGATAATACATTTCTTAGAATACAAAAATACTGTACACAGCAGGTTCAGAGAATGAAGACTCAGTGACGCCAGAGAGAAACTTCACCTGCGTCCGTTTCTCTGCTCAGAGCGGAGAAGCAAATCTAACCTGTCATTCTGTCTGGATACAAATTTTATCTATAAATACAAAAAAATAAGCATCTTAATGTCCTGCACCAGTCGATCGATAAAATCATTGAGGAAAAATAAAACTAGTCATGTTACAGCTGAATTTAGTCAATTAAAAATAAATAAAGGAAAGAAACTTTCATAATATACAAAGAGACTTATTATCCCTGGCAGCTTTGTATTAAATCTATTATAAACACTGCTGATTACCCATAATCCATCACTCTGCTCCACTGTAATGAATTCAGTTGAACAGTAAAACCTCAGAGACATGAAACGTCTTTACTCTGCGACTGAGACACTTTCATTTGAAAAAATCTAAAGACGAAATGAAACTACGTCTTAAAATTGGAGAAAATATTTCACTAAAAAGTCTTAAACCGAATCCGTCTCTGATCAATAAATTCTGAATGAACTAAATCCTTAAATTCAGTGTCTGGCATTTGTGGAAGTTTAATACTTAATTTAGTACAAGTGTCAAACTGAACCGTGACATTTAAAAGTCTTTTAATAAAATCAAATATTACTTTATAATTAAATGACTGTTGGATTAAAGTTATTTTCTTTGTAATATCTTTGTTGAATTAATATAATAATAATGAGCCAACTGATATTTAATGTGGATTAAAGGTAATCAGGTCAGAGTCAAATCAAGTTCAAGTTTCGATGAAAGAGAAAACGGTGAAATAGAAAACAAGAGGCTCACTGATCTGAAGTCAAAACAAAACTAATAACCAGAAAGTAGAAAACTAAATCTTTTGTTTAGTCTGTTTCCATAGTGACGTAGGAGGAGGCGCCCGGCTCGGCGCCCTCGTCCTTACAGGAAGTGATGGTTTCGTTGGCGGGCTGGGGAGTGGAGGAGGCGGGGCTTGTGTTGGGGGGGGGCAGGGTGGGTTTTCTGATCTTGTCTTGCCGGTGGTAAAACAGGACGTAGGCAGCGTTGGTCTGTGGGAGGAGAACAAAGGTCACATGATTGGAAGTCGTGGTTTTTCACATCTCATCGTTCTCCAGCTGTTTCCAGACTCGACCCCTAGAGGACGTCTGGAGAACTTTCACACAGAAACCTGTCTCCACGTCATGAAGGTAATGTGACTGTTACTGTGTGTTACTGCTACAGATCATTAGAAGGATTCAAACATCAGGCGCAGGGTACTGACCACGATCTGCGGCTCCCGGGCGTACGTCACCTTGCTGTCGTCAAAGTAGTACCACTGCCCGTTGTCCTTGTTCACCGCGTAGCTGGTGTCTGGAGAATCAGAAGGTTCAATGAGACAATGTTTATATGTTATCAATACAAACTGGTATTATACCAATAGTACATATATAGATAGATAAAGGGCCTTACAATGTCCATCTCTGAGTCCTCCGTAGTGATTGGACACAGCGATGAGGTCATAGCAGCTCGGAGGCTCCCCATTGGACAGCTTTTTCCTCAGGAGGCAGCCGGAGAAGTCCAGGTCCCTGAAACAGTGACATCACATGACTCATAAGAACCAATCAGGAAGATCCTTTCTAGAGCCGGAGGAGACGTGGGCGCGTTTTCAGTGATGTCATCGCTCTCATATCATGTGACTGATGATACACATCCTGATTCGCTGATGCTCGTGGGAAAGGTGAAGTGCATTGTGGGACATGTAGTTTGTTTGTATCATTCAGACGACGGCTAAAACGAGGGGATCGATATTAATGCAGATTGAACCAGAATCTTATTGATAAAAACAAGGATGAAAATAAAACTGAAGAAGATTTAGACCAAGACTCGTGTGTGAGAGGAAGAGGAAGACGAGGGTCGGTTTGAACTAATGTTTTTATTTCATGTCTCAGAAATATGGGTTTGAGAAAAGCTTCAGGTTTAAGGTGGTTGTTGTGAAACAGGTTTTAGAAAGAGATTGTATCGTGCGTTTGCGTTTGTGTGTGTGTGTGTGTGTGTTTGTGTGTGTGTGTGTCTGTACCTGAGGGGAAAGTCCACGATGCTGTCGAGCTTCTCTCTGGTGAACTTGGTGTATGAGAATCTCTTCAGGTGAATGATGAGAACCTCCGGCAGAGACCAGAGGTCGAGCTTCTTTGTGGCCAGCTGGTGTTTCTTACACACCGGACAGTACCTGCACATGGTCAGACATTTATACACCTCCCTCACATGTTCATCATCAGGCTGGTGTGTGTGTGTGTGAGTGTGTGTGTGTGTGTGTGTTACCATGGGTTCTCCTCCTCCAGTGTCTCCACAGTGGTGAACAGCTCGATACACTCCTGCAGCTGCACCGTGGTCTGCTGCTGAGGAACCTCCATGCTGGCGTGTTTGTCGTACTTCTGCACAGGAGGAGAATAGAAAACAGAGGAGTCAATGAGGAGGAGAGATGAAGAAAAGGAGAAGTCAATCAAAACCTTTAATCTGTTCACACTGACCTCAGCTTCGTTTTCATTGTAGAATCTCTTCTTCATGTCGGGGTCCCAGTCGATCGCCACGTAAGGCTGAGCTGGAGGGAGGGAGGGAGGGAGGGAGGGAGGGAGGGAGGGAGGGAGGGAGGGAGAGAGAGAGAGAGAAAACACTCACTTGGATTCATTCAACAAACTGGTTCAGTTACTTCAAAGAGTTTTCATTACAACACAGAAAACTAAATGATCAACTTATTATAGTTTTTCTAATACATGAATGTTTTCAGTGGAAAATCTGCAGGACGTGAGCAGGTGGACACGTCTGTTCTAACGACCTCATGTTGTGTTATCACATTTATACAATGAGTGTGTGTGTGTGTGTGTGTGTGTGTGTGTGTGTGTGTGTGTGTGTGTGTGTGTGTGTGTGTGGTGTGTGTGTGTGTGTGTGTGTGTGTGTGTGTGTGTGTGTGTGTGTGTGTGTGTGTGTGTGTGTGTGTGTGTGTGTGTGTGTGTGAGATCAGACTTACAGCTGAAGGACACGGCGCTCCCTCCCTCTCCACTCCCTCTCTCGGTCGTCCCGTTGGAGTTGACCGCCTGGATGATGAACAGACTCTTCCTCCTCTTAGGACACGCCCTCCTCTTGGTGGACGGCGGCTCGATGGGCGGCGGGCTGGGAGAACACGCCTCCTCCTGCTTGTCCTCCTCTCTCTCCTCCTCTGCGGTGTCACCGGGTTGTGGTGTTTGCTCTGCCGGTGACTCTGAGGTGGCGTCGGTGATGCTGCTCTTGTTTCCACAGAGATTCTCATCACCGGTGCCGGCGGCGGCGTTGAGGAGCTCCGTCTGGCGGCCGGACCCGTTGGTGGCCTCCGGGCCGCTGTGGCCCTGGGGGGGCTGCGTGTGGTTGAGCTCAGGGAGGGGGTCCACGTTAGCGGTGGCGTCTGATTGGCTGTTTGCTGCAGCGTCTTCAGAGAGTTGAGTCTGAGACGGTTCGACTCGCTCGGCCTCCTCCTGCTGCTCATCTGAGAAACAACACACACACAGTCAGAGTGAGACTGAGTGGACGACCTCTGACCTCTGACCTGAGTTTAATAATAACTCTTTATGATGGAGGTCAACACAACGAGTCCAACCACAGTGATGTCACCGGTTCACTTGTGTTATTAATGAAGATTTTTTCATCACTGTGTTGATTTCTAGACAAACGAGATTAATTTAGAGAAGAGATTCCGTTTGTTTCTACTTGAGATCTAAAACATTTCAACGCTGTTGATTTAAACTCTTTAAAACGTCTCCTGTTGAGACAGAATCAATATTATTATTATTATTATTATTACTGAGGTCGGACTTGAAGTCGATACCGTCACTGATGCCGTTGGTCTGAGTCTTGTACAGCTCCTCTTCATCGTCATCTTCTTCCTCTTCCTCCAACTCCTCAGAAGGTTCAGGACGTCGCACATAGCGCCTGCACACACACACACACACACAGCAACGTGCACACACACAGCAACGTGCACACACACACACACAGATACACACAAAACACTGTTACATAAATATTCCCTCAATGGATCACAATTTAAAACTATTAGTATTTCTGCGGCTGAGGTCAGACGGTCTTCACTGTGATTGGTTAAGAACAGAGAAGAGCTTCCTGTGTGTGTCACTCACGCCAGTCTCAGCAGGAACAGGTTGTAGAGCGCCTCCTGGCTGCAGCTGCTGCGCGGCACGCCGAGCAGCAGCGGGTGACCGAACAGCGACGTGCCGTACGAGCTGCTGCCGGAGCCGTAGTCTCTGTAGTGGGAGCGCTCCCTGAGGTAGAGAGCGAGGAGCACCTGCTCCTCCTGCTGCTCCTCCTGCACGCTGAGCTCGTACCTGCACACACACAAACACACACACAACACACAACACACACATGTTAAACAGCAGGTCGGCTTGAGTCGGGGGAAATGAGTCGGTCCTGGTTGCTATGGGAACATCTTATGAGGCTCAAACCTCAGACTGACACAAACAAACAGAAAAAGATGATTAAATAAATAGTTTCCTCACACAAAGATGTCGTCTCGGTCGAGGATGCAGCTCAGAGACTCATCTGAGTTGTAGATCTTAAAGAAATGATGGTTGAAAACATCCGCTACCACCATCTGAAGAACACACACACACACACAAAAACTTGTTTAAAATACACCATATCATTTTCTGCCACCAGGGGGCCTGTTGATCAAGTCCCTGATTGGCTGAGAGTCGAGCTGCCGCTAACGTTCGCTCAGCAAGTTACTCTGAAAACTTCAGATCCAGAAATCCTTCATCTGCTGAGTTAAAAACCTCCAAGATCTAAAACGTTTATTTTAAAAATGTGACTTCAAACTGGATTAAAAGTCACTTTTAAGTCTTCTGAAAAACACCTGACAATTGTACAAAAGAGGATATGACGCCACCAACAGGCGACCAAAGGAAACGCAGTGTCACATCCCAGGTGTGAAAACATGATTCATATTAACGCTGACCTGTGAGGGAGGAACGTCGGTCATCTCTGACAGAGCCGAGCAGAGGTCGGACACTTTTCCTGCTTTAGGAACCACAACACGATGCTGCAAACACACAAGAGACACATGGAAACATCTTAGATCGGATTCAGATTCTATTTATTTATGATTTTCACCAGATCGTTACCTGGACAGGCTTAGCGTAGGGGTCCAGAGACACGTAGAAGACCTCCATGACGCGCTCCTTGCTGACAGGAAGTGGGACGCTCAGGTAGCAGAAGGGGTCGAAGGTCACAGAGACCTTCTGACACTCTGGACAGACGAGTGTGGACTTGAAGAGGCCGTGGAATGTGTCCACGATCACCGAGTCGTTCCGCCGGCGGTGGTTCCGCCACGCCTCCTCGGCCACTTCCTGTGGCACAAACAACACTTGATACTTAAATCTGGATCCGATCCGATCCTGTAAACTGAGCACTGGGCCTGTGGAGCTGCAGCAGCAGCAGCTCACCTGGTCCGGTCGGCCCTCAGCGTCCCGCAGCTCAATGTACTCTTTGTTTTTCACTCGGTTCAGGTCCTCGTGGAGTCCGTCCAGCAGGAAGGACAGAAGCTCCTGACTGTCGTGCTGCTGGTAGCCGAGGAACTGAGACGCAAAGTGACCCACCTTTGTCTGCGCACACACACACACAACACACACACAAAACAGTTAAAGACGTATAGTAGCGTGTGTCGGTGTCAGAATCCAGGATCATTGAATTTCACCAGCGTTATTAGCGACTAGCGGCTTCAGGGGACTGGTCCCTGGTTCTGGTACCTTGAAGACTCGTGGCACCACCGAGTAATGTCTCCCCGACCACATCTGTTTGATGACGTCAGCGTAGGCCTCCGCGATCTCCCCCTTCATCCCCAGAGGGTTCGTAAAGTTCAGCTCCTCCAGGTAGGAGCTCTGCAGGAAGTACTCGGTCAGAGGGGGCGTGTTACTCAGACACTGCAGAGAGAGAGAGACACAGAGAGAGGGAGAGAGAGAGAGAGAGAGAGAGGTCAGTGAAGTAAGAGCAGTGAACACACATCCTGAAGCAGAGCGGTCATGATACAAAGCTGCTCAGCAGACCTGTAGAGCAGAGTTCATGAAGCAGGTGTTTCCCAGGTTGGTGAGGCCACAGACTCCAGACTGTCCTCGGTACGAGTCCTGCTCCTCCACAGAGTTCCTCCTGAAAAACCAGAACTCTACGTCAGTGACACATTCAGATCGGAGGAGCTGTCACCGTCAACACTGATCTGTCCACAGCCTCCTGCTGCTCTACAGGCTCCGCCCCTCGCCTGGATGTTGCTCATACTCTGACACGCTCCAACGCAAAGGAGATGGCGAGGGGGGGGGGAGAGAAACTGAAAGCAATGTGGAGAAGAGAGTTCCACCAGACAAGAAGATACATGGGAAGAGTTCCAGGATGAAAGAAAAGACGTAAGACAAAGATGTGAAATGTTAAAAATAAGGAACAAATAAATAAAGAGACTGTTCTTACATGATTTGAGGCCTGGAGCTCGGCCAGGTGCCATCAGCATTCCTCGTCTCCATGATCACCGTCTGACACACACACACACACACACACACACACACACAGAGGCATGTTCAAGCTCATCTCTCAGGTTGTTATTTTAAGCGCTAGTTGCTTCTATGAGGAAGTTTGTCTCTGAAACTTTAACCTGAGTCTCATTTCAGTGAGATGTGTGTTAAATGTTGTCGGTGTCGTGTGGAGGACGTTCTCACCATGCCTGAGCTCAGACAGGCGTCCAGCACGCTCACGTGAAGGTTCCTGAGACGCTCACAGCTGCTGTCGGAACTCTTCATCCACAGACGACACTCTGAGCCGGGAGGCACCGAGAACACCTGACACATCGCCCTCTGAATCGACTCTACACACACACACACAGACAATAGGGTCAAAAGAGAGCACACACAACATGTGAAATCCACTGTGTCTCAATCAACAGTAACAACAGTTTGTTGACGTGGTGGAGAAGTGAGGGATGATGGGAGTTGTAGTCTTCTTCCTTCAGTGTGGGTTCAGGACGTTTTTATCTGAATCCTCTGAAACAAACTGAATCAATTCAGTGAAAAACAGTGACTCAGTGTTTCTCTGACTCGTCTCTGATTGGCTGAGAGTCGAGCTGCTGCTAACTTTCCCTCAGATTGTTTCAGATCCGGACGACTGACGACTACAATCCTTCATCTGCTTCAAATGTAGAGTGAAACTTCTCCAAGTCAAATTCTCACTGGACTTTAAAGCTTCACACGGTTTCTTTCATTTATTTCTTTCAGCTGCTTCACTTTGATCCCAAATATCTCAACAACTTTTAGGAGGTTTACATTCACAGTCCTCAGAGGATGGATCTGCATCAATCTACAGAAATTGACTTTAGTGTCTATTGAATCTGAATCTGAGAGAAACTTGAATTCATATTTTGTACGAGCAGGAGAACCAGTCGAAGACGTTTGAGAATCTGGAACTTGAGAAAACAACAACTTAAACGATCGATCGGCAAAACAGTCGCACAAAAACTCACGTATGTTGTCGGCGCGGCTGAACTGTGCCGTGATGACGTTGTCCATGTTGCTATGGAGACAGAGAAAGATCTCAACGGGATAAACTTCCACCTTCAGAGTGCTGGGCAGGTCCACCACCTGACACACACACACACACACACACACACACACACACACACAGGAGGAAGCTGTGAGTCACATCCCAGCGTGACGGACTGAACATCACCACAGACTGAGTGGACGTGGCGTGCAGTGGAGTCACCTTGCGTTCCAGCGGCGGCTGGCCGACCACCATGCCGTACCAGACCAGCAGCTTGTGCCAGGCCTCAGCCGGCACCAGCACGAAGTCCTCATTCTCCACCAGACGCTCCTTCAGGTGGTACGAGTCCAGATCTACAGACAGGAAACACTCCACCCATTATTACAAAAGTCATGATATTAAAACTGAAGCAGAAACAAAGAGTCTGAAGGAACAGACAACACTTGAGTTACAGTGAGGCGTTCACTGACCCTCGAATAGCTCCGTGTTGTCGATCTGACCGGGGAAGGACGACGAGTTCTGGTCTCCAGTCTCCACAAACTGCTTCCACTGCTCGAACCAGCGATGCTCCACCAGGTACCTACCACACAACACACATTAGATCTCATTCAAATGTTGACTAAAGAGGTTGTGTTGTCACCTGTGTGTGTTTGACAGCAGGACTACACTCACGTTCACGATTGCACAACCTCTGACAACTAATTACGTCATAAAAGAAAGACGTCACTCCTGGACAGTTTGAGAAAATGAAGACACCTCAGTTTGAAGTCTATGATGTCAACGCTGAACACAAACCGCTGCTGCTGACGTCAAAGTGTCAGCAGCAGAAACACCGGAAGCTGGATGAGGTGAACGTTCACATATGAATCAGAAACTATGATGAACACACGGAGTCTCCTACTTTCACTTCTACACACACGTCTGCGGAGCCGAGGTTTTACGAGCGGAGCCTGAACGCCTCTGCAGCTGGTTGACAGGCTAACGTTAGCATCGGGGGCTAACGGTCCGGGCTCCGTCCGCCGCTCACGCACAAACAAATGTGTCGGCGGCGGCGAACGTTTACCCCGGAGCCGTTAAACCTTCCCAGCGAGCTCACTGCTACCAAGCAGCGGCCTGCCCCCGCCGGTAGCCCCGGTAATAACCGTAAAACAACCGTGTGATGCTAACTGTTAGCTCCGCGGTGTGTGTGTGGCGGGCGGACTCTCACCAACTGTCCCCAGCACAGAGCTCGCACTCCCGCAGCAGAGACTCGACCTCCCGCCGCTGGGTCTCCAGGCCGGGAGGCTCCGCAGAGGAACAGCGGCTGTTGGCCGTCATGACGCCGATCAATCAGTCATAAATGTCCGCACTGGGGAGGGTTTGAACCGGGGCCAGGAACCAGGAGGCAGCGGACCGCCGCATCGATGAAGCGATAAACCGACAGGAGCTGCTGCACGGAGGGAGCGGTGTTTGCGGAAGTAGGAAGTGTTCAGACCCGGAGCAACACCACTTCCGGTCCGGCCAAGTCAACACTAGGGGGCGATTCTACGATTCAAGGATTCCATAATTCAATGACTCATCTATTCTATGATTCAATTATTCATCTATTCAATACTTGATTTAAAGAAGGTTCACTTTAAATAAATCTGGTTTTTGGTTGAAAATGTTGAAATGTAAGTTTTTTATTTTCTCATCTTCTTTATTTTCAGCTCTGAACTTTAATTTCTGGATTTTCTCTCCATGTTCTTGTTTCCGGTCGGTGAACATCAGCCAATCAGACGTGAGCAAAGGCGGGTTTTCAACTTCTTCCAACTTCCGGTGCTTTTAAATATCGCGAGATGTCAATGTGTTGCTTTCGACCAATCCGGACCTTCGCAGATAAACTCTCGACCAATGAGGAGTCAGCTTGCTGTGGCGCGGTTGCCAGGGAGGGAAACGTCGCGCAGCAGTTCGCGGGCTGACAGCATCATGGAGGTGGAGATGATGGAGTCCGAGCCGCGGCCGGAGGACAAGAGCCAGGAGGCGGCCCCGGAGAGCGCGGAGGCCGGGGAGGGCTCGTCGAAGAGCTCCGGAGCCTACGAGCTGCCCTGGGTGGAGAAGTACCGCCCGCTGCGGCTGAGCGAGATCGTGGGCAACGTGGAGACGGTGAGCCGCCTGGAGGTGTTCGCCCGGGAGGGGAACGTCCCCAACATCATCATCGCAGGTCGGTTCCTCTGCAGAGCTGCACCCGGGGGATCGAGCCCGAAGCGCCGCGAGGCTCCGAGCGGCTCTTTACCTCCAGGACGGAAGTTAGAACTCACAGAGAGTCACGCGCTGCTGCTAGAGACAGTTTCATAACTTTATTATGTGATTAAATAAAGTTCTGTTTACTTCATAAAACAAGAGCCTCCATGTTTACACATCACTGTCATTAGATTAGATTAGACCTTATTGTCATTGCACAGTAGAAGTACTTATACAACGAAATGCAGTTCAGCTTCTGAACAGAAGTGCAAAAAAAGAGTATTGTGCGTATTTAAAGTGGAATGTATATAAATAAGATGTGTACAGTAAGAAATATATATGAAATAGTACAGTATTAACAGGTATTGTATGATATAAGAACTATGAGCATTAAGAAATAAATATGGAATCATCATGCAGTGTCATCAGACATTTTATTAAGATACAACTTGAGAACGTGGTTTTTATTTGAAAGCTTTGTGTGACAGAGTCAGAAGCTGTAAACAGAAGTTGTGTTGATGTCTTCATGTCCTTCCTGTTCCAGGCCCCCCCGGCACCGGAAAGACCACCAGCATCTTGTGCCTGGCCCGAGCGCTGCTGGGAGCCTCCATGAAGGACGCGGTGCTGGAGCTCAACGCCTCCAATGAGCGGTGAGACTGAGGAGAACCTGAGAAGCATCAGGATCAGGGTTCACTGAGCAGAAACTAACTGAGATGTTCCATGTTCTCTCTGTGACCTTGTGTCTTCAGTGGAATCGACGTGGTGAGGAACAAAATCAAGATGTTCGCTCAGCAGAAGGTCACACTGCCCAAAGGTCGACACAAGGTCATCATCCTGGACGAGGCCGACAGGTGAGTCCACCACTTCCTGCTGTGGACTTTAACCAGATCGAGGTCTTTGAAGAGATCGTGGAAAAATAACATCAAGAGAGAAAATGAAGTTTAACTGCGACTGTTTGACCTTTCATCAATCGCCACCATGTCTCTCTCACTAGCGAGCAGGAGGAACGGTGGAATGGGTTTTTAAAGAAGCTTTACTATCGTCTGATCAGTACCTGTCTTTCCATTTTCCCCGCAGCATGACTGACGGGGCTCAGCAGGCCCTCAGGAGGATCATGGAGATCTATTCCAAGACGACTCGCTTCGCTCTGGCCTGTAACGCCTCAGATAAGATCATCGAGCCGATCCAGTCCCGCTGCGCCGTGCTGCGTTACTCCAAGCTGACGGACGGGCAGATCCTGGCCCGCCTGCAGGAGGTGGTGGAGAAGGAGCGTCTGTCGGTGTCTGACGACGGGCTGGAGGCCGTCATCTTCACCGCCCAGGGAGACATGAGACAGGTGAGAGCAGGAGTCCCGAGTGGGAAGCTTGGCTCAGAGGCACGTTGTCACCCTGCTGTCCGACTCACCCTCCTCCTGTTGTTGTTGTTGTTGTTGTTGTTCTCAGGCGTTGAACAACCTGCAGTCGACCAACTCCGGCTTTGGCTACATCAACAGTGAGAACGTGTTCAAGGTGTGTGATGAGCCCCACCCTCTGCTGGTGAAAAGCATGCTGGGACACTGTGTGGAGGGGAAGATCGACGAGGCCTACAAGGTGGTGGAGCAGCTGTGGGCGCTGGGCTACTCCCCAGAGGACATCATCGGAAACATCTTCAGGGTCTGCAAGACCTTCCAAATGGCCGAGTACCTGAAACTGGAGTTTATCAAGGTGAGGCTCCGCCCCCCACACGTCGTCGTTCGAAATCGATCTCTGCCCACGAGTTTGAGCTGTAGACCCCGCCCACACTAACACACCTGACAACACACGTCACGTGACCAACCACCTACACTGGTCATGTGATGTAAACAGGAAGTAGATGGTCTCCTCTGCAGTTGGTTGCTTAGTGACAGAAACTCCTGTGAAGGTGAAGAGTCAGAGCAGGGACGACAGGAAGTGCTACTGACGGGAAGTGCTACTGACAGGAAGTGCTACTGACAGGAAGTGCTACTGAGTGCTGGCAACGCTTTGTGTTCCCCGCTGGTAGTCGAGTCATGTGACTGATGCGAACCAATCAGGAAGAGAACGACTGCATCGTTTATAAAAGTCTGTTTCTGTCCAGATTAAAACACAAACTCTGTTTTTCAAACTGAATCGAGAACAAGTCTCTGAATCAGTCGTGTGGACAGCAGACGTAACCATAGCAACAGTGATGCGTTCTATCTCTAACGTGGACGTAGCTTCAGCCTCTGAACGTCTCATGTTGTTCTGTTTGCTTCCTGCAGGAGATCGGTTACACTCACATGCGAGTGGCTGAAGGAGTGAACTCTCTGCTGCAGATGGCCGGACTCCTCGGGCGACTGTGCAGCAAGACGACCACGCCCCCCGCCAGCTGAACACACACACACACAGACACACACTTCCTCAGTGTTGGACTCCTCCTGTGCGCCCTCTCGTCTGTGTTCCTCCTCAGACTCTTTCAGCTTCACACTGATGATCTTCATCATCATCACTACTTTCTCTGTGGAGGCTGAACAATGTAAAAACACAATAAATCTTTTTCCTTAGAGCCGACATTTGTTTGGAGATGTTAATTATTAAAGATTCATTAAATCTGCAAGTTTTATTTTATTCCAAAAAAAATTGTTTCGACAAACTAAACTTTGAAGCATTTAAGACTTTAAATAATAGAAAATGTAGACAACAGATCTGAAAACTTGTTCTGTCTTTATTGATAACAAACTTTATTTGTCAGTACAAAGCTTGTTTACATGAAACATCTATTCAGTACAAACCTCAGTTTAACAACAGCTACTGCTTTTCAAATCTATAAAGAAATAATTGTATTAAATATTGAACAGTAACAAACAGTAGAGTAACAGTGAGAATATATAGAATAAAATAATTAAACACTTCCTCTCATCTGCAGGAAACGGTTTGTCGGTCGACTTTAAACCTGGAAACCTGTCGTCGTTTTATTCACACGTGTGATTCCTAACAAACCTGAACTTTCTCAAGTCGAGACTGAGCTTCATCGACTCCTTCAAAGTGCAAATCATCACCAAACGTCCCTGAAGCCAAACGACTGCTGCAGCGTCACGTAGCTCAGTCTGTACGATAATCACTCATCAATATGTAGAAGTAGTTCTGGAGGTTTTCAGGCGACAGACGATGAACCTGCTCAGTCCAGAGAAACAGCACAATGTAGAAACCCCCTCTGCCCCAGCTGAACAACACCACTGAACAGTTGTCATGCCACAAGTCAACGACGAGCAGGAGCTGCAGCCAATAATAAAGATACTGTATAATAGAGAGGTCAAAGGTCACCATGACGGAAAGGTTAGCTTTAAACGCTTTAAATGAGTTTCATCCAGTCTGAGGTCAGAGCCACTGTCACAGGAGGAGTCCCACCTGCCTCCAGAGGAGCAGAGGCTCTGAGTCACTGAAGAGACGAGCTTCACTAACGGCACCGCGAACATCACTCATCACAAAGTAACACAATAATAAAACCAAACTAAAGGAAGAAAAGAGTTAAAGTGAACATCTGACCTGAGGAAACCACTTTAAGAAATACAACACAACTGAATATAAATGAGCCGGCAGAACTCCATGTACGGTTACAGCTACAGAATCACCATGGCAACCGCATCAGCATCCTAAAGACCACATGACAACAGAGTCAACATGGCTGCTGCTGACACTGGTATCAAATCTAAACTCATGAACTCATGGGGAGGAAATCTGGAGCCGAGCGCTGTCGTCTCCACTATAAAGCAGGTTTGACCTTTTTGAGCGTTTTCTTTTTAGAAAGAACGTTTACAACTAAAACAGCCGAACTGCAGAGTTCAGGGAACAGGAGGAGAAGAAGCATGGAGGAGTACAGATGGAGAGAACCGTCCTACGAGGTCATCTCGATGGTGTGCGGCACCGTGAGCTCGGAGCCTGAGGAGTGGACTCCCTCTGGAAGGGCCGTGGTGGTCGTACGGCTCCGGACTCCATCTGTGGAGCCGACGCTGGAGGCCGAGTGAGTCCTGGAGCGGACCAGCCGGGTCATACCAGCTGTGGGCACTGACATGAATGTCAGCAGCATTCAGGCGTGTGTGTTCGTGTGTTTGTGTGTTTGTGTGTGTGTGTGATCTGAATCGTCCTCACTGCGGCCGAGCAGCTGGATTCAAATCTTCAGTGTGGACGACAGAAACGTCAGTAACTGGATCAGAAGTGAGTCGGTTGTTATCATGTTGTAACTGATCATGTATTTATGCTCTATACATATATATATATATATAGAACAACCTGCCCCCCCCATCTGCCGGTGTATAGTAACTTAAAGCAACAACATGAAACCGTTGCTGATCAACAGTATTGACCGTTCCTCTCCACTAGAGGGAGATGTAGAACAAACAACACCTCTGATTTCCTCATGAAAATCAAATCATTGTTTGTTCTGCACCAGTTTTGTCAACATCACGTTGTGGTCTGACCAGCAGCCACTAGGGGGAGCTGGTCCACAGTCAAGTGACCTTCCATACCTTTATTTTAAGGTTTTGAAGAAAATGGAGGTTTAAGACAAGAAGAAGAAAATTCATATCTTTGCGTTTTTTTAGAGCAACTGACCAGAATCCAAACATATTGAATTTACTGTCATAAAGATGAAGAGCAGGAATGAAACTCAGGTTTTACTTTGAAAAATATCTGAAATAGTCAGTTATTTTAATTATAGTTCACCCTAAAATGATAATTCACTCATTATCTGAGTCTGTAGTGTGAATGGAGACAGACAGGAAACTAACAGGAAATAGAAACATGGATGGAAATGGACGGAGGTTTTGGATTGTGGTTGAAATCCTGATACCTGATTGGTTGCTCAGGGGGTTTAATACAACATGGGGGACTAAAGGAGACAAAGAGTGAGGCAGAAGAAGAAGAAGAAGAAGAAGAATAGGAGAAGATGAAGAAGAACAGGAGAAGAAGAACAAGAAGAAGAAACACAAACACACACACACACACAAACACACACAGCTGTTCACTGAGCAGTTTGTATAAAACAGGATCATGTCGACAGAAACACTGAGAGACAAAGACCAACATGTCAAAAAACAACATCACTGAGACGTGTCATAGTTCATTTTTCATTGTGTGTGTGTCTGTGTGTGTAAAGTGCCAATACTCACTGTAGCCCATCCCCTGCACAAAGTACTTGAAGGCCTCTGCTAGCTTCCCAGGCTGAAGAGAAAGAGAAGCACGTGGTGAGCTTCAGAACAGGTCAAGGCTCCAGACACCTGGTCTGTGTGGTTCTAACTCATCTTCAGAACCATCGCTCCACCTCACCTGCACCACCTGAGGGAGTCCTCCACAGTCCGCCATCTGACAGGAGGCACAGAGCAACATGTGGTGAGATCACACGCCTCTCATTTAAATACCATCACAACTCAACTCCCAGTTTAAAGTCAAGTCCAACAACCTATACTGCAGCCAGCCACCAGGGGGCGATCAAGACACCTTGGCTTCTCTTTAAGGAGCTGACAAGTCGCCCATCTTTATTTATTGTGATGAGACAAACAGGCAGGTACCTTGAGCAGGGTGGTCTTCGTCGGGTTCAGTCGGGAGTTACACTCCACCTGCAAAACACACAAACACACACACAAAGAAACACACAAACACACACTAGTTACATCAATTACATCACATACTGGCTGTTGTCATGGAAACAGTGCAGACACTCACCACGGCATCGACAGCAGGCGACGTGTCTCCAACCACCAGCAGAGCAGGACACCTGACACACACACACACAGACACACACAGGCTGAGTAACACAATTAATTGTGTTGTCAGACATTAGACAAAGTAAATTAAAAAGTGATACCTGAGTGTGGTGACTGTGTTTTCATTCAGACCCACGACCGGCCGCTCCATCTGCAACTCAGTGCGACTACAACACACACGCGCACATACACACACACACAGACACGGGCACACACATAGACACACACACAGACTGAATTTGAAGATTCTCCAGGAAATGACATCACAGGAAGTAAAGGGGGTTAACTCAATAACTGACACTCTGTGAACTCAGGGGATTTTCTACCAGAGACACTTTTCACATCTTTCACATTTCGTACATTAACGGATCTCCTGGAGTAAAAGTGCGCCCCCTGTCTGTGGAGTGGTACCTGTCGTAGCTGCTGTAGAACATGACCAGGTTGTCCTGTGGTACATCCTGAGAGATGTGCAGTCTGTAAGTCTGGATGATCTCCTTGTTCTCCGTTAACTCTTCCTACAAACACAGGAAACTGTTCAGTGCCTGGATCCTGATGGAACCCGTGACTGTGTGTGTCTGTGTGTCCTCACGGTGCTGAAGTGGTGTCCCATGATGAGGTCCACCAGGTTGCTGGTCCAGCCGCTCAGCTGAAACAAGAACATCACATTTCAATATATTTCAGTCGTGAGAGAGTCTGAAGTGACAGTTACTGATCGCTGCACCACACTGACCACAGATTCTAAATAAAGATGGACGACATGACGGCTCCCAAAAGTGAAGCCAAACCCTCAATACCCCCCCCCCTCCATGTACGCAGATGGAAAATGGGAAAAGTCAAAGTAGACGATAAATAAATGTTTGTAAAGATGTTTCTGTCATTTCAGGTCGTTCTCATCTCTCTGAGGTTTGCTCAAGTGTTTCTGATCAGTTTGGGTTCAATTAGTTATTTGATGATTTAAACACGGGCGGAGACCTTATGATTGTGTGTGTTTATGTGTGTGTGTTTGTGTTTGTGTTTGTGTGTGTGTGTGTGTGTGTGTGTGTGTGTGTGTGTGTGTGTTACCTTAGAGGCAGCCCAGTCCATCCAGCCTTTAGCACAGGGGTCAATGTCGATCAGAACTAAACTCTCCACCAGACTCGGCTCATTCAGCTGAAACACAACAGCAACAATAATAATAGTAATAATAAAGGGAGTGGTGCTTTCCAGCTCCTCCAGGATTCAAACCAACAACCCTCCAGCCCCAGTCTGCCCTGTCACACCCGCTTCACCACAGAGTCACTTGTTTGTTAGTGAATCAGTCGAGAGGATTTACTCACAGCCAGTTTGGCGAGTACGTAAGCTCCAGCACCGACCCCGATACCGATCACACTCTTCACCCTGATGACAACACATGAAATCCAGAGTGAATCAACCAAACCTCCTCCTACTGAGTTCCTACTGAACTACCCAACATGCATTTCACTGCAAGACCTACTGGAGCTGTGTGAGGACAGATGGCAGCATCTCAGCCAGCTCATCCATGGTGGGGTACTGGTACCTGCAAAAATACACACACACAAACACACACTGTCTCTATTTTGCTCTGTTTGTGTGTGTGTGTGTGTCTGTGTGAGTGTTAGTGTGTGTCTGTGTGTGTCTGTTACCCGCTGGGGAATATGGGAGCGTTCTCCTGCTGTCCTGGAGCATCGACATGCAGAACTGAGAAATGCTGTGTCACCTCCAGCATGTCCTCGTAGTTAAACAGGCTGTTGAAACAAGACTTATCTGCACACACACACACACGCACGCACGCACGCACGCACGCACGCACGCACGCACGCACGCACGCACGCACGCACACATGCACACACGCACACAAATATTGATTAAATATTATGTTTTTAATCCTGTAAATGAACTGTTAATGTGTGTGTGTGTGTGTGTGTACTCACGGTTCAGTCCGATGTCATGGTAGGTGAGGATTGTGGGTCGGTTGCCCTTAGCAACTCCCCTCATGGTCACGTGCAGCACACCGTGGGCCGTCTCCACATCATGCTCCTGAACAACAAACAAGAGCTGAACCTCCTCCTGTCAGCAGGTCCCACATGAGCGTCTGACACAAAGAGAAACCAGGGACCTCCTCCAATCCAAACTTTCATGTCAACACCAGACAACAGCTCGTTTATCTCCTGTTTCTCTTTGAAACACTAAGACCTGAACAACGTGCTGATAAATCCCAGAAGAAGAGCAGAACACGTAGAAGAAGAAGACGTCCACTTGGAAACACGAGGAGATTCCGAAACCAGATGGACAGCCACAGTGCACATGAACGCACCACGCTGTAGTTGTGTTTCCGCTGGTTTGTGTGTAACTATATGATTTCATGTGAGCTTGTTGGTTCTCGTCTGACAGAAGAACGATGGCTCATGAATCTGAGGCTGAGGAGTTTTGTCGTAATCTCTTCGATCAAGTGACCAAGGAAACAACCGACTGATCCTATTAATGGTTCCTCATCACATTCATGAGCACACCCAGGCTGTGACTCATGTTATCACATGAACCTTTGAGACCTCAGAGCAGCTGGAAAACCACGATTTCCTTTTACTGATGTTTGAATGAGAATTCAAAACATTTTCATCATTTAAGTTCATTTAAGTTTAATTGATAAGATGTATTAATTCTTATCTCTAGCAGATCAACTTTTCCTTTTCCTGATTCTGAATTTCTCATTCGGTCCATTTCTGAGAACGATTTTAAAATGTGTGTAACATAAATAAAAGTGTTGTCTCTGTGTTTGTAGTGAACCAGCAGCTTCCTGCTAACAGTGAGTGTGTGGGAACAGCAGGTGAAGGAGCTAGGACGCTACCCGGCTAACAGAGCCAAGGCCTAGAGGTTAGCAGCAGCATGACTCAGCAGAGCAGGCCGAGGAAACGCTAACTTACGAACTCACCACCCCGACTCCTAAAGAACAGGAGATCTGATGCAGATCCAGAGACTCAGACATCCTGACAGAGGAGGAGTTTCAAAAACACAAGGGTTCCCAACATGGAAGCAAATAGAGAGACAGAGACAAGACACTTTTTGTCCTTTAGCTTTCTGCAACGTGAGAGAAGAAAGAGAAAGTGGGGGCGCTGTGATTGGATCAAGAGGAATAATCTCTGTTGTCATTGGCTGAGCCGTAAGGTCTTAAAGGTCTTAACAGCCAACCACTTCTTTCATCCCTCACTGGTTTCATCCTGTCTTCCCTTCAAATCTTATTCTGGCCTCCTCCTCTTCCTCCTCCTCCTCCTCCTCCTCCTCCTCCTCCTCCTCCTCCTCCTCCTCCTCCTCCTCATAGAAGTATTTTTCATCACGATATGTGTAGTTAATATTATTCCGCCTGAAAGGAGACGTCAACATGTCTGTTTGTAAAGATGTGGATTCTTTAACACCTGCAAAACGCCCTCACTTTTTAAATCATTGTTTTAAATCCTTGTTTTAAATCATTGTTTTAAATCATTGTTTTAAATCCTTGTTTTAAATCATTGTTTTAAATCCTTGCGAGCGGCCGAGCTCTGACTCTGTGATTTGAAATATCTTTGATCAGAACCATCGATGTGAACTGACCTGCTCCAGTGACGTGAGTCCTGCTGATCGATAACTGTGTGGTTATGGATCTAACTTCAGCCTGATGTTTGGACACGTCACACACAAGCCTCTGAATGTGAGGCTGCTGCTTTGTGTTGCTCTGAAGAATTGATCCAGTCTCACCTTCGTTAAGTCTGATTCATTACATGTCAGTTAATAGTCACGACCGGAAACATGTTGGACAATCACAGACCCCTCCATGATGTCAACTCATCAACACACTGTTATATCATTAATATGATAATGTGACACATGTTGAATCACAGATTCTTTGCCTGTTTCAACACAAACACGTTGATGTTAATGTGTGAGGTGTGAACATGAAGGATTTTGTGTTTTCGTGTTGAACGTACCTGACAGTCAAAGTCCTGGAGATTTCTCCCGTTCTGAAGAGACACAGACAAACTCTTTTTATCAATAATATTAAATGCAAGAATAATGTTTTCCAAACTCAATTAGATTTTTCTGAGTGAGCAGAACATGGTGACCCGGGCTGAGCCCCCCCCCCACACCTGTGCCGTCAGGAGGGGTTTGATCTCCGTCAGCTGGACGTCGTGAAGCTCCTCCATCATAACACAACTTTACGGACAATCCCCTCGACAAATCCACCTTCAAGACACACACATGGATTCACAACACACAAGAGAAAGAATGATTAACATATAGAGTTTCAATGTTTTCTCATTGTCTTGAAAACACATTTAGAGGATGATGGGAAATGTAGTCTTCAGTGTAATAAGTTGAAAATGTAGATTATTAGAGATTAAGGGTGAATTCATTAATGAATCCAATATTTGTCTCATCATTAACACAGACAATGTGTGTTTCTGTTGTAATATAAATTCAAATTGCACAGCGGCAGTGTTAAAGAGCATTTTCTTTTTCTAGAGGAAACATGTTCCGCAGCAGCTTGCGTCCAGGCCCAGTGACGCACACAGGTCACCAACACACAATCACTGAGGCCGTCGCTGCAGCTACACATACAGACACACACAGAAACACGGTCACAGTGACTGTTACACACATGTTCTGTTCCACGAGACACAAAAAGGTAAACTCCAGTTGAGACTCTGAAGCTCTGAATTTGGACTTTTATGAAATGTTGAGACTTTGAGGTGCCTGATGAAACCGTGGACAACCTCTGCCTCCTGTCTCTCTCTCTCTGTCTCTTCCTGTCTCTCTCTCTCTCTGTCTCTTCTCTGTCCTCGTCTCTGTCTCTCTCTCTGTCTCCTCCTCTGTCTCTCTCTCTGTCTCGTCTGTCTCTCTCTCTGTCTCTCTCTCTGTCTCTGTCTCTCCTGTCTGTCTCTCTCTCTGTCTCTTCCTGTCTGTCTCTCTCTCTGTCTCCTCCTGTCTCTGTCTCTCTCTTTGTCTCTCTCTCTGTCTCCTCCTGTCTCTCTCTCTTTCTGTCTCTCTCTCTGTCTCCTCCTGTCTGTCTCTCTCTATCTCTCTCTCTGTCTCTCTCTCTGTCTCTTCCTGTCTCTCTCTCTCTCTGTCTCTTCCTGTCTGTCTCTCTCTCTGTCTCTCTCTCTGTCTCTTCCTGTCTCTGTCTCTCTCTTTGTCTCTCTCTCTGTCTCCTCCTGTCTCTCTCTCTTTCTGTCTCTCTCTCTGTCTCCTCCTGTCTGTCTCTCTCTGTCTCTCTCTGTCTCTCCAATCTGACTTCTCCAACTGTGTGAATCTAATGGAAACAGCCAGTGATCTCCCACTGGCTGCCAGCCACCCAGTTACGTGTGTGTGTGTGTGTGTGTGTGTGTGTGTGTTAGTGCGCGTGTGTGGGTGTGTGTGTATGTGTGTGTGTGTGTGTGTGTGGGCAGACATGTTGGGTAACAGCACAGTGCTTTGGATGGATGCTGAGCTTCCTGCAGGCAGCCTGGCTTCGACCCAAACAGATAAACTGACAGTGAAGCTGCAGCGACCAGGTCAGGGCACGTGCACGCACACATGCACACACACACACACACAACGCACGCACAAGCACACAAACACAGCATAACTTCAACGGAGATGAAACAAGGAGCGAGAGTTTAAGGCAGAAAACAAACAGGTTTGTGTTGCAGTGAGTCAGTCGGTGCAGAAATGAAACACAACCTGAGAACACTGGATCACAACCTGAGAACACTAAAACACAACCTGAGAACACTAAAACACAACCTGAGAACACTAAAACACAACCTGAGAACACTAAAACACAACCTGAGAACACTGGATCACAACCTGAGAACACTAAAACACAACCTGAGAACACTAAAACACAACCTGAGAACACTAAAACACAACCTGAGAACACTGGATCACAACCTGAGAACACTAAAACACAACCTGAGAACACTAAAACACAACCTGAGAACACTAAAACACAACCTGAGAACACTAAAACACAACCTGAGAACACTGGATCACAACCTGAGAACACTAAAACACAACCTGAGAACACTAAAACACAACCTGAGAACACTAAAACACAACCTGAGAACACTAAAACACAACCTGAGAACACTAAAACACAACCTGAGAACACTAAAACACAACCTGAGAACACTAAAACACAACCTGAGAACACTAAAACACAACCTGAGAACACTAAAACACAACCTGAGAACACTAAAACACAACCTGAGAACACTAAAACACAACCTGAGAACACTAAAACACAACCTGAGAACACGTGGAGATTAACAGGTTCATTGAGGCTGCTGGAGAAGTTGAATGTCTCAGAGTTTTAGACCCGACCTCTGACACTAGATCAGCTAATAATAATAATAACAATAATAATATAGATCATTATTTGACTCGTGAAAATCAGTATACCGGTGTTGGTCAGGATCGACCTGCTACACAACCACACACTGTAGAACTGAATCATACAATGAGGAGGAGAGATCACTCGTACATTTTGTTCCTCAGTAACTTAACGTTCTTATTATTATTCACCATCTTGATTCAGATCCAGTTCATTTCACTGGTGACGTTTATTTGACAATAATAGTTCTGCACAGGTCTGAGGTTGTTCCTGTGATGAACTGATGCTTCTGCTGTCCACCCACTCACAAGCATGCACACGCACACGCACACACACACACACACACACACACACACACACACACACACACACACACACACACACACACACACACACACACACACACACACACACACACACACACACACACACACACACACACACACACACACACACACACACACACAGAGACAAAGATGCACACATATGAACACACTTAGACTAACACCCACACGTACACACGTACACACGCACACACAGACACACAACACGCACACAAATAATTACACACAGGCACACACGCACACACACACGCACGCACGCGCACGCACGCGCACACACACAAACACACACACAAACAAACACACAGAGACAAAGATGCACACATATGAACATACATAGACTAACAGACACACAACACGCACACACATAATTACACACAGACACACACACACAACACGCACACGCATATATAATTACACACACGCACACAGCACGCACACACACACATTTATAATTACACAGACACACACAGACACACACAGAGATGCGAATAGAAGCTGCAGACAGACAGCTTAGGCTTAGCAACCGTTGCTACGGGAGAGCTTGTTAGTTAAACGCACACACATGCACGCGCACACACATGCACACACACACACACACACACACACACACCTGTCACCCGATCCACTCGCGCCACAGACGACTCGAGGATCGTTTATCATCACAGTTAACTTTAACACGCGCACAGCATTAGCCGAGCAGCTAACTCACCTGTTAGCTTCTGAGCAGGTGACCCGCCGCTACTCGGTCACGATCCGTGACAGACCCGGGAGCCGCTCACCGTCAGGCCGCCGCTAGCCGCTAGCCGTTAGCTCCCGTGTGTAGCTCGAGTAGTCAGTGGACCGACTGGTGAGTTAGACCGGGTTAGTTAGTGCGGGTCAGTTAGTCCGGGTTAGTTGACGGTCGGGGCGGAGCGCGCGCTGCTCTCTGTCAGCGGCAGCACGAGGAGCAGGGGGGCGGGGCCACGTCAACGTAAACAACTAGGCTCCGGTTCCGCCATGACGTCACAGCAGGCGTCAGAGGTTAGAAGAACTAAAATTACTGCTGGGTCATCTCTGACGTATTTCAGTTCCAATTGAGTATTGATGTGTGATTCTACTTCGAAATAAATCACTCACTAAGTATTTATATATATGTATATGTATATTAATAAGGTAGATTCAGGCCCAGGTACCAGGGACGCACTGTGAGAAAACGCGGCCCAGGGCAGGGACAGAAAAATGGCCCCATTAGCCAAATTCATGCTTCTGTATCGAATTCAAGAAAGTCAATGTGAAGACGTATACAAACTCACTGCATCACAGAAGCTCGTCAACCTCAACTTGTTTGGGTAAAGAAAGTATTTTAATCTAAAATGTTGTAACTGCTAGGCAGCAGAAGGAAAAGAGTGGTTTAAAGAACAACATTTCTTTTAAATGTATTTTTATATAATTTTTTCTGTAGCTGATGAACGTTGGGTGAAGTTCTGCTGTGAATCTAAACCTCAGACTCATCCACACAGTGACTGAAGTTGTATCATTTTATTCAAAGCTTGAAAACCTCAGAGCAAACGATGATCCTCATCCTCTCAGATGAACTGATCTGAACTGGTGGAACTGATTCAGGTGAAGAAACTGGAGGTTTCTAATAACGTGGTGAAGTCAGACTCGTATGTGGATGAGGATCATCTGAAACAGGTCAAATCAAACAGCTTCAAATTTAAAACAACTGAAGAGAAGAAGACGTGGAGTTCATCAGCGTCACTGTCGAAGGAAACACTGGAGTCGTTTTCAGAAAATCTTCAGACAGAAGAAAAGTTTCAATTGGACTTTTTTCTTGAAATTACAACTTTTTACTCAAATTCTCCAAACTTTCCTCGTTAATGTTCTATCAAAATAACTCTGCGGCTTTATACAGTTAAATTCTTCTATCAAACATTCAATTCAACATATTTACATTTTAACATTTTGTGCTACGATGGAGGAAAGTTTTGCTGGTTTTAATGAAAACGTGTCGACGCCTCTGAGGAGAATCAGCTGTTACCATGAAACAGACTTAGAGGAAATATGATTTCCTTCTCTTGGTTCATGAGTGGGAGTGCTCACCAAACTTTCACAACTAAATATTATTTTAGTTAAGGTTGTGAACGAAACTTTAAATTTAAAACAAGCTGAGAACGTTTTTTATATTTCAGAAAAAGCAAAATATTAAACTTTTGAAGTAAAATAAAAAATAAACTATTTTACTAAAATTACTAAAACCTTTGAACTGAGAAATGTCAAATGTAAAATAATGGAAATCATCTGATGTCATAAAATACGTGTCAGCAGCTAAATTATACACAACAGGAAGTTTAAAATGATGCAAGGTAACATATTGCTTCAGTTTAAAGCTGTAACACAGTCAAACCTTCACGTCTCCTGATGATCACTTATAAAAACCTGTCTTCACCACAGCCTGTTTGATGAAGCAGTGTGGAGTCGTGCTGGAGGCGCTTCAGGAAATGTTTCTTGTACCTTTTGTGAAGTTTTTAAAAATCCCCTGTTCAGTTACTTCAGAAAATCACCGCCCTGCAGAGCGACCACTAGAGGGGGCGTGTCCTGTGACTGAGTGGAAACAATCCTCAGAGCGACACGCCGTGCACGCTCTCAACATCCTGTCGTGCGCTGGCCTCGTCTGTCTGTCCCTTTGCTCCTATTGGCCGCGTGGGCCTTACAGGGTCCAAGGTCAGGGGTCATAGATGAGGGACTGGGTCAGCGGCAGACCGACAGGCGTCTCACGGTGCAGAGGTCACGCAGCAGCCGCCTCATTCGCTGTTTGAGCTGCGGGAGTCGGGACAAAGGGTCGGGGGGGCTCCAGCTCACCTGAGTGATCCAACCAGGACTCCAACACTGAGAGAGAGAGAGAGAGTGGGGGGGGGGGGGGAGGGTGGGGGAGGGGGGGGGGGAGGGAGGAGAGAGAGAGAGAGAGGGAGAGAGAGAGAGAGAGATGGTGGGGTGTTAGGGGAGGGGGAGGAGAGAGAGAGAGAAGAGAGGCAGGGGGGGTAGAGGAGAGAGAGAGAGAGAGAGGGCAGGAGGGGGGAAGAAGAGACACAGAGACACAGAGACAGACAGAGAGAGAGTAGAGAGAGGGGGGGGGAGGGAGAGGGAGAGAGAGAGAGAGAGAGAGAGGAGAGGTAGAGAGGAGAGTTTTAGAGGAAGTGGAGACACATCTTCATCTGTATTACAGTTTGGATGATTGAGACAAACCCTAGTGCAGGAGTTCACACGCTGGTGTGAGTGTATGTCGTTGTGTGTGTGGTGTGTGTCTTGTTACCGTCCAGCTCTCGCTCTATCAGATCCATCCTGGCACTGATCTGGTGGTGGAAGGACTCGACATGCTCCAGAAGGTTCAGCTGACACTCGGCCTCTGTCCCTGGACGGGGCTCGGGGATGTGTGTCCAGGTGTGTGTGTGCTCCTCGCAGTCTGAGTGTGTGTGCTTTTCTGTTTTTATGATGATGTCGCCGAGTGTGTCCGTGTGTGTAGACGTGTTTTTATTATCATCAGTCGTAGTGTCGGTGTCTTCCGTCTTTATTTCCTACAAACACACACAGAGAGAAACTGAATTTACAAAGTGTTGTTTTCATGTTGACACCAGTTGGTCAGTGAAGCTGCTTCATTGTGCTTCAGCTCATTCCACAGAACACTTGGAGATAAATTTAGTTCCACATTCACCAGTGAGACTTTCAGTGGTCTCATAGCAACAGCAGGATCTGTGAGGAGCCGTGAGGATGAAGTGCAGCTTCTGTTATACAGGGTCTGTATGAAGACTCTGAAGTTAGAAACGAGGATTCTTATTAAAGACATTGATATTCATCCTGAGGACTCCTCTGGTCGAGGGACAGACGTCCTCACACTGTTAATATCGATTTTACTTATCCCAGTTGAGCATCACCGTTCGGAGGGTCTGAGGACAAAGGAGTTAAGGACAAAGTGTCTGAGGATAGAGGAAGTTACCTTCAGCTCAGTGTTGACTTCCTGTTCCTCTTTTTCTGTCTCCTCAGCCTTTTCCCATGATGCTCCTGGCTTCTGGTAGCAGTGCTCGCTGCTGACGTAGCAGGAGGCCAGATCTCCTCCGGGGCTGGAAGTCAATCTGGACCCCTCCTGCTGCCTCCATGGCAACCTCCACAGCTGCAGATCGGGGTGGGACGGAGAGCTGCGTGGACAGACACACAACTGGACTGAAGACATGTGAGTCTGCATGGACTTAACAAGTCACTGACAACAGCAGACTTACTGTAACAAGCTGATTTTCAGCTGCAGCCCACTGAGGACCTGATTGAGGCCATGCGTGTGGGCCAGCAGGTGGCCGGTGTGCGTGATCTTGGAGGCGTTGATCTCGGAGTAGTTCTCCTTCACACACGACAGACCGAACATGTGACCAGAGATCAGCAAATCAGGCTCTGACAGGAACCGCTGGGCCCGCCTCCAGCCTAAAAACACAAACTGTATGAGTGAGGACTGTAGACTGTAAACAAGACGGACGACATGACAGATCATTGGATCGACCCCTGGTGGCTGGCTGTAGTATAGGTCATGAACCATGCCTCCTAAGTGTTAGCAGAAACAAAGATACCATATGTGTGTGTGTGTTTGACGTCACCAGCACATCTATATCTATGTGCTGGTGACCTGGGAACAAGTAAACATTTCATATCCTAGTTACTCTCAGTGCAGTCATGTGAAACACAAAACTCATAGCACCGACACACTCCCACACACACACACACACACCCACCCACCCACCCACCCTACCACCCACACCCCCACCCACACAGCAGTGGATCCTACCTGCAGTGTGTCTGCAGTAGTAGCAGATGTAGTTGTGTGGAACGTTGTCTTCATATAAGCCCATACAGGTTCCGTGCTGCCAACACAGACACGACTCACACTGCGGAGAAACAACAACAATCACGTGATCACAGATTTGAACTGTTCCTTTAATGAGGGACATTATAAAGTGAGTGTGTGTGTGTTACCTGGATCATGAAGTCGTTCTCCTCATCCACCTCGCACACACACCTCACCACCTCGCACTCCTCTGTCTCCATAGCAACAGGCCAAGAGGGCGTGTCCTCGCCACTCTCTGCTGTCAGCGTGGACCAGTCACTGCCCTCGTCCACTGAACAGGGAGAAGGACGGAGGAATGTGACAGGCAGCCAGCGGTTTATATATTGTTCACATTGATAAGAACCTCTGCACAGTGTTAGTGACGTGTGTGCATATCCCGACCTGGTGGAGGAGTGTCGGCTGGTCCGGTGGTCAGCTTCAGGGTGAGAGCAGGTCGGTCCGTGTTCTCCTCGTCACTGCTGCCGAGACCTGGAGACAACAGAAGAACAGATGTGATTCTGACTCTCTGCCCCCTGGGGGGACGTCAGAGGAAAGATGTGAGAATAAGTTGAAATAAGGAAAGTCTCTAAAATGACTCACCTGACTGACTTTTCTTCTTCTTCTTCTTTTTCTTTTTCTTCTTTAGTTTGACTCTCAAGAAGTTCTTCCTCTCCTTCTTGCTCTGTCCTCCACTTCCCTCCCTCCCACCGTCCTTCTTCACCTCTGCATACAGACAGACATGATGATGAGTTAAAACTGAGCTACACACAAATAAACACAATAATGTTCACGTGCTCCTGTCCTACCTGATCCAATGGTGCTGTGCTCTGTGTCCTCACGGTGAAAAGAGACATTCTGGTTCTCATTCCTCTTGTCTGACGCAGAGTCGACTCCCTCAGAAGACAACCGCTTTCTCCTGCAACAACCCAACACAACTGTACCTCCTGCTACCTGTGTGTGTGTGTGTGTGTCTGTGTGTGTGTGTGTGTGTGTGTTACCTCGGGGCCTCCTGCTCGCTGCCTGCCTCGTCCAGCTGCTGGTCAGAGTGGTAGTACTTGATGTGGTAGTGCAGCAGACTTGCCTTCCTGAAGGACTTGGTGCAGCCCGATGACGGACACTTGAACGGGTTGTGGTCCAGCTCGATGGAGAGGATCGGAGGAGGCTGGTTCTTTATCACACGATACACTGAGACACAGAGAGAGGGAATCAATGATAATCAATGTAGATAGAAACAAACACAATTGTCTCTTTCTGCTTTCAGACACTAACTGAACCTCAGACATGTTCTGGATGTTACAACAAATGTCTGAGTCAGTGTCTCTGGACATGTTCTGGATCTTCTCCTGCAGCCTCCTGGTAAAATGTGTGTAACATGTCAGAGTGAGTCCATGTGAGGAACCAGCAGGACAATAGGTGTGTGTGTGTGTGTGTGTGTGCACTTACATGGTTCTCTGCTGTATTTGTGCGTGGTGGGGAGGTGGGCCTGACGCTCCAACAGGATGTCTGAGTAACAGAGAGGACAACAAAGACTAAGATGAAACGACAGAGGGAGAGTTACAGACACATTGCATTAATGTAAAGGTCCAAATCATCTTTACCTCTGTCATGAGAAGCTGCCAGCTGGGCGGAGTCATCTGTGATTGGCAGACTGTGATCTCCACTGCTTCGACCTGGAAGAGGAGCAGAGATTAACACACTGGGGCTGATTGCCTGCACATTACCCAGCATGCATTTCAACGCCTGCTTGAAGCATCACTGAGCAAAGGTTTAGGAAACTACATGTTTGATGATTCTGAAGTTAAACAAAGCACATTCATGCAAACATGTAAAAATTAGCCTCTCTTTAAATTCTAATTGTATAATGTTACACAGAACTAACTGACCTCTCTGCTTCAGAGCAAACATCTGTATCTACACAGCAGCTGTCTCACTTACCTTCATCGGTTTTCTTCTTCACTGGTGGATGAGAGGGTGAAGCTTCTGCCTTCCTCTTCCTCTCCTCTTCCTCCTCAGTTTCTTCCTTCTCTTCCTCCTCTTCCTCTTCTTCCTCCTCTTCCTTCTTCTCCCCCTCTTCATCTATTTCTCCCCCATCCACCTCCTCTTCGTCCTGCTCCTCCTCGCTCTCTCCTTCCTCCCATCCCTCGCTTCCCACTGCACTCTTCTCAGATTTGGACTTCTGTTTCCCGGACAAAAAAGACTGAGAATCAAACAGAGCTGTGACGTGTGGTGTCAACGAGACGGGGGCCAATGGGAGACGAGTATTTCTTACCACTTGGAAGGGTTTGATCTTGGTGGGCTTCACAGTCAGAACCACACCATCATAGAAACGCACTGTGTAGGAGTCTCACAAAAACAAACACACACCATTTCAATCACATGTTTGCCAAATGACTGTTCAGTACGTCAACTTCCATCGAGAGCTGAGTCTCACCATCCTTGTTGACGCTGAGGATTTTTGCCGGGTAGAAACGACAGTCGGTCCAACAGGCCAGAACCTTCATGCCTGAGACAAACATCTGAGACAGAGAGGACGTCAAAACAAATCCAACTTACTACCAAATAATTAGTGTCAGTAAATCTTTCAGTCTACGTATCAGGACGAACTGCGTCATGATGTAAATATAAAACCAAATATAAGATGTGTGGTACCGGTGTAGAGAGTGGTGGATTGAGGCCCAGCCTCCTCAGACTGACTCGCTCCAGCGGCCGCAGATACTGGGAGCTCCAATGAAACCACTCGTCATGGCGACGGCTCCACTGGCGGTAGTGGATCTGGACCCGCTCTTCATCAAAGTCAATCTTCTCAATCGTCGCTGGGTACCTGAGAAGCACCAAGCACGATGACAGGTGTGAGTGAGTCGTTACAGATAAACTGTGAGAAATGTACGTTTCGGTTTTAGTTTAGAGATTCAGACCAGTTCTTGTGTCGATCTCGGGCTTCAAGCAGGGCTCCGACCTCAAAAGTGATTCCTGACCTGTCCGGAGGTGTCTTCATCTGCAGAGACAGAGAAAAACACTAAAGCTTTAAAATTTCATTTTAATTTCCTGCCTTTTACAGGAGAACCTCCAGGTCCCAGCCTTCCACACTTTGTAAGGTTCATGCATTTAAAAGAGAGCACGCGCTTGTTTGCTTTTTTATTTTACTGCTGCTTGGTTCTAATCCCAGTTCAGCCAGGACTTCCTCCCACATTCCAGACACATGCTGGGGTTAGATTAACGTGACTCTCTACATCTACTGTGGGCGTGACTGGTTGTTTGTCTCTGTGATTTGCTGGCTCTGTCCTGGATGAGCCCTGCAGCTCCCCCCACAGCCTCAGAGGATGGTGGTAAAGATGCTCATTGGATATTTACTCATGATTATTTCATATGTTTACTTTTTTATTACTTTTACTGTAAAGAAATATCCTCTTTGCTGCTGTACACAACACATTGTGTTACAGTGGGACTAAAACAAGTCTCACCATTATCTGCACATTGCAGCAGACTGATGAGCCTTGTTATTAATATGTTATTATTTTCTATAACAAAATGAAAACCCACAGTAACTGCAGCGTGATGACGACAGACACGTCGGGGACACACCTACTTTTTACTTTAGTTTTTAAAAGTTTCTATTCATCTTTTATGATTCATTATTTATTCATCAGATCTTCAATCAAAATAAAACGTCTCAACTCTTTCTGTGGTCAGTCTGTGGGGAAGCTGATTGGCTCACAGGCAGCCGATGACGCCTGTTCTGACTTCTCATTGGACGAGCCTTCTGTCAGTCACGCCACCAACAGTCCCGCCCCTATGTAGCTGCTCGCTATCTGTCAGAAGCTAACATGCTAATGCTAACTGTGCTAGCTTCAAAGATCAGCGTCGCAGAAAACACAAATGCGCATTTTTATTTGGTGACTACGACACGTGAGTGAATCTGCGCCTGCGCAGCTAAAGAGTTAAGTTCAGTATTTGTCCGTTGATCGTCTCCCTGAGTGAGAATAGACGAGCTAACGATGCTAGCAGTTAGCCTGAGCTGCAGAGTGACAGCTGCAGCAGGATGAAAGTTTCCTTCTGTCCCGGAGTTTGACTCACAGCTGCAGCGACGAAGCGACAATAATACACAGAGACAGTTTTTACATCAGAGCTGCAGCGACAAAGCGACAAGATTCAACAGAAACAGTTTCTACCTCTGGAGACACTTCAGCTTCCAGCTCCACGGTTCATACTCACACTGCGCATGCGCACAGCCACTCGCTCAGCTGGACGCTCTCTCTCTCTCTCTCTCTCTCTCTCTCTATATCTCTGTCTCTCTCTCTCTCTCTCTCTCTCTCTCCTCTCTCTCTCTCTCTCTCTCTCTCTCTCTCTCTCTCTCTCTCTCTCTCTCTCTCTCAAATTTCCCCACTGTGGGACTATTAAAGGAAATATCTATCTCTCTCTCTCTCCCAGTGCATACTGGGAGTTTGTTGATGGAGTGGTAGTGATCTTGTGACAGTTTGTGGTTTTGTCCCAAATTTCGATAATTAAACAGTTTTTGTAACTGAACAAGTTTTTTGTTCACAATCCTACAAACATGTCACAGGCAACACAAGCATCATATTGTAGGTGCAAGTTGTTTTGGATGCAGGGGAGGTCTTTGAATGATGTAGGCACTCTTATCAACACATTTCTAGATGGTTCTGTACTTAATACAAAAGGGCATTTCATTTTTCCCCTACCTGATATTTTGAAGGATGTTCAAGAGGCCCAAACCTCCACAGGAGCAGGTACAACGCCAACAAATGGAAGTTTCCAACCGACACAGAGAGGTGTAGTATGAATCTTTGTTTTATTGAAACAACATGGAGCTTTTTAATTTCTTCTGCACTTTTGACGGGCTATGGAAAGAAGATGCCTTAACATGAGCAGCTGGGTTGAGGCACACGATGGGATCCCACTACAGGTTAGATGTTCTAATGGCCATGTTCTACGGGTTAGGGTTCAGATCAGGAAATCAGAAAGAACAGAAACCTACGCAGCAGCAGATCAATATGCCTGTTCACTAAATATGTAAACACAATGAGGACGAGTGGATTCACACGTTACAGAGATGAGCCGTGATAAAAACAAACCAGGTTACACTTTTACAATATGAACAAACATCCCATAATACTGATGCTCTGTGAATCCAACCAGAGTGAAGTTGACCTGTTGGAGGTCATTGGTCATTTCATCAGTAAAGACTGTTGTCATGGAAACACAGTCAGTTTGTTTCACACAACATGATTTCTACTTTGATTCAGAAAACAACACCAACATCAGTTCTTTCAAACACATTCATGTCAGTGTAATTATAGATTTCTGTCATAACATAGTGAAAAAACTAAATATGTGTGATAAAGGAAGGTCAGTGTTTGATTGACAGCTGATCTCTGTGCAGAGCAGAAACGTCACCACGACGACCTTTGATCAACAAACATGGAGACAAAAGAAGTTCCAGATTTACACACAGAATCTAAATCACTGCTTTTAATGACTCGAGTCTATTTGAGTTTACAGAACTCAGCGGCTGTGGCTGAGGGGCAGAGTGGTCGTCCTCCAACCTGAAGGTCGGCGGTTCGATTCCCAGTCTGAACCATCTGCATGCCAAAGTGTCCTTGGGCAAGATGCTGAACCCTGAATGGCCCCCCATAGAATAACAAAGTGCTGGGATAGATGCACTGTATGAATGTGTGTGTGAATGTGTGAATGTGAAATTGTAATGTAAAGCGCTTTGAGTCATCAAGACTAGAAAAGCTCTATATAAATACAAAACCATTTACCATTTACCATTCAGCTGTGGATCCAGGATAAACCCAAACTCCAGCAGAGAGAGGCTGAGTGAATGTGGTCTGGACTCTGTGGAGGAGAGTCATGGTAGATGTAGAAGGACAGAACACCTGCACTGTGATCCAGGTACACTCCTACTCTGGAGGACACAGGACCTGACACTGGAGTCTTGATGTTGTTGTAATAAAGATATTTCTGGTTCCATAACAATATAATGACCAAGATTTATCATTGTGTCCAAATTCAGATTCAAATGAGTTTCTGCTGATATTCTTGTATGTGACTGCTATTCAAATTCTTGTTGTCCCAGACAGTTTTAATACAGCTCTTACAGTAGCTGTGTCCACAGCCAGTAGTCCCCGGCTCCTTGAGTGGATTCAGACAGATCGAACAGCAGAATCTGTGTGTGTCCCTTTCACCTGGTGCCAGTGACTGTAGAATCATTTCACTTCTTCTGAACCAACCCACAGAGTCATATCCCCTTTTACCACCTTTTAACACTCTAACACACCAAAGGCAGCCCATTTGTTGCCTGTGTTGCCTTTGAGGCACACTGTGTAGAGGCAGCTGCCTTTGAGGTTTGTTGCCGCACTGTTTTCAAGTGTTTGGGGCAGTTGTTTCCGCTGCCACACTGACTTAGAGCAACTAAAGCTGCTTGTGATTTATTCATAGAGATATGTTCTACTTTATGAAAGTTTATTAGATAGTTTGTTAGATCTCGGGGGGTTGGGCTCCACATCTATCAGGCCCATTGCTTGATCCTCGTGTCTAAACTTCAGACTTCAGACTGAATTCCCAGGATCAGCTACAGATTGACTGATACTGTGCCTGAGTAAACTGTGATAAACCAAAGGAGAAATGTACATTTTAATCCATGTCTTATATTCTACATTGATGCACAGAGATGTCACTGCTCATGTAGCAATTTTCTGACCACAACTGGGTTCAGTTGGGTCTAATTTTCATTTTGAGAGGAAATATCAGGAAGGAGCCCGAAAGTCAAAACTTTCGCTCCAAGCCTGAACAGCTCTATGTGTCAATATTTCTTCAGTCATTATTTTTTTTTCAGGCAAAACGATGCAACACTTCAAAATGCATGTGCTCGGGCCCGCTCAGTGCTGCTTTGCAGTCCTAAACATTTTTGAAATTGTATTAATATTTACAATTGTAATGATCATATATTTGTAATTAATATTGTATTTACACCACATCTTTTCCTCTCTTTCTGCTCCACACAACTTAATTTAGTTACCAACTTATCGAAGACCACATAACATGGAAATGTATCATAGTCTCATGCTGACATCACATGCATACACATGCACACTTGCACCATACTTCATCTCCTTAGATTAGATTAGATTTCTTTATTTATCCACACAATGGGGAAATTCACTTGTTACAGCAAATAAGAGAAAAGCAAATAAGAGAAAAGCAAAACAAACAACCAGCAAAACAGACACTGTGCAAAAGCAGGTACTGGGGAGAAACCCTTATTATATCATTATATCATCATAAACTATGAACATAATTTGAACTGCTCTATGTTTGGTCTGTATTTGTTCTCAATATGTACGTTTATCTGTATGTCTTATCCATCTAGTCCCTATTTCACTAATAAGAGTTTAAAGAAGCATACTTCACTATCCAGAGCAGCTGGAGCTTCATTGGTTCATAAATTCAAAGGCCCAGAGAAAGACACCTCCCTTGCTTTTCAGGGTTTAAGTGTTGCATTCCATTTTTTTATATTTCACTTATGACTTATTTCAAATGTTAGGGGTCTTTGCTGATTCCAAGGATGCTTTTCTTCGCTAGTTATTATTTACCAATCTGTTTTGTAAGTTCTCCTCCTAGCTCCTGGCTAGAGAAGAGCAGTAAATCACCAACAAACTGTAAAACATCACTTTTTTCAGTCCAAACGTGTATGAAAAGAACCCAAATGATCACTTCCTGGGTGTCTGCCTTGGACTTGGCAGCGCTGTGGCTGGGCTGTGCGCCCTCTCCCTTGGGCTGTGGAGCTGTACGTGGACCCTACTTCCGGAGCCAGGTGGAACTTTTTGGAGGAATCTTGTTGGAATGGAAATATTGAATTTTTTTCAGTTTCTGCATAGGCTACTCACTGTATGGGGTCCATGTTAGCAGCAAACCCTGATGGATAGACTAACACCGTATACTTAAGCATTTGTTTATTTATCACAAGTCATATCATTACAACATTCAATGTTATTGCATATCACATGTCGTTCTAAAACTCCCTTGATAGTGAACAAATAAATATAATATTAAATATGTTTCTGATAGACAGATTTATTGAATGCCCAAAGTCACATCATATAATGGTGTCACACTTAAGGTATAATAATCACAGCAAAATGTGCAATCATTTGATGATGTCAGACTTTTTACTGCACTCACACAAATTAATGAGCAAACTTGATCGGATTTGAATTTATAAAACCTTCTTTTCATTTTCTGACATTGTTTCTATTTGCTTCTGTCTCTTTAATGTGACTTTTACTCTGCAGTTACATCACAGACTCCTCTGCATTTCCTGTTAATGTTTAACTTTCACTTTCTGAATTTAGCAACGAGGCTGAATTTTACAACCAAGTCTCTTGTCTGTGTGAACTTGTTGCTGCCAAATGACTTTTGACCAGTTATCAAATCCAAGGCTTGAATTACTTTTTACAATCGTGTCCTGACACACCAGAGAAACCAGGAAGCATCTGTTCCTCCCTGAAGAGACGCAGGCTGAAAACCAGACGATCACATTCACCTTCCAAACCAAACTGAACCAAACCAGACCAGACGTCCTGAGTGAGTCCAGCTACAGGAGAGAAGAGTCAAACTACAACCTGCCGACGCTCCACACACTGACCGTGAGTTTAACAAACACCTCGACTCAGAGGGGAAGTGAACCTCAGTGAAGTTCCTGGAGCTGTGACTGACTGACTGTCTGTTTTCAGCTTCACCTGGAGACTCAATGGCTTCCAGATTAGAAGAGGATCTCTGCTGTCCCGTCTGCCATGATGTCTTCAGAGATCCTGTTCTTCTGTCATGTAGCCACAGCTTCTGTAAAGACTGTGTGAAGAGCTGGTGGAAAGACAAAGAAGTAAAAGAGTGTCCACTTTGTAAGAGAAGATCTTCAAAGGATCTACCACCTAACCTGGTGTTGAAGAACCTGTGTGAGACCTTCATACTGGAGAGAGATCTGAGCTCTTCACCTGCTCTCTGCAGTCTGCACTCAGAGAAACTCAGACTCTTCTGTCTGGACCATCAGCAGCCAGTGTGTCTCGTCTGCAGAGATTCAGAAAAACACACCGACCACAGATTCAGACCCATCGATGAAGCTGCACCACAACACAAGAAGCAGCTTCAGGAAACTCTGGAGCCCTTGAAGAAGAAGTTACAGAGTTTTGAACGTGTTAAAGTAGAGTTTGAACAAACAGCAGAACACATTAAGGTCCAGGCCGGACGCACAGAGACGCAGATCAAGCAGCAGTTTAAAAAGCTTCATCGGTTTCTGGAGGAGGAAGAGGAGGCCAGGATGGCTGCACTGAAGGAGGAAGAGGAGAAGAAGAGTCGGATGATGAAGGAGAAGATTGAGTCTCTGAGCAGAGACATAACGTCTCTTTCAGACAAAATCAGAACCACAGAGGACGAGCTGAGAGCTGGAGACGTCTCGTTCCTGCTCAACTACAAGGCTGCAGTGGAACGAGTCCAGCAGCGCCCCCTGCTGGATGATCCACAGCTGGCCTCAGGAGCTCTGATAGATGAGGTCAAACATCTGGGCAACCTGAGCTTCAACATCTGGAACAAGATGAAGGACGTGGTCTCCTACAGTCCTGTAGTTCTGGACCCAAACTCGGCTCATCCAGTACTCGTCCTGTCTGAAGATCTGACCAGTTTGAGACGAGGAGAGAAACAGAAGCTTCCCGACAATCCAGAGAGGTTTGATCATTACTTCTCAGTCCTGGGATCTGAGGGTTTTAACTCAGGGACTCACAGCTGGGACGTCCTGGTTGGAGACAGTAAACACTGGTTACTGGGTGTGTCAGCAGAGTCTGAACAGAGGAAGGGAAAAGATCTGTCTGGATACTGGAGAATAGGGTTCTGTGAAGGTAAATACTACGCATGGTCACCATCAGGATCATCTGTTCTCTCTGTGCAGAAGATCCAGAGGATCAGAGTGAAACTGGACTGGAACAGAGGAGAACTGTCGTTCTATGATCCTGATACTAACAAACACATTCACACCTTCACACACACTTTCACTCACAAGATGTTTCCATACTTTCACACTATAGACCATCGTCACCCAGTGAAGCTGTTACCTGTGAAAGTCTCTGTGACTCTGGATCAGAGCCGTTAGAGATAAAGAATTTATTCATCATGTTTATTTCTTCAAGAGAAATCTGCTGAATTTAAAAGTTAAACTCGTTTTTCTAAAGCTTTGTTTATTTCCACTTTTGCTTCTCACTCATTTTTATTTCTCCTGTCGACTTTTCCACGTGTGTAAAAAGATTTGATTATTTTCTGATCTTTATCTTTTGTTTGTTTTTTACTTTCATGGAAAATGTTTTCTATCATTTAGATTTTGTGTGGATCCATGAAGTCGAGCAAACTGATGAAGATCCACATGAAAACACATTTATCAATAACAGCTGATCATTGTTCAAATTCAACAAACTTTATTAAAACTCACACATGAGACATGATTCATGTTTAATCACATAAAGTCTGTTCACATATGAAATAATCCAACATATATGAAAAGTTATCTGTTTGATGTGATGAAGCCAAAATGATTCTGTCTGTAAAAGTGTTTATTCAACAGCAGCCGAGTGATGTGATTTTAATATTTTGATAAAAATAATAAAAACTATGAAACAGAAACAGAGTTTTGACCTTTTTCATTAGAAGAGAAACTATCTTCATAGGTTTGATCTGACCTTTGATTCCAGTGTCACTCACTCACACAGTGTTTACACAGCAGGTCACATGTTCTGTGTGAATCTCCTCCAGCACTTTTCTAAACTTTTTATTTTGTCGTTACGAAGAGAGAGAACGAAAACAAATCTCATAAAACACCATGAATGTGATTCTCTTCTCAGCGTTGTTCTGTGTAATAATCAAGACAGAGAACAAACTAATGGAGACGTGACAGTTCAGGACTTATCTTCACGATGAAGAGCTGAGACTCACCAGCAGCTCGGCCACATGACTTCAACGATGTCCTGCATGAGTCCTGGAACGTGTCTGGAGAAGCTCTGTGTTTGAAACAAGGATCTCAGACTTTGAGGGTTAGGATGTCGAGTCAAAGTGGAGTGATGCTGATGGTAGCAGCCGTCTCTCTGGATGGGTTTGAGTGGGAAGGAGAATTTAGGAGAATCGACGATGTTCAGTTAAAGTAGACACTAGTTTGTCCATCCAGGGCCACTGTGGAAAAAAGGTGGTGTTTCACCCATGATTATTATCATCATTGTAAATGTCATACTCCAGAGAGATCTGCCTCAGTCCTAATCCCTGGACACATAAGACATAATATTTTATTAGTTGGTTTTAGTTCCATTCAGATTTAAATACTACACAGTGTTTTATCAGTAGTATTTCATAAGGTTTGAATACTACACAGTGTTTTATCAGTAGTATTTCATTAGGTTTAAATACTACATAGGGTTTTATCAGTAGTATTTCATTAGGTTTAAATACTACATAGGGTTTTATCAGTAGTATTTCATTAGGTTTAAATACTACACAGGACAATTTCCTTTACAAAAGAGAAATGAGCTTCACGCTGTTTTCTGAGTTAATCTGCTGATAATTTTATTGTGATTAAAATAATAAGAAATGTTCATCACTTAGATTTGTCTTTGGAGGGAGGAGTTATGATTTCAGGTTTTCTATCCGTCCGTCACATTCTTGGAAAGTTGAGGTTTTCAACAAATCCCAGAGAGAAAATTCTTCAAATTCACAAATTCCGTACAAACATTCACATGGACTCAGGAATGAACTGATTAGGCTTAAGTGGTCAGGGGTCAAAGGTCACAGTGACCAGATACAAAAATATATATGTGACTATAACGCCTGTAAGGTTTAATGGAATAATCTGATAGGTATTTGGAGCGGAGGCTGCTGATTGGCTCAGCTGAGCAGGTGAGGAGCCAATCGAGGGTCTTCTCTCAGCCTCTCGTCGAGAGCTTGATACTTTAGAGGAGCTTCTTCCTGGTGCCTGGAACAAAGACATGGAAACATCAAAGACATGGAAACATCAAAGACATGGAAACATCAAAGACATGGAAACATCAAAGACATGGAAACATCAAAGACATGGAAACATCAAAGACATGGAAACATTAAAGATGAAACATCCTCTGGATTTCATTCTGTGGAAAACACTGTGTGTGTGTGTGTGTGTGTTTGTGTGTATGTAAGTGTGTGTGTGACTCTGTGTGTATTTGTGTGTGTGTGTTTGTCTCTGTGTGTGTGTGTGTGTGCGTGTGTGTCTCTGTGTGTGTGTGTGTGTGTGTGTGTGTGTGTGTGTGTGTTTGTGTGTGTGTTTGTGTGTGTGTCTCTGTGTGCGTGTGTGTGTGTGTGTGTGTGTGACTCTGTGTGTATTTGTGTGTGTGTGTGTGTGTGTCTCTCTGTGTGTGTGTGTGTGTGTGTGTCTCTGTGTGTGTGTGTGTGTGTGTCGTGTGTGTGTGTGTGTGTGTGTGTGTGTGTGTGTGTGTGTTTGTGTGTGTGTCTCTGTGTGTGTCGTGTGTGTGTGTGTGTGTGTGTGTGTACATTTTGAGCCGTCTCATGGCGACACGTATCTGGAGAGTTCTGTCGGAGCAGTAGCTCTGATACTCGTGCTCCTGCTGCTCCGTCATGTCGAGCTGGTTCTGCTGGTACCACTGTTGTTTCCTCTGCAGCTGCTGCGTCTCCTGAACAGTTTCAAAGGTTCAGATGAAGAGTCAGTAAATCCTCAGGTTCATCACAGACTCTTTAACGTGTGTGTTCTGCTTCAGGTTCACGGATCTCCTCAGAGAACCGTTTATACTCGATATCTGCCCTCATGTGTTTATGAATTCATCATTTATTTAACCACTGATAAATAACTGCAAAGAACGTTTACATCTGTAGATTACAAAATAAGTTAGTATTTATATTTAAATCTGTTTTGAGAGTTTTCTTTTTGTTCTGAGAAGAGGGAAGGCATTATGGTTTAGGTCCATCTCCTTTTTGTGAACATGATATCTCAAGAACTCCTTTTGGGAATTTTTTTAGCTTGTGTTATCTCAAGAACATCTCAAGAGAATCCTTGGATATTTGACTAGCTATCTGGTCAAAGGTCAAATGTCACCGTGACCTCATATGAGTGTTGGAAATATGTCAACTTAAAGTGCACTGGTTGTTGTATGACCACAGGACGTTCACTCTAGATGTACATGGTCCCTATGATGAAGAAATGAAGTAAACTTAATGATACACCCTGAAACCACCTGTGATCATCTTCTGTGTCCAGAGTCATTTCAGGAGAAACCTGTCCATCTTCTCACATTTATCTGTGTTTGAAATAAACAGCTGTAACACAACGTGACTCTTAAACCTGTGTGTACCTTTTGGTAGCGCTCCTGGATCAGGTTGGCGTCCTCCACCAGCTTCTGCTTGAACTCGGACAGACACTCCTGGTGGAGCTCCTTGGCCTCGTCAGCGCTCAGAGGTTCTGAGATGTCGAGTCGCATGAGGAGCGGAGCCAGGATGTCCTTCTCATTCTCATGAAGCCAGCTCTGCTCCTCTGCAGCCTGGCGCTCCTGGAGGAGAAGATCAGGTGAATGAAGGAGCTTCTCATCTAAAAGAGGCTTTACAATAAACTCTGAGTCTGTTTGACCCGAATGTTGTTGTCACTTCACTAAGGACGTTGTGTTTTCATCACTGTTTGTCTATTTGTCTGCAGAGTTTCTGCTGCTTTCAACAAGTTGAAATCAAGAGTTTTTTAAAGACCATAATGAGTGAAAGATACGATCATATGTCAAGTACCAGAGGGATGAAGGAATACCAGAGACATAACTGAAGATGATGTGAAGTGACAGCGGAGAGAAAAACCCTGGAAACACAGATCACCTCTCAAACACAGTTCTGACCCAAGGTTTGAATCAGTTCATATTGGTCTTTGTAGTTTTATTAAAGCGTGTTATTAATATTTGAACTATAACCCACAGAGACGTTACAGACTAAACATGACACCAAGAAATGTGTCTTCAAAAACTGGAATCACGTCCCGGTGGTGAACGTTTGTGTCAAGATTCACTAGATTCTCTTAATTTCCTCCTTGATGTATTTGATGCAGATCGATAATAAACGTCTGATCAATCAGATTTAAATGTGGTTTCATGGAGGTTCAGATCCTTTCATCAGTCACAGAAACAACCATCTGAGATCAGGTGAGACTTGGTGAGGTTCTGATTTGTTTCATTTGAATTACGAGATATTTCTAAATGAATTTTCTTTATCAGAATTCATCTGTGGGAAGGTAAATAGATACGACATAATAAATATAAAATAAGGTTCAATATAAGGCAGGTTGTCAGTAGGTTAACTTTGAGGTTATCTCACCATTTCCTGTCTCTTGCTGCGAGCCCTGGCAGCTCCTGTCGTGGTCCAGGGACAGAAGAAGAGCTGAATGTCTCCCTCCTCTTCCTCTCTGCACGACACGATGTCTCTCACCTGCTCACAGGAGAAGATTTCATAAGGTCAGATGGTGTCAGAGTCATAAAGTCACTGAGGAACATGCTTCTTCTGAACATGGAAACAAGAGAACGTGAGAACTTCTTCACCTCCTTCAGAGATTCTTCAATCTGATGAACAACCATCTCTTCATCCTTCATCAGAGAAACAAGCATCTCGTACAGAACCAGGGTCTTAACAGGCGTGTCGGAGAGGCCCACCTACACACAAACACACACACACACACACACACACACAAACACACACACACACACGCATGTTGTTAAATGATCCCAGAAGCAGCAGACTGGGAAAGCAGTTTTGTGTGTGTGTGTGTGTGTGTGAGTGTGTGTGTGTGTGTGTGTGTGTGTGTGTGTGTCTGCACCATGAAGCTGGACACCATGTCCTGTGTGAAGTCCTCAGCCTTCTTCTGCTCCGTGGCCTCTCGTGGTTTGATGAAGCTCCTGTGCGATGGGATGAAGGTGTCGGCGTCCAGATGATACGTCACCTCGATGCGTCTCTGGGCCAACAGGAAGACGCGCTCCGCCACGTCCTCATTGGCCGGTTTGGAACCGTTCCTATGGAAACGCTCCACCACCTGTTGTGAGACGGACACACACATGTCGTTACACCTCATCAGATCTGAAACTCTTTAAATGGCCTGAACCCAAAGTCCTGTTATACAAAATGTCCATGTTCATTTGATCTGTTGACATGTCCACTTCCTGTTCACGCGGCTGTACCTGGATCAGGCGTGTGGCCGGGTCAGAGTTCACGTGTTCTCCTGAGAACTGGACGTGTCGGCCGAAGTGGACTCGTCTGTAGTAGAGGGAGTCGGCGCGGCGCTGGAAGCTCTCCGTCATTTCCCCCGGGGACACCAGCCTCTGCACCAGGTTGTCCACTCGTATGCTGCAGAACCTCATCTCGTGCACGCCCTCCGTGGTCAGGGACTCGAACCTGTGAACTGAGAATGAGTCCAAAGACAGGAAGTGAAACCACAGAGGGAATGATAGAACTCCACTTCTTCTCGACTGCTGGTGAAGGTTTATTGAACGTTTACTGTTGTTTCGTGTTTTCTTCTTGAGAACGAACACATGAGCTGACGATGAAGGAGGGATGAAGAAAAGAAAGAGAGTTGGATTATCAGCCTCAAGCCACGAGATAGTGAGACGAGGTTTGATCATATCAAGGTCAATTGAGTTACTGCACTACCCAGAATCCTCGGGTGTAATAGTGACTCCTCTGATTGGTGGAGCTCAGTGTAATTGTGCATTGTGTTTTTATTGTGTTTTTGTTATTGTGTTTACACAAGAGGTCGAAGCGTCGTCCACGTCTGAATCGTTCTGTCGTCACGTTGTCGACCTTGTTGACCTCTCGCTCCTCCAGGTGGTCGGTTCTGTGTTGATACCACTCCTTCACCACGAGGACCTCTTTGCCTTCAACACACACACACACACACACACAAACACACACACACACACACACACACACACACAGAGGGTTACTGAGACGTCTTCAGATATAGAAGTTCTGAAGAGTTTTCGAGTTGATCGCTCACAGTCCAGGTCTTTGTATGAAACCAGTCGTGTGGTCAGACCGTTCGGCCTCAGGTACGGAGCGAACCTCTCCAGCTCGGCTTTCCTGTAGCGAGTCCGCTTGTGTCCTCCAGGCCAGCGAGTCTCCAGGTCTGAGGAGGAGACCACAGGAAGCGTCATCAGAGAGAGAGAGAGAGAGAGAGAGAGAGAGAGAGAGAGAGAGAGAGAGCTTCATGTGGGGTCGCTCTACCTTTTTTTGTGATGCTGATATCACTGACCCAGGATCTGGGCATCTCGAAAGCCTGCTCCTCCGGCTCCTCCAGCTCCTCCTTCAACATTTTGTTGTGTTTAAAATTATGTTTCAGTTTCAGTGCATGAATACACAATAACACACAGACACACATGAACACACACACACCTGCACATCCGGGGTCATCTTGTACAGCTTCTTATTTGAGGCCTCGTGAATCAGCTGCTTTTTGCTCGTGGCTCCGAACAGGAGCGGCTCCCACATGTTCACGTCCTCCAGGTCAAACACCATCTCCTGCTCACACACACAGACACACACATATTGACTCTGTGTCTGTTCAGTAGGACAGTTGTCGACTAAGGAGGTGGGCTTGTTGTCCAGTGATCAGAGGGTTGCTGGTTGAACTTCCACAGTTGAAGTGTCTTTGAGCAACACACTGAAGCCCTACCAGCGACATGATGTTGTGTGATTGTGTGTTTCACTCTTGAACTCACACTGCAGCCGCCCCCACAGTCCTGCATGTTCACGTAGTAGTTGTGATTGTTCCACACGCTCTCGATGCCCAGGAAGTGGGCGTCGGCCGTGCTGTGGCGGGCGCCGGTCAGCGGGTCGATGAAGAAGTTCTCCTGGACGCTGCGACTCCCTGACAGAACCAGAACCCAGCAGTGCAGCCGGAGGCCCCGGAGCTGGTCGGCAGGAGGCTGCTCACTCTGCTGAGGAGAGAGAGAGACAGATCTGTGATCAGCTCTATGAAACATTTAGATCCATGAATGACGATGGTTACAACCTCAGGAAGCTGATTCCAGTTGTAACTCAAGCTGTGACTGACAGAAATATTTCTAGATTATAACTTTAATCACTGAAGGAAAACTGATCTTTCAAAGAAAAGAGATTTCAGCTGCTCTGTTTCAGTTATGTTCATCTTTGTGTTTGTGTTTGTGTCAAACGATCACGGCACCTCTTCAGGTTTTAGATTTTCAAGCAACGCCGCCTCAGCGCCCGGTTTCTTCTTCTGCTCTTCTTGTGTCATGAAGTGACTCGTCAGCGACCTCTGAGGTTTCTCTTTGTATTTGTTCTCCTGTGACTCCTCTGAGATCACACTCTGCACAGAGAAACACAAAGAAAACACACACACACAGACACACACACATCATCTAAATTAATATGTTTCATATTTCCTTATCAGTGACTGTGACTCGAAACACAACCAGATGAAGGTTTCATCCCAAGAATTATGGCGAAGTGACTTCAAACAATATTAAAACAAATTAATTTATATACAAATCTGTTTGAAGTATTCCTTATACATTATAAAACTAATATTATCTTATTTATATTATTCATTATGGTTTTAATACAATTAATCTGTTTAAAATTATTATTATTATAATTTCCAGACAAAAATGACTGGATTAGTCGATTTTTCTCCGCTGAACAATGCTTCATGTTTTTGAAGCTTATTTCATGTTTTGTATGAAAAGTAACTTTCATCTTTAGCAGATAAACAAGTGTAGTGGAGTATTTTGTACAATATTAAATATAAAAGAGAGTCAAGTAAAGTACGAGTACCTCCAAACACAGATCTTTATTAAATATACTTTTACTACGACCTACAGAGGATGTACCTGGACCGGAGTGTCCAGCAGGGGGCAGTGCTGCAGGCTCTGGTCCAGCAGACACAACTCTCTGTCTGCGTAGCCGCTGACGCAGTACGCGTCATAGTTGACCCCGAGCAGGAGGCTGCAGAGCAGGGTGGAGAACTCAAAACACGTGGCTCTCTGAGTGGAGAGCACTGAGGCCGGAGAGAACAGGTAGCTGGGCTGTAGGGCACACACAGACACACACAGACACACACAGATACACACAGGAACACACACACACACACCATGAACGTGCTGGACCTGTCAGATGTTGAACTCCTCATCAGACACTGAGACAGAAGATGAGCAGGTGATCTTCTCACCAGGTCGATGGGGGGGTCCAGAGGCTCCAGCGACAGGAAGCTGGCCACGAACTCTGCGCACCCCCCCCAGGTGAAGAGCTCGGGTTGAACCGTGGCTGTGGCCCGAAGAGTCGTCGACACAAACTTCTGCATCAGACACACAAACACCAGTGATGGACAGAGACCTTCTGCATCACAGGGGTTTTATAAACGTGGAGGTTAAGAATGAACCAGGATTTACCTGAACACCGAACTCATTGATGGGGCTGAGCAGCAGGGGGCGCCGCTCGGGGAACAAGTGAGAGAACTGACGCTGGAAGTTGTTGGCGAAGGTCAAGAGACGAATCTCAGCAGCTGAGTTGATTCTGTGAGACTCAGGACCCGAGCTGTCGGCCATGTTCAAACTCAGACTGAAGAGGGAGGGGAAGAGTTAATATATATATATATATATATATATATATATATCTATATATATATATATCTATCCATCCATCCATCCATCCATCCATCCATCCATCCATCCATCCATCCATCCATCCATCCATCCATCCATCCATCCATCCATCCATCCATCCATCCATCCATCCATCCATCCATCCATCCATCCATCCATCCATCCATCCATCCATCCATCCATCCATCCATCCATCCATCCATCCATCCATCCATCCATCCATCCATCCATCCATCCATCCATCCATCCATCCATCCATCCATCCATCCATCCATCCATCCATCCATCCATCCATCCATCCATCCATCCATCCATCCATCCATCCATCCATCCATCCATCCATCCATCCATCCATCCATCCATCCATCCATCCATCCATCATCCATCCATCCATCCATCCATCCATCCATCCATCCATCCATCCATCCATCCATCCATCCATCCATCCATCCATCCATCCATCCATCCATCCATCCATCCATCCATCCATCCATCCATCCATCCATCCATCCATCCATCCATCCATCCATCCATCCATCCATCCATCCATCCATCCATCCATCCATCCATCCATCCATCCATCCATCCATCCATCCATCCATCCATCCATCCATCCATCCATCCATCCATCCATCCATCCATCCATCCATCCATCCATCCATCCATCCATCCATCCATCCATCCATCCATCCATCCATCCATCCATCCATCCATCCATCCATCCATCCATCCATCCATCCATCCATCCATCCATCCATCCATCCATCCATCCATCCATCCATCCATCCATCCATCCATCCATCCATCCATCCATCCATCCATCCATCCATCCATCCATCCATCCATCCATCCATCCATCCATCCATCCATCCATCCATCCATCCATCCATCCATCCATCCATCCATCCATCCATCCATCCATCCATCCATCCATCCATCCATCCATCCATCCATCCATCCATCCATCCATCCATCCATCCATCCATCCATCCATCCATCCATCCATCCATCCATCCATCCATCCATCCATCTATCTATCTAGTGTGTGTGTGTATGCGTGTGTGTGCGTGTGTGTGTGCGTGTGTGTGTGCGTGTGTGTGTGTGTGTGTGTGTGTGTGTGTGTGAGCTCACAGAAGCCGACGAGGAGCTGACACCTGAGTGTTTCTGAAGGTCTTCTCCAGCTCTCTGTCCTCCTCCTCTTCCTCCTCCTCCTCCTGTGGGTATCTGGTCTGATGCTCCTCCTCAAACTCCAGAACAGTCTCCATCTTTAATAAACCTATAAAAAGTGATTAGTTTATAAACTCACAGAACAACCTGTCAGGACGAAGTGAAGCAGAGACCTACAGAGAGTGTGTTCACTTCAGGTGACAGAACCCAGCAAATGTGGGGTCAAAAAATTATCACTGGATTCCAATGAACACTGAGTCCATTACTATCCAGCACACACCCACCTTCCTGATAAAGCTGGCTCAATTCTTATTAGAATAAACGTAAAAAATACAAAGTCTTTGATCTAATTAAATGTCCATCTACTGTTTGCTTCCTCTTGCTCGTTCCCTGTTTCCTTAATGACATATCAAAGAGTTGTGTTTGATTTTACAGCCTTCTAAGTCATATCAATGCAGTAGTGACTTGACTGGTTTAAGGGATTGATGGATGAAAGGCATTTCCTTTGTTGACCTTGCCTTGTAGAAGACACCTGCCAATCATCTCCCACTGGGATGAAGATGACCCACTCTCTGTTACCTTGGCTTCTGAAAGAGCTTGTGATGGAGGAGGTGGAGCTGCTCTCTGAGCCGCCTCCACCTGCACACACAACCACACCACCTCTGTTTGCTGTCCTGGCTCCTGAACGCTGGAACCAGCTCCCCACGACTTCAGGACAAAGTGTCTACACAATCCTCCTCCACAAACTAAATACACATCAGACTACACCTCGGAGAGAACAAATTAAAGAACAACAAGTAGCACGTTAGCAGCTCTACTGTGTCACTAACACATCGCACTTTGTACTTTCTGGATTCTTGTTGTTGTGGGTTTGTTCCCTCATGGTTGATGCACTTATTGTGAGTCTCTTTGGATAAATGCTTCAGGTAAATTAAATATAATAAATATCCCCATCATCAGATGAACCTGCTCCTGCTCCCCAGGGGGTCTGTGCTGGTCCACTTCCATTCATCTGAGTCACAGGGGAAGAATCTGTATTTACCTTTGTCGTCTCTTGTAATTGAATTACTCTCTATCACTGTTTACCTGAACATTCTTCCTGTGTAATGATTCATGTATATTAGTGATATAATATTCGATCCATTGCTCATGACTGCAGTTGTTACATGTATACGATTTTTCTTTTTTTACACAGGTCAGTCAAACAGGATATATAAAATATACTTGTTTATTTCTTTTTTGTAGCAGTAGCTTGTCAGTCTGTGTGTGTTTGTGTGTGTGTTTGTGTGGTGTGTGTTTAAAGTAATACAAGTATAAACAAGCGTTTGAGAAACTTTTCTTATCAAACATTCAGATGGAAGATGAAACCTTTTACTCACAGTTTCTCTGAAATCAGCTGTTTTTTGCTCCGTTAAGTTAAATCAACGTTTATTAGTCACAGCGTTGTGACGTCTCCATGGTAACAGCGAGACGTGGTGACGTGGGTTGCCTTCACGGACCCTCGAACTGGGGCGGAAATTATGCTTTTCTAATGTTTGTGACCAGAAGCTTTCACATGTTTTTAAATATCTATTTCAAGCATCAAAAAACATTTCAATTTACAAATAAATCTTATAACGTTTGTGAGTGCAGTTAAAATGTTCAAATTAGTGAGTTCTAAACCACAGTTTACATGATATGACAGATATATATTTCATTGTATTATATTAATATAAACGTGTTACTGAGACAAATACAAAGTTATGATAAACAGTATAAAGCAGTGGACTCTTTAGGACAAATTGGTAAAATAATAAAAGTAATGATAATAGAATTTTATTTAGTTCACTACACATTTGTGAGTTTACCTGAAATATGTGATTAATAACTAAAGTGTTGACGGTTTGTTTTTATCGTTTCTGAGACGCTTCACAGTTTGTTGTTTTTTTGTTTCTTTCTGCTTTACTAATAAAGCACGAAGAAAAAAAAACTCGTCATCACTTGTTGTGCGCATGCGCGGCTGCTGCACTTCCTGTTGATGGAGAATCACCGACGGGTCTGTAGCTGCAGGACGTTCATCGCGTCTGTTCTTTGATTCTTCACGAGTTTCTATTCAAACTGAATTCAGCTCCGGACCTGCACCATGCGCGCTCCCGGCTGCCTGGCCGTGCTCGTGCTGCTGGTGCACGAGGCGGCGGCTCGTGAGTTCACGGAGGGGGAGATGAGTGGAGTCAGGTGAGGGGACACGAGTACTTCAAATAATACTACACAGGGTGGACCAGGAGTACTCCATAGGTTTAAGTACTACAAAGGGTTCGCAATGTGATTTCAAGCTCCCTTGGAAAAGTATTTGTTATTATGTTTAAATACAACAATACAGTACTTTATCTTGATACATGGAGTGGCTGCTGTATTTGTAGTTTACTTTGATAAACTTACACTAAGGTATTTTGTATTTCATTAATAAATTGTTAAATCCCCGGTTACCACATTATTCAATCTGCTCAAACATGGAAGCTTCAGTTTTAATGTGGATTTAATTCAAATCAGGCGTCTGCAGGTTTTATAACTTTAAATTACACACATATGAGTAAAGGTTTTGTCTGAAGTATTGTCGGTTATTAAACATGACTTTGTGTATTCTATACACATCATATAGATACACACACTCGCACGTGCACATGTGATAAAATCCTCAACGTTAATAAAGTAAAGAAACAACCACACAGTTTGTATCTGTGGTCATTTCCACTGAATGAAGGATCCTCTCTGTGTTCAGCTCTCTAACGCTCACTGGGTTTCAGGCAGCGCATCAAGTCCATGTTCTACCACGCCTACGACAGCTACCTGGACCACGCCTTCCCCTACGACGAGCTCCGCCCCCTCACCTGTGACGGGCAGGACACCTGGGGCAGGTACACATAACCTTCTGATCAGTTCAACATCCTGTTTTCATTAGTCTGTTAAATTCAGTATTCAGTGAAAATCTTCTCTCCTCAGTTTCTCTCTGACGCTGATCGACGCTCTGGACACTTTACTGGTGAGATCACCTGAAGAAGAACAACGACGAATCACAAACAGGCGTCACACGAACAAATCAAATCAGTTTTATTAAAATGTAAACGTGTCTCTGAAGGTTTTGGGAAACGAGACGGAGTTCCAACGTGTGGCGTCGCTGCTGCAGGGCAACGTGAACTTTGACATCGATGTCAACGCCTCCGTGTTCGAGACCAACATCAGAGGTAAGGGGTGGACAATACTATTTGTGTGCTCAGTAGTACAACTGTGTGTGTGTGTTTGTTTGTGTAGTGGTGGGCGGTCTGTTGTCGGCTCACATGTTGTCAGGGAGGGCCGGGATGGAGCTGGAGCCTGGTTGGCCCTGTTCAGGGCCGCTGCTGAGGATGGCCGAGGACGCCGCCAAGAAGCTGCTGCCTGGTATTAACACACACACACACACACACACACACACACACACACGCACACAAACACACACACACACACGCACGCACGCAATATGTTGTTGCATTTACTGATGTCACGTCCGAGTTAGAAGCTGAAGGACACCTCAAGTCTGCGGGGGCAGACTGAGGTGTCCTTCAGCTTCTAACTCGGACGTGACATCACTGAATGCTCCTCAGCGTTCCAGACGGCCACCGGGATGCCGTACGGCACGGTGAACCTGCTGCGTGGCGTCAGTCCCACGGAGACGCCGGTCACCTGCACCGCCGGCGTGGGAACCTTCATCCTGGAGTTCGCCACGCTGAGTCGACTGACGGGCGACAGGACGTACGAGGACGTGGCCCGGAGAGCTCTGAGGGCGCTGTGGAGGACCAGGTCTGACATCGGACTGGTGAGAGGCCTGTCTGTCTGTCTGTGGTCACCTGTCTGTCTGTGGTGACCTGTCTGTCTGTGGTGACCTGTCTGTCTGTGGTGACCTGTCTGTCTGTGACCTGTCTGTGACCCCCTGTCTGTCCTTGTGCAGGTGGGGAACCACATCGACGTGCAGTCTGAGAAGTGGGTCGCTCAGGACGCCGGGATCGGAGCCGGAGTCGACTCGTACTTTGAGTATCTGGTGAAGGGCGCCATCATGCTGCAGGACGAGGAACTGCTGGACATGTTCCTGGGTAAGCGGCACCATTTCTTCTCTCAGGTGCCTTTGAGCAAGGCAGGCTTGCCATCATCCAGTGACAGATGAACTGATTGGTCTGTGAACTCTTCCCAGAATACGACCGGGCCATTCAGAACTACACCCGGTTTGACGACTGGTACCTGTGGGTCCAGATGCACAAAGGAACCGTGTCCATGCCGGTGTTCCAGTCCCTGGAGGCGTTCTGGCCCGGCCTGCAGGTACAAGAACCTTCCTCAGTCCTGAAGACGTCTTCATGTCCACGTTGTGTCACAGTTCAACATGTGTTGTGTGTTTCAGTCGTTGTTGGGGAACCTGGAGGACGCCGTCAGGACGTTTCAGAACTACGTCTCCGTGTGGAGACAGTTCGGAGGTCTGCCCGAGTTCTACAGCATCCCCCAGGGCTACACTGTGGACAAGAGGGAGGGGTACCCCCTGAGACCAGGTCAGTGCACGGACCAATCACAGGCTCCCTCAGAGGAGCTGCAGGCTGCATGTCCCTCATTCACTTCATGGTCCTCCATCAGGATGCTTTTATCTTGAAGGTCCCGTGCAGATGAATGAACCTGTTAACTGATGAATTCATTAGATATTAATCTGATGAGTTTCTTATTCTTGTTGCAGAGTTGATCGAGAGCGCCATGTACCTGTTCAGAGCCACCGGAGACCACACCTACCTGCAGCTGGGCCTGGACGCCCTGGAGTCCATCGAGAGGATCTCCAGGACGCCATGTGGCTACGCCTCTGTAAGTCTGCCTCCGCTGTGATGTCATCGAGAAGTCAAATCCACGTTTCTGAATTTATGTTTTAAATCTTTGGTCCCGGATGCTTCTCTCCTCGCAGGTGAAAGATCTGAGAGACCATCAGCTGGACAACAGGATGGAGTCCTTCTTCCTCGCTGAGACCATCAAGTACCTCTACCTGCTCTTTGACCCCGCCCACTTCCTGCACGGGGGGGGGACGGAGGGGGACGGGTCTTGGGAGGAGGGCGGCGAGGGGGGCCAGTGTGTTTTAGGTGCGGGGGGGGTTCATCTTCAACACGGAGGCTCACCCCTTCGACCCGGCGGCGCTCTACTGCTGCAGCCGCCACGCCCAGGACCGACAGGAGATCCAGGACATCCTGCTCAACCTGTCACAGCCAAACCGCCAATCAACACCGCCCGCCAAGGAGCCGGAAGGCCCGCCTCCTGGCCAATCAGAGAGCATCGCTCTGAAACCGGGCGAGAAGAAGACTCCTCCCCTGCTGTCGTGTCCCATTCAGCCGTTCAGCGCTCGACTCGCCATCCTGGGTCAGGTGTTCAGCGCCACCTGATCCTCCTGGTTCCAAACTGAACTGATCCTCCTGGTTCTGAACTGATCCTCCTGGTTCTGAACTGATCCTCCTGGTTCTGAACTGGTCATTGGCTCCTGGACGCTGGCATTCCAGCGCCTGAGGCAGTTTCCTGTCTCGCCCTCAGGGACCCGGAGGCGTTCGGGTTCAGGGAGACTCGACCTGAATCACTCTGATCAATTTACTGTGTTTCTCTAATTTAAAATGAAGCTGAAATATATTTTTATTTATTAGAAACGAGCTGCTGTGATTTCCTTCTTTCTTGTTTATCGTTTTCATTGTTCGGGTGTGGATCAGGAAGTGGAGCGGCTTGTCCACCAACATAAAGGTTGCTGGTTTGATTCCAGCTCTCCCAGTCCACACATAAAAGAAAAATAGAATGTGAAGATAAATAGATTGAAATAGGACAATCTGCCAGTTTCAGATATTTAAAGAACGCTTTGAGGGAATTTCTTAAAATTTAGTATGAACAGAAAGTCACTGACCTCACACACCTTGTTGCCTTGTGAACACATGATGGTGAGAACGAGAGGATCATGTGTTCACTCCGACTCACAGTGAGATTTTAAATAGGGACCATCATCAGCTCAGTGTGTTCTCGCTGGTTGTTTGGTTTGGAGCTGCCAGGAGGGGGCAGTAGAGGAGCAGTAAGTAGCACCACAGTGTTAATCAGTCACGTGAGGATTCAGTCTGAGCATCCTGCAGAGATTAAAAACACATTTTCATTAGATGCACATAATCATTTCTCTTTTATGATATCCTAAAGTTTCCTGCTGAATGTTGGAGACAAACTCTGGTTTTTAATAACTTCAGAGTGTTTTGAACTGATCTCAGTTCAGCTTCACTCTTCAGCTGCAGCTGGTTGTGTCTGTGACTCTCAGTCAGTTGTTCTCTCAGGAGATGGAACCCACTCAGCAGAGTCACAGACGCTCAGGGAGAGAAGGAGGAAACTTTCTCTTGTTCACACTCACACATCAGACTCACACACAGAGACTCACACACAGAGACTCACACATCAGACTCACACATCAGACTCACACACAGAGACTCACACACAGAGACTCACACATCAGACTCACACACAGAGACTCACACATCAGACTCACACACAGAGACTCACACATCAGACTCACTTCATCGAGCTGTGGAGGTGAAGTCAAACGTTCACAGGTCAGAAGAGAAACTGATTCTTCTGTTTCTTATTTAACTCTGAGGTTCAGGGTGGGTCTCTCTCTCTCCCTCTCTCTCTCTCTCTCTCTCTCTCTCTCTCTCTCTCTTTTCTCCATCGTTCCTTCTCTTGACATCACCCCCCCCTCCTCCTCTTTGTTTGGGTGGGGTTCTTCTCTTTCATTTGACCTTTTCCTTGCCCCCTCCATCACTCCTCCTTACTCTGGCTCCTCCTTCCCTCTCTCCATCGGTCTATTCTCCTTTGTCTCCTAAAATGTTTACAGTCACTTTTCATCCCTCCCTCTCTCCCTCCCTCCCTCTCTCCCTCCCGTTCACTCCCTTCATATCTGTTTTTGATTCTTTCGTTTTCTCTTTTCTCCTCCTGCTCTTCTGTCTCTCTGATCATCACCATCCTCCTTTTTATCTAAATCCTCCTCGTCTACTTCCTCCCTCTGCCTCTAATCATGTCTTCACCTCTTCTCATTCTTTCTCTTCACAGCTCTGTCTTTTTTCTTCTCTTCTTTATCTCTCCTCCTTTTACTGTCTCACCTCCTCTTCTTTTCTTCTTTTTTCTTCTTGCACACTTTGTTTTCCTTTCTCTCTCTCTCTCTTTCCTCCTCTCATTCTGGTAACATAACTTGTCAGGGTGTGTCATTAATTTACTGACTCATCATCTTTAAAACACAGAAAATAAAGTCTGACTCAATTTTAACTTAATTCTCTGTTGAAACTCAAACTGACGATTCAGCGATTTTCACACAAAAAATCTGACTTTCAGATGTTTTCATTCCCGTTGTGTGTTGAAGTTGTTTCTTTGTGTTGTTCCGTTTGTTTGTCTCTTTCTAACTTGTGCTTGTTCTGCTCCTCTCCAGTAGAACCAGAGAGAACCTGTGGTGATGGAACCTGACGTCAGTCACAGGAGAGTTTCTGCAGCTGAAGAAAAGGTCAGAGGTCAAAGCTGCACCTGAGACTCTTACAGCTGCAGGTGTTTGAACATGTGATGTCTCTTCACTTCTTTAAGATGACATCAGAAACATGGAGGTGTGGTCTTTCTTTCTTTTAATACTTTCCTCAGCTCGGCCCTGGATCTTTAAATCCTGTTGTTTTATGGTGAAATAAAACATTTTGAATCCTCAGACGTCTTTTTGATTGACACTCTGTTGTCCGACGGGAGGAGCTGACGTCCTCGATCTCATTAACATGAGGTTTAAACTGATGCTTCCTATTCATCATGTCCTCAGAAGCACAAGCATCTCCAGGATCCTGTCGCCCTTTGTTAAGACCTCAGGCTGATCTGAGTCCAGCTGCCTCTCGTAGAACAAACCGCTTCAGGGACATCAAACTAACACATGTGAACATATCTCATACAAACATCACACATAGGATCCTGAGCTGCTTCATTCTTCAGGGAGAGAGCTGAGGTGGTTCAGGCGTGTGGTCAGGATCCTCTGGTGCCTCGACCCCGAGCGGGGGGGGGGCAGGATGAAGGACGTGAGCTTTGTGAGAGGAGGATTTAACAACCGGCCAGAGGAAGGGAAACGCAGGAGGTTTGTGTTACAGTTCGATTTGTGCTGTTGAGTAAAATGTTTTAAAACTGGTGTAAAAATGATGCAGCCATTTAAATGAATGAAGACATCACATCACAAAGGTCAAAGGTCATGACCTCGTTAGCACAACCCCTCGACTCCCACGTGGTATCGACCCCTCAGATCAGATCAACCCGATGTCTCCATTACAACGAATGATTCCAGTGAGAAACCAGTTCAACCAATCAGAGCAGTGAGAACAATGAACGGAATGAGACCAGTGGAACCATTCATATCTCTGACACCAGGAAAACCAGTGGACCCAGTGGAAATCAACACATCCATAAATCCCCTGAACCCAGAGACATGAGCAGTGAAACCTTGAGGCTATTGAGGAGAAGAAGAAACCAGTGACACCAGTTCTCAGGGTCTCAGGTTCCTGGGGCGGAAGGGGGGGGGGAGCAGATCGTGAAGGTTTGACATCGTCGCTAAGGAGTGGTCAACTTCCTGTATCCATGACATCATCACTGAGCGTGTGCAGTTCAGACAAGTCCAGGAACAGATGATGATCATTACACACACACACACACACACACACACACACACACACACACACACACACACACTCACACACACACACACGGGCCATGCTACTCTGTATGCTGGTGTGCTCAGTTATTTCATAATGTTGCATATGTGTGTGTGTGTTTGAAAGTTTTGGCTCTCGGATCTTGAACTAATCATACGCTGAACAGCTCAGATGGTCCACACCCCACAAACACACACACACACACACACAGACACACACACACACACACACCACATCATCTGTTAGCCATTACCAACCAGTCAATGACAACACAATCAAACGGGCTGGGCTCCGAGCTCTCACACAACATCACATTTTATTCACATGATGTATGGATCTGTGTGTGTGTGTGTGTGTGTGTGTGTGTGTGTGTGTGTGTGTGTGTGTGTGTGTGTGTGTGTGTGTGTGTGTGTGTGTGTGTGTGTGTGTGTGTGTGTGTGTGTGTGTGTGTGTGTGTGTGTGTGTGTGTGTGTGTGTGTGTGTGTGTGTGTGTGTGTGTGTGTGTGTGTGTGTGTGTGTGTGGTGTGTGTGTGTGTGTGTGTGTGTGTGTGTTGTGTGTGTGTGTGTGTGTGTGTGTGTGTGTGTGTGTGTGTGTGTGTGTGTGTGTGTGTGTGTGTGTGTGTGTGTGTGTGTGTGTGTGGTTGTGTGGTTGTGTGTGTGTGTGTATTGCCAGGCCTGTCATAAAGCAGCTGGGAGGTATAGACGACTTTAACATGAGTCCCTGTGTGTGTGTGTGTGTGTGTCTTAAGGGGAATTCCAGCCCCTTCTCCTCCACCTCACTTTTATTATCTCATCTCTGCTCATTTTACTTCTTTATTTTGTATTTATTTTCTCCTCCGGTCTTTTTGGTCGTTTCCCGTCTCAGCTTCGTTCACGTTGGACAAACAAACACACAAACACACAAACACACAAACATCCGGCTTCTGCCTTCAGGGATCGATCTGAATTCGCATGACTCAGCAGTATCACAGGTTTTCATCGTGGCGACAGAAGAGAGAAACTAATGTTTGAGTAAACGTCTGGTGACATGTCTGTGCCAGCTCCTGATTGGACGTCTGAATGAGCCTGAGTGAAAACACCACAGCAGATTATTCAGAGGATTCCTCACGAGCGAGTGGGCGTGCTGATGAGTTTCATACATGATGGAGGTGAAACTGAAAGAAACCCACAAAGAACACAAACATCTCAGGATGAAGAAGAGGAGCCGGACACGTAGAAGACGAAGACGTCACCTTGGAAACACGAGGAGATTCCAGATCTTCTGGTGACGAGGGCCGACCCCGGTGTGGATGAGCTGTAAACAACAACACTGATCTTTACACAGCAGAGTTTATACATCATGTCCCGCCTCCTGCTGCTCTACAGGCCCCGCCTCCTGCTGCTCTACAGGCTCCGCCTCCTGCTGCCATACAGGCTCCGCCCCTCACCTGGATGTTTCATATGTGTGAACGATGCTGTGACACATTTCTTCATCGAACCACAGACATGATTAAGCATGACGTTCCAGATTTCAAAATCTTTGAGATTTCATTATTTTGCGCAGCCAGGTTAAAAAAACCATTTCTACGTGGCTCGGCAATAATATCAGCAGCTAATTTTAAAAAGTATTTTTGGAGTCGAGAGCTTTCAATTCTTTGTTCACTTCCTGTACGGTAAAAGGAAAAAAGCTAAATTGGGGAGGGGTCACACGTCCTTCATATGACATGTGGGTTTGAGAGAATCACTCAAGGAACTAATTAACTTAATGTCATTTAAACCAGTGACTGATAAATAATATTACATGTCATTTTTAAAAAGTCTGACAAAGTCATAAATAAAAGTCAGACTTTTTTAATAAGAGAAGAACATTTGTTTCTCAATTTTCCTGACGACGAGCCAATCAGGACCAGTCCTCCGAGCCTTAGCTCCGGCTCATGAATGAGGTCAGAAGACCATCGATTGATCCGTCCTTTAACTCCACATCTCATATTTATTCACAATATTTGAACACGTCATAAAAACACGATCACGTCGTCTTTTCATCACAAAACGATTCAGCTCCAAGTGAAACAAGATAACTCACAGAAAACATCCTCATAACATCTACTTTGATTTTTACTTTGGTCCATGTCCCGTCTGCTAACATGGAGGAGGAGGGTTTATAACCTATACTGCTGCCAGCCACCAGGAGGCGATGGAGACACTTCAGCTTTATTTACAGTCTGTGGTCTCGATCCTCTGAACAAAAATAAATTGAGACGACGATCGGGATCCAGTAACTGAGACGTTCGTTATATTGGTGTGTGTCCGTGTACTGTATGTGTGTGTGTGTGTGTGTGTACTTTACATGCATGTGTACTGCGTGTGTGTATCCGTGTACTGTACATATAGACTTACATTTTGTACACAAATAATATAGAATAAATACTTAACATGGATTTAAACACAAACTGCATGATTTAAAGTACAGGGGTGTGTGCGTGTGCGTGTGCGTGCGTGTGCGTGTGCGTGTGCGTGTGCGTGTGTGTGTGTGTGTGTGTTTGTGTGTGTGTGTGTGAGTGTGAGGTACCAGCATGACTCAGATGTAACTACACCCTGTGACTCTGTTTTCATTCTCTCAGTGAAGCAAATCACATCACAACATGGACCCAGCTGTACCCACAGACTCACATCACACTGTAACACACATTCCTCAGTGTGTGTGTGTGTGTGTGTCTGTGTGTGTGTGTGAAACTGAATCCTGTGGGGTCACCGTTTGCTCCGTATCACCGACCGCATGTTGACGTCTGCAGGCTGACACGGGGCATGTGTGCACTGACCTCGCTGTCACACTCACACCAGTACAGTATGTTACACACACAACTCAACTCAACACAATTCACCAGCACAACATCGGTAATTACAGTACATTTGTCTGCAGTTACATTAAACAGCAAACTTAGACATTTAGTCTCATAACCTCAGGAGACGGATGGTGATGGACTGACAAGTTCCAGATTGAACCTTTAATAAATACACAACAGCGCCCCCTCTGGACTGAGCTCAAATGACAGGTTCACGATATGTGGACGTATAAATCATTGATCTGACATCATCTATAGATTCAGTCACAAGAGCTTTGTCCTCTGAGGAGACGTCTCATGAAAGCAGGACATCAGATGGGACATGAGGGAACTTGTCTCTGGCTGGTCTCCACCCAGCTGCAGCAGGACTGAAGAACATCTGACTCCACCCAGCGACTCTCTGCTGTCAGGGAAACACAGATCTGACAGGAAGTGATTCACTGAAACCTCGTCCAACTTCATTTGTTCTCTTTTGTCTCGTCCCTCATTGGGTTTCAGGGACAGAGACGTCTTCTCGTGTCTGAATAAAGGTTCATGAGTTCAGGAACAATAGATTTACAGAAGAAAGTTCAACGTAAATCTGAGAGTTAACAGAAACTGATTTACTTTTATAATCTGCTGATTTTAAAATTCAGTTCAATTCTATTTTATTAGTTTATCATCACATCATAATATGATCCCGAGGCGCTTCACATTCCTATTTTTATTCTTTCAACCACACGGACGACATGACGGCTCCCAGAAGTGAAGCCAAAGTGTCTGAATCGCCCCCTGGTGGCTGGCTGCAGCAGAGGTCATAACCTCTCCTCCTCCATGTTAGCAGACGGGACATGGACCAAACTAAAAAGAGAAGTAAAATACATGTTTGACAAAGATGGTTTCTCTCATTTCTGTTCTCATCTCCCTGATGTTTCCGATCAGTTTGTTTTGAATCAGTTCTTTGACGATGTCTCTCATCTGAGTGCAAGCAAACAGTTTGAGTTAGAGCAGAGAACATGTGAGAACGAGCTGAGGCTTGTTTGAGTTAGAGGATTATGGAGGAATATATGTTCTGCTCTCTAACTGAAGGAACTCGCTCTGGAACCAAGAGGAAAACGTAACTTCAGCTACAATTCAAGATGAAGAGATGAGTTCTGGGTTTTCCTCCGAAGTGAAGTCATATTTCACAGAAGTGAACTTGTTGAAACGTTGAAAAGTTTGTGACTCAGACGTATTTAACAAAGAGCTTCACATGCACTTCTGCACATGTTTAACTAAGATCACTAAAACTTAAAGATGCTCATTTGATTATCAAACTAACGACTGACAAGGCCTCATTTAAACCAAAGAGTTATTATAATATAATATAGAATATAATTAATATGCTGGATGATAACTTTTCACATCTCTTACAGTGAAATGTGTCAGATTTCTTTATGGAGAATGTGAACTTGTCCTTTAAACATCATAAAACATCACGAAACTGAACATGAAGGAGGAGGAAAAGGGGCGAAGAGAAAGAAAATGATGAGGGGGGGGAAAAGAGGGAGAACGAGAGAGAGAGCGACATGGAGAATATGGAGGGAGAGGATTGAGGGGGTGCGTTTGTTGTGCGTACCAGTCGGTGCAGTGTGTGAAATGTGAACTGGGTGTGTGTGTGTGTGTGTGTGTGTGTGTGTGTGTGTGTGTGTGTGTGTGTGTGTGTGTGTGTGTGGAGGGGAGGATCCTCAAACTCTTAAAGCCGGGTCAGAACTGCAGATATCGGCAGAGCTGAGAAGGAGAGGCACTGAGGAGGGAACACACACACGGAGACACACAGACACACAAAGACAAGAGGCCTATTGTGAACACACACACACAGTTGCTGGTCAATAACAGACACTTTCACAAACACACACTCTTCATTGGACTCTGGACTGACCACTTGAGGATACATCCCTCAGGACTCTGTTTCCCATCATGCACCAGCGGAGCCTCTCAGAGCTCAAGGGGGTCTCCACCCGGCAGGGGGTCTCCACCCAGCAGGGGACCTCCACCCAGCAGGGGGCCTCGACCCGACGGACTACCCAGGATGGAGCCTCCAGGAGGAGGAGGGGGGCCGTGCTCTGTAGCGTCTGCCCAGCGAGGGCAGCTCCTCTCTGGGCATGGTGGCTGGTCCTGAGCACCCTGGTGGTTCCTGGAGCCTGGAGCTTTCTCAGCGAGGAGCAGGAGGAGCTGCTGGTGGAGCTTCACAACCACTACAGAGGACAGGTGTCCCCCAGCGCCTCCGCCATGATGCCTCTGGTAAGACCCCTGCAGAGACACAGGCCACGTCAGGGTCAAACATGAACAGCGTGAACCAGACCAGAGGGATTTTAATGTCATGAGTAAAGTACAGGGAAAGGTCACTGTTAAAATAATCTTTAACCTGCTTCTTCCACGAGGGTCAGAGGCTGGAGACTGACGTAGACTCCAGGTTCAGGGCCTGAAGCCTGTCTTCTGTGTAGTGACCAGCAGGGGGCGACTCCACTGCTAGTTTCTATAGAAAGTGACTTCTCACTTTATAACGTCAGTGAACATTCAGGAGTTTCTGTCTCAGTCTCTAGTTTCAAGTCTTCTTCAAACAGCTGATGTTCATTTAGTGAATTATGATCATTTAGAGTCAAACAGACCAGAAAGCACCAGATGTGTTGGGGATACCACATTGTGATTGACAGCTAGTGCCATCCAATGGGTGCAGGTGTCAGGTGCAGGTGGGCGTGTCCTCGAGCTCTCAGTGGGCTCCTCACATTCACACCTGCAGGAACTTTACAGTCACCAACGAGCTGTGAGTAGGGTGGAGGTTGTAGGTTCGAGTCCCAGTGAAGAATCCACCCGTCACACACGAGTCATTGACCTCTGACACGCTGCTGTTGAGCTCATTGTACGAGGATCTGAATATCTATATATTTAAAGTTCCTCATTCCTTGTTTCCATGAATTAATTAGACCAAGGAGCAGTTCAGTGAAACTGTCTCACGGCCACAAAGTGAGGACCAGTCGATTGAAGCTCCAACAAGGAACCTTTCAGGGATTTTGGAGTCCCTGTGGACAGACCTGGGACAGACGTCTCCAATGTCCCCTGTGGTAAAAACATGGGTTCACGTGTGCACTTGCTTTTGAAATAGTGAAAGAAGTTGTGAGTTCAGGACCAACAAGAAAAACCCTGAGACACCTCAGCTCTCTTTAAACCATTTACTGTGAGGACATGACATCAGTTTACTCTCTGCTGAATATGAATCCTTCTGTCAGTAAAAACAATCTAATTTTGGAACTGATTGAGAACGAAAAGGTGCTTCAAACTCCGAGGAGCTAGTGAGGTGCAGTGTGGTGTGGCCAGGGGGCGCTGTTCTCCCTCCTCTGTCTGAGGGGAACCTCCGACTCAAATTGATATTCTATCAGGCGGAAAATAAAATCACAGAGGATTTATGAATAAGGCTGAACAGAAACAACGAGATGATTTAACGTGGGATGTCTCATCTTTGTCCATAATTTATTTTAATTGTCTCCAGCTGTGAGTCGCTCCTTCATCTCTGTGCTGCATTGCATTGTGGGATGTCAGTGTCCGTCCACAGCTGAGCCCGACGTCACGTGAATGAAACCGATTCTACTTTTATCTTGTTAAAGATTCCGGGCGTTAACGGGACGGAGCAGAACGAGAGAAACCAACAGAGACAGAAACATGGAGTTTCTTTTTGTTCTCAGGACACAAACACCTCATTCGCTGGATTTGTCTCAAACTTCACTTCATCTTGTTCTAATTATCTTTGATTTGCATCTGTGTCCTTTGTTTTCATGATCACCACTCGACTACTGGACACTTTCCATGCTCTTTATTTCATTTCTCGTGTTTTTCTGAATCTAGTTAAAGTCCCTGAGAGCTTTGAACTTGTGCTCCTTTGATCTCGTTGGGATTTAAATGGGATTTGGTAACTTTTTTTTTGAGATTCTATAAAACATCTCATCTTTAAAAAGGAGAAGTTTTTATTCAGTTTCCAGGAATCAAAGCTGTTTTCAGACATGAGATATTTGTGATCTTCCAGTTTCACGTCAGTCGTCACACCAACCAGCCTGGTCTCACCCTCCAGTGGACATGTGTCCTCATCTTCTTCACAGTGGCAGCAGGTGTCTGTCGTCCTGTTGTCAAAATCTTTTGGACGTTTTGTTTGGACGATGCAGAACTTTGGTTGAACAAAGAGAAGAAACTGGCAGATAAATCTGGTTCAGACCAGTGGACACGATTCATCCGCTTCAATAATAATAATAATAATAATAATTCACTCGAACCCGCATCAAGATTCAGATCTCGTCTTTTTACAAGACAGCACAGAACTGCTGAGCAGAGCAAGGCCTGGCTTCCAGGAACCGACGGGTGTTTCCTCCCTCAGACTCCATCCAGCTCATAACGTGAGTGTTAGAGGAGGAATGCAGCAGGGAAACCATCCTCCAGACAGACGGGGTGGGGGGGGCGTCGGGGTTGAGAAACAGAGGAGATTGAGAAAGAGACGATGTTTAGAGAGAGAGAAATGAAAATTAGGTTGTGTGTGTCTGTGTGTGTCTCTGTGTGTGTGTGTGGAGACAGGTCTCAGCCTGTATCCACCGTATGGAAGCCCCACTGGGACATTTCCATATTCGTGTTGTTCTTTCTCCCATAAAGTTTATTGTAGAGAAAGACAGAGAGAGGGACAGAACGATAGGAGGGAAGGAAAGAGAAGAAGTGGACGACGCATTGATTCCTGTTTATACTGGAAAGAACAATATCTGTAAATAATAATATCAGTTACCACAAACATTTCTTGGAGGAGTCAGTAGAAAAATGAGTTTGACACAAATCATTTTGACCAGTTCAGATGTTACTGGTGTGAAATCTGGTTCAGTGACAGAGCTGAAGAGTCCCGGCTGAGGTTCAGACTGAAGACGAACAAGAGACCAGTGTGGATCCACCCAGGAGACACTGTAATACTGTAATACTGTAATACTGTAATACTGTAAAACTATGATACTGTAATACTGTAAAACTATGATACTGTAATACTGTAATACTTTAAAACTTTAAAACTGTAATAAAGTAAAACTATGATACTGTAATACTGTAATACTTTAAAACTTTAAAACTGTAATAAAGTAAAACTATGATACTGTAATAGTGTAAAGAAGTCACATCAAATGCTTGTTATTTGATCCTGATCAGTGGAACCCAGATAAAAAGTCCTGGTCTCAAACCCACGAGTCGTTCAGCTCATACGACCGACGTCCATCGTGCCAAAGATCAAAATCAGGAAAATAAACCATCTGGTTTTAGTCTCCAAAAACTATAAATCTTATGATAAATAATAAACAGACGTGACTGGATTAAATAAAACATACAGACTGTTTTCACTTAAGGTTAAAATATTGAATCAATGAATCAAATTAATAAAAGTGTAAATAAAGATTGACGACATGACAGCTCCCACAGGTGAAGCCAGGTCCTCTCTATCACCCCCTGGTGGCTGGCTGCAGTGCAGATCATTAACCCCTCCCCCTCCTCCATGTTAGCAGATGGGAAACGGATTTCAGGTCGTTCTTCTCTCTGTGAAGTTTGTTCACGTGTTTCTGATCAGTTTTGTTTGAATCAGTTAATTGATGATATAAAAACAGGCTGAGACGTCACGATTAACAGCTGAGACTTACTCCTGATTGGTTGAGAGCGTGCTTTGACGTGACCACGGCTCCGCCCCACGATCTGCACAGAAGTGGCAGCGTTTGTATCTGAGATATTTTGGCTTCACTTCTGGATAGAGGGAGGAAGAAGGAGACGCGTCCTCCATCTTTTATTTACAGTCCAAGTGATTCATTGACTGAAATATCCGGTCTGTATATCTGCGTCTGGAACTCACAGGATCAGAAACAGAAGAAGTAACAACAGGTCGGATCAGAGCTGAGTGACAGCTGAGTGACAGCTGAGTGACAGCTGAGTGACAGCTCACTGGTTAACGACCCTGAGGAGGAGAAAATCTATAGATCAGGGATTTACTGACTGATTCTATTGAGATGAGCAGAAACTAAATCAGCTGTTCACATGGTATGTTCCTCAGAGGTGTGTGTGTGTGTGTGTGTGTTTGTGTTGGTGTGTGTCACTGCACAACGACCCGAGAGTCATAACACGAACCAGATGTTGAGAAAGAGAGAGGAATGTGGAGGAGACCCCTGACTATTGTTTGTGTTGTGTGACACCATCGAACAATAAACACACACACACACACACACACACACACAGACACACACACACACAGACACACACACACACGCTGGAGTATTAAACTCTTTCAGTATCTTAGCAACAGTGACTCAAAGCTCCAGATAGGGTCAGCAGGTCGAGTTAAAGACGTGGTCCTCTGATCCGTCAATCATCAGCATCAGGTTCTCACAGGGAGAACGAGATGCTGAAGAGGTTCTGTTTTCTTACCGAGTCTCTTTGACTCTTTGACTCTTTGACTCTGATATGTAGAGATTTCTGGAATTTGAAGATAGATAATAAATCCATGTAACTTCTTGTTTGAGATCATCTCCACGTCTTTGCTGCTGCAACCAGCAGCTTCTCCTCCGCTCTCCGACTTCTGCTGATGCAGACACGCTTCACATTCCTGTTTATTAAAATGAATGAAGTGATTGAATGAGTGGCGTCTTCTCTCCTGTGGTTGCAGCTCGTGGTTGTTGCAGCTCCTCACACATAAATAACCATCAGCAAAAAAACAGGTTCAAATCATTTTGTCCAAATTGTTTTGATAAATCTTCAGTTCTAATAATTTCTCCTCACAATAAAATCAAGCATAAACAAAAACTGGTGCCATAAGAACATCTGTAGGTTTTAATTGCAGGAACTGTCCAGAATTAAACATCTGTCTGAAGATGGATTTTAGTTTGAAGCTGTGACGGACGAGGACGGAGACAAAGATGTTTCTACGGCAACAGGAGGAAAAACGTTCGTCACAGTTTCACCGTTCAATGGTTCGTCTGTTTTATGAAGAGGAAACACTCGTTTGTTAAAGCTCCACGTGATGGACGGATATACTGTACCTCAGAGAGGTCAGGCTGGGGTCAGGGTCACAGGTCAGAGGTCGGGGGGGGGGTGATCGACGTTCCATCAGAGAACAGGATCTGATTCAGGAGCAGCTGCGTTTATCTGTGAATGAAGGAAACAAAAGAAAAGAAGAATTATCTTCATGTGTGATCAGTCATGTGATCAGACATGTGATCAGTCATGTGATCAGTCATGTGATCAGACATGTGATCAGTCATGTGATCAGACATGTGATCAGTCATGTGATCAGTCATGTGATCAGACATGTGATCAGTCATGTGATCAGACATGTGATCAGTCATGTGATCAGTCATGTGATCAGACATGTGATCAGTCATGTGATCAGACATGTGATCAGTCATGTGATCAGTCATGTGATCAGTCATGTGATCAGACATGTGATCAGTCATGTGATCAGACATGTGATCAGTCATGTGATCAGTCATGTGATCAGTCATGTGATCAGACATGTGATCAGTCATGTGATCAGTCATGTGATCAGACATGTGATCAGTCATGTGATCAGACATGTGATCAGACATGTGATCAGTCATGTGATCAGTCATGTGATCAGTCATGTGATCAGACATGTGATCAGTCATGTGATCAGTCATGTGATCAGTCATGTGATCAGACATGTGATCAGTCATGTGATCAGACATGTGATCAGTCATGTGATCAGACATGTGATCAGTCATGTGATCAGTCATGTGATCAGACATGTGATCAGTCATGTGATCAGTCATGTGATCAGACATGTGATCAGTCATGTGATCAGTCATGTGATCAGACATGTGATCAGACATGTGATCAGTCATGTGATCAGTCATGTGATCAGACATGTGATCAGTCATGTGATCAGACATGTGATCAGACATGTGATCAGTCATGTGATCAGTCATGTGATCAGACATGTGATCAGTCATGTGATCAGACATGTGATCAGACATGTGATCAGTCATGTGATCAGTCATGTGATCAGTCATGTGATCAGACATGTGATCAGTCATGTGATCAGACATGTGATCAGACATGTGATCAGTCATGTGATCAGTCATGTGATCAGACATGTGATCAGTCATGTGATCAGACATGTGATCAGACATGTGATCACACTTGGGGTCGAACAGATCGTGATGCTAGTAAATACAAATGTAGATTTTTCACATTGACTCGATTCGATGTTAAACGTCTTTTTTAACAGTTTAGTTTAAAAAGTCCGGAGGTGATGACGTCGGAGAACTTCAGTGACTTCCTGTGTGATAACGATCGCACACTTCTGTCTGTTGAACGTCCGATGGAGATGATCCATCACATCACCATGGACATGAAGCGGGTTAGGGTTATCTCTATGACAGAGATGGTTCCTGCAGATGAAGGAACATCTTGCAGCTCTGCAGCCGGACGGAGCTTCTGCTGCAGGAGTTTGTGAAACAAGTGATTTTCTGTGTTTCTCTGCAGAGATGGGATCCGAGTCTGAAGGTGATCGCAGAAGGCTACGCCGCTAAATGTGTCTGGAACCACAACCCGGAGCTGGAGGAAACCGGAGAGAACCTGTTCGCCGGCACCGGGCCCCTGGACCTCCGGGAGGCGCTGGAGAAATGGTTCCTGGGTGAGTTGGCTCCTCCATCTAGAAAAGGTTGAAAAGTGATTTAGCTGCAGCAGAAAGATCAGCCAGAGAACCGAGTGGTGACCTCAGGAGGTGGAGGAGACCAAACTCAAAGGAACCTCTGGACTCATCAGCCGACACGACAGCGTCACAGGAGGAACAGTGTCATGAAAGAGTTCGATTCTATTTAACACAATCAAACAAAACACAATCACTACATCTGTGTGTTTACTTGTGTGTCTGAATGTCGGCGGTGAAACTTGTAACATTCACACCAGAACAACGTGAGACTTACTCTTTACTACTTTGCCCCATGTGGCCATAAAAGGTACAATATGAATAACAATAACAATAATAGAGCGATAATTAAATAATCAGTCAACTATAAAGTGAGATGATTTCTTCTGATTTATGATATGATTCAAATTCAGTTTTATAAATTGAATAAGTTTAAAGTTAGTGCATCAGTAGTATACAGTAGACAGTATGTGAGTACTAATACTTTTGATACTTTAAGTAAATTGTACTTCCTGTCAATTAAGAAATGGGATTTTATATTTTAATTATCTGTAGAACATCTGGACTACAGCTTTCACAACAACAGCTGTGACGAAGACAAGATGTGTGGACACTACACACAGGTAAGACACACACACACACACACACAGGTCAGACACATTACACACAGGTCACACACACACACACACACACAGGTCAGACACACACACACATAAACACATACACTAAACACTACACACAGGTTGGACACATTACACACAGGTCAGACACGCACACAGACACACACAGGTTAGACACACACACACACACACACCCAGACCCACGAGAAATTTTCTTTAGATTATGAAACAAATTCTAATCCAAATAATCCACTTCTGAGATATATATTTGTGTGTGTGTGTGTGTGTGTGTGTATGTGTGTGTGTGTGTGTGTGTGTGTGTGTGTTACAGATGGTGTGGGCAGACACACACAGAGTCGGCTGTGCCTTCCACCTCTGTAACAATATGGAGGGTCTGGAGTGGGAGAGAGTCTCCTACCTCGTCTGCAACTACTACCCAGCGTCAGTACTACTACTTATTACTACTACAATTAATAATACTGCAGAAACAGTACTTTTACTACCATTACTTCACCACAACTATAAGTGCTGCCACCAATCAATCAACCACTAAAACTGAGCTACTACATTATTACTGCAACATCTACCACCAACAAAGTATTATTGCTATTTCTACTGCTGCTAAATCACTAATAAAACAGTTTGAGTGGTACTCCAAGTACTCGTTGGTGTAAACAAACCACTGGAGGTACTACCAGTATCAACCAGTTATGCAAAGTAGACAATATCCAGGGGCCCACAGAACAGCTGATGATAACTACCTCTTGGATTTGGTTAGAATAATACAGATTTTTATAATAACAATATGTTAATGTGAAATATAAACAGCTGCAGTTTAAATCATTTGTTTGTATAATTATATTATACCACTAATACTACAAGTAGTTACTTCTACTAGTTTTTACTAGTTTTACCATAAGCACTGTTACTACTACTACTACTACTGTCTGTACTGTTTGTGCTATTCTCACTGACGTTATACAAACGCTCCCTCTGGTGGACACTAAAGATTCTTGTTTGTGTTTATGTGTCATTGTTGTATGAACAGTCATAATGATTCATGACCTTTGACCTCTGCGTCCTCAGAGGAAACTATGAAGACGAGCGGCCGTACGTGGAAGGTGATTGGTGCTCCAGATGTCCTGAGAACCTTCAGACCTGTGAAAACAACATGTGTGGTGCGTCTCTCTCTCTCTCTGTCTCTCTCTCTGTCTCTCTCTCTCTCTCTCTCTCTCTCTCTCTCTCTCTCTCTCTCTCTCTCTCTCTCTCTCTCTCCCTCTCTCTCTCTCTCTCTCCCTCTCTCTCTCTCTCTGTCTCTCTCTCTCTCTCTCTCTCTCTCTGTCTCTCTCTCTGTCTCTCTCTCTCTCTCTCTCTCTCTCTCTCTCTCTCTCTGTCTCTCTCTCTCTCTCTCTCTCTGTCTCTCTCTCTGTCTCTCTCTCTCTCTCTCTCTCTCTGTCTCTCCCTCTCTCTCTCTCTCGCTCTCTCTCGCTCTCTCTCTGTGAAACGAAAACAGATTTTCTTCCTAAAAGTTAAATGTTGATCTAATCTCACTGAGGAGGTTCGGCTGCAGCTCTGAGTTCTGTTATAAGACCTGAACGTCTCCTGCTGTGTCTTCTAGTGGCCGACACTGAGGAGGAGGAGGAGAAGGATGAAGATGTGGAGGACGGCACCGACTGGGTGACCCTCGTTCCTCTTCCAGTGACCTCAGACCCCGCTCTTCCTCATGAGGAGCCGGGGAATAAGGAGGAGGAGGAGATGGTTGTTCCTCCTCCTGCAACAACTGAAGTCCAACCTGTCTCCACCTCCACCCCCACCTTCACCACCACCTCCACCCCCATATCAGACCCTGAGGACACCCCGTCCCCAGACACCCTGTCCCCAGACACCCCGTCCCCAGACACCCCGTCCCCAGACACCCCGTCCCCAGACACCCCGTCCCCAGACACCCCCCCTCCACACGTCTACTCAACTACACTGGGAGAGGAGGAGGAGGCAGTTGAAATGTTGGAGGACAAGGAGGTGAAGGAGGAGGAAGAGGAGGATGAGGAGGAGGAGGAGGAGGAGGAGGAAGAGGAGGAGGAGAGGGATGAACCTCTGGATAAGACGGACAGAGAAAGAGAAATAGACGCATCACGAAAAAGAAACCTGATCCCGACAGACAGACGGAATACTGGATCAGTATCATCACCTTCTCTCCTGTTAGCGTCTCTGACTGGGATCCTGAGTCTGAGGCTGTGAGGAGGAGGAGGAGGAGGAGGAGGAGGAGGAGGAGGAGGAGGAGGAGGAGAAGGAGGAGGAGGAGGAGGAGGAGGAGAAAGAGAAAGAGAAAGAGAAAGAGAGAAAGAGAAAGAGAAAGAGGAGGAGAAAGAGGAGGACGGGGAGGAGGAGGAGGAGGAGGAGGAGGAGGAGGAGGAGGAGGAGGAGGAGGAGGAGGAGGAGGAGGAGGAGAAGAGAAAGAGAAAGAGGAGAAAGAGGAGGAGGGGGAGGACGGGGAGGAGGAGGAGGAGGAGGAGGAGGAGATAACCTCACCTTACACTTGCATTGACTGCACCTTGTTAACCTGAACCTGTGGTAACAGAGCGAAATGGGTCAAATTAATGATTCACACTCATCTGGACTGAGCAGCTGCTGTTTTCCTAACATCTGCATGTGTCAGGTCCAACATCTGGATCCGACAACACGTTCCTAAACTTTTCAAACCGCCCTGTGGACGCTCGGGGGTTTGAAGCTGGTCCAGAGTCAGTGGATCTTTTCTGTTCTGTCGCTGTGTCTCATCTCATGAAACGTTGAATAACCAGGAAACAGAGATCAGAGTGTGAGTTGTGTGTGTTGTGTTTGTTGTGTTTTTAGTGTGTAGTGAATGACGGAGAGAGGATTGTTAGAAAGTCTCTTTTCAAACTGACGACCTGCTTCTTCTTCCTGATGTATCTCGACTGTGCGACGTAGACTCGCTCAGAACCACAACTGGACCGAGTCGCTAATAATTTACATATCTGTGTCTTAGTCGGCAGGAAATCACCATAACTATCAATTACTAGATATAGGAAGTCTGTAAATGTCTGTATATAAGATTAATAATGAAATAAACCTTATTTCTTCTTTTTGAAACTTCACTGTATATGTGGCTCTTTTTTCTCACGTGAATTTGATAAACTTTATTGACTCTTGTCTCTATGACGGCATCTGGAGAAACAGGATCAAAACATCTTCAGACAAACACAGAGCTCAAATTCTCAGGGTGAAAAAGTATTTTTAGGATTAAACTGAATTATCTCAAGGCCACAATCTTGTTTTAAATGTTTAAGCCGAAGATCTAAAATGAATCAAAAACATTTTCTAAAGGTTTATTTTATTTAATGAAAGAAAATATTCACGATTTTCTGTCCAGATGTTTAAAAGTAAAATTCATAACTTGTACAGAAGCAACAATTTATCCTGACGAGTTTAGTTTCCTGCAGCTGAGGAGAGACAGAAAAGATCAGAAGATTCAAAAAGAATGAAAGACGACAAGTAAAACTTTAAAAGTAGAGCGAGAGAGAGAGAGAGAGAGAGAGAGAGAGAGAGAGAGAGAGAGAGAGAGAGGGAGGGAGAGGGGGGGGAGAGAGACAGAGCGAGAGACAGAGGGGGGGGGGAGAGAGAGAGGGGGAGAGAGAGAGGGGGGCAGGAAGACAGAGAGTTAAAATATTAATCACTAACTGCTCTCAGGCTATTTCTAACTTACTGCAAAACTGCATTAAGGGATTGTGTTTGTGTGATCGTGTGTGTGTCTCTGTTTGTGTGTGTCTGTCTGTGTGTGTGTGTACATGCGTGCGTGTGTGTATATGTGTATGCCTGTGTATTTGTGTGAGTGTGTGTGTCTGTGTGTGTGTGCGTATGTGTGTGTAAGTGTGTGTGTCTGCTGTGTGTGTGTGTCTCTTCCCTGCAGCAAAATATCTGCTCTAGAATTAAAACGACTTTGTCTGATTTAATTTCTTCTTGTTTCTCGACGTAGAGAAGTCACATGACTTAGAAATCAGTCAAGCTTCCTTTGTTTGGACCAATGACGATAAATAAGATGGACGACTTCAACAGAGTGAAGCCAAATCTTTAGCTAACTAGCTAACTAGCTAACTAGCTAACTAGCTGAGCTGCAGATGTATTTGAATGTATTTGAATGTATGTTAATGTATTTTAATGTATTTTAATGTAGCGATCCTGTTAAACTTTAAACCTGATTAAAATATTGTTATTACTGCTGCAGCTCTTCCTTTCAGCCTCTGTCGCTAACGTAGTCATATATAAATGTCAAGACGTAGAAACGTGTTGGAACACTAGGTGGCGCTATCGGTCATATTCAACCGGTTTTATTAATGTGATATTAAAACCAACATTAATGTGTTTAATGAAAGAACAGTCACATAATTTAGTTTAAACTGAACTCGATAAGACATATACACACACACACACATAAACACACATACACACACACACATACACACACACACACACACACACAAACACATACACACATATACACACACACATACACACACATAGACACACACACAGACACACACACATAAACACACATAGACACACACACAGACACACTCACACACACACAGCCTCACACACACTCACACAGTCACACACACAGAAGGTGTCTTGTGACAAGAGAAAAGTGTGAAAAACGAGGAATCGGTGAAAAGGATGGGTGAAAAAGAGAGAGAGAGGCGGAGGAGAGGAAAACCCTGAATGATGCTTAAACAAACGCTGATCTCAGCCAATCGGAGCATCCGCCTCCCCTCCTCCTTGCATCCGGGCTCTGTGATTGGCCGGCAGCAGCAGGGATGCAGAGAGAGAGAGGGAGCGAGTGACAGGAGGATAAAGAGAAAAGAAGAAGAAGAGGAAACTGTCAGATGAGAACCGCTCTGTTCTTCACCTCTCTCTCTCTCTCTCAGTTCTTCAGTCTCTGCCTCGCTCGCCCCTCTCAGAGCTGCTGCTGCTCTTCGCTCGCCCGTGCCTCTGTGTGGTTCCTGGGGAGAGAGAGGTTCGCTGCCCACAGACTGATGCTGTTTACGCTGCGGCATCATGGGAGCTGTAGTTTCCCCGGCAGCGCAGGAGGACAGCTGATTGGCAGAGGGACTGTGGGTCATCAGAGTTTGGGGATGTGAGCTGGTGGGCGGACGAGGCTCAGCAAACTCTCTCTCTCTCTCTCTTTTCTCTTTGTCTTCTCATTCTCCTGCTCTCTATTTGACCCTTGTTCTCCCCCACTCCTCCCTCTTCACCTCCCTCTGTAGATTCTCAGTCTGTCCTTCTCTCCCTCTCGGTCTCACCATCCTTCTGTTCTTACCCCTCGTCCCTGCATCTCTCTCTCTCCTCCGAACTTCTGCCCATCCGAGGAGAAGTCAGGATGGGTTGTCGTTTCACCCGGATCAAGGTGAGTGACCTTCTGCAGGAGAGAGAATGAGAGAGAGAGATGGAGAGATGGAGAGAGAGAGAAGGGAGAGAATGGAGGGCAGATAATGAGATGTGATGGATGCTGAGATGACCTGCATCCCATCACACACACACAAACACACACACACACACACACACTAGCCTTCAGTCATCTTCTCCCTTCGTCATTGTCTGAGTTCACTGGTACTATCTGGGTTAAGGATGTGATTGTGTGCGTGTGTGTGTTTGTGTGGAGATTGAAGAAGTCAGAGAAACTATAATCACATTTCTTTGTGAAGTTTGAGCAGCTTCTCATTCCTCAAGTCTTATTATTTACTTCTACTATTATTCCGTGATGAATCATATTGAAGTTAATTCGTCTCCATCAGTTGCGATGCTGTGATTTACAGATGTTACACAAACACCTCACAGAGTTGTTGGGCTCCACAGTTTACACATCTTCACTGAATGTCTCCCATCAGGCTGTTGGTAAACTACAGAATACCAACAGTCCCTGAACGCCTCTATTGATTGATGCTACGATTTACAGATGATCCTTAACCCCTCACAAGCTTTAGTGGTCATCGCTTGTCCATCACGAGCATTACGTATTAGCCTGTGTTCTGCTAAGTGACCAGCAGGGGGCGACTCCACTGGTAGTTTCTATAGAAGTCTATAGAAAGGGACTCGACTTCTCTCTTCATAACGTCAGTAAACATTTCCCTCAGGAGTTTATGTCTCAATCTCTACTTTCAGGTCTTCATTTATTAATTTATGATAATTTAGAACCAAACAGACCATAAAGCACCGTGTGATTTGGACAAAGTGTTAAACTGGAGGCTTCAAAATGGCGTCTCACTAACGATAGGTGAGGTCACAGTGGGTTGAAACCTGGAACCAGGACTGGAGGTGAAGAATGGGATGGTCAGTGGGAGGAGAGGAAACCATCATCACTGCAGATCTCCACCACTTTGGACTTTAGTGTCCAAACAGACGTCAGAGACACGTGAATCTGAGACTGAGTGAAACGAGAGTCTCTCAACGGATCCGTTTGTCCACAGTGCCGAGAATCACGTCCAGAAGAAACCAGAGAGGATCTTCAGACTGAGTCCTCGGCCTCGACTCTGATGGACGGTCGTCAACACTCAGGCAGCAACTGAGGAAATAAAGTGAAAGGCTCCGAGTGGATCAGTGGGGTTACAGAGTTGTTGTGTGCTTTACAGTGTGTAGACTGATATGTGCAGCGACTGCTGGTGAACACTTGTTCCAGAGACGCCTGCCTCAGCAGCCACTTCACATCACCATCTCCGTCCTCTGTGTCTCTGAGTCTCTGTGTTGTCGTCCTCTGACGTCCTGCACATGTCCTCATCTGAGGAGGCGTGTGTTGTGTGCACGGAGGATGAAACCTCCTCTGACACGTGGAGCTGGATAATCGAGGTGTCCCGGCCGTGCAGATTGTTCAGCTCTGCGTGTCTGAAGATCGGCAGCTAGTCGAGTCTTCTGAGCAGCGAGCCGTTCAACCAGTCGCCGCCGAGCGAAGAGCGAACTCGTCACAGCTCATCAAGACACAGGAAACCTCAGAGCTCCACAAACAACAATTACAGAGATGTGTCTTCACGCCAGAGGAGGCAGAGAGGAATAAGTGACAGAGCTCGATAAGACAAACAAACACTTTCCTGGAAAAACTCCCAGTGACGGAAGCAAAGCTGTCCTCATGATGTGTGTGAGCTGTGGATTCGTTAGTTATTCAAACAGAAGAACAGAGCAAAAAGAAAAAACAGTTTTCGGAGAATGGACAAAAGATCTGTGTCACTCTCAGCTTTGCATTCACACAATTTGATATTTGAGACTTTAAAATATGGAAATATGTTTCAAAAAATTATAAAGAAAACACAAAAACCTAAAAAATAAATTAGTTTAAAACTAAGACGTTTTGTCACTTCTCTTCACAAACAGCACTGTCACCAGAAGGGAAAGTTAAAGTTGGACGACTTTGTTTATGTATTTATTAGTTTGTTGATCTGATTTGGGGGAACGACTCTTTATACGATAAACCTGAGGAGACGAAAACAGTGGTGACATTTCTGTGAGGAATCGAGTGAATGAACGATTCTTTTTAAAATGGTCCAGTAGAAGACTAATGATTATTAACCAGATCCAGAATGTGGAACATCCCAAAACACAAACTGTGAATAATCTGAACCAGTTCATCAAAGAGTCCAACTTTCCTTCTCTTTGTCTTTTCGGGACAAAACAATGGATCAAAATAAAGCAACCGCTCCGAGCAGCAGAATCATTCAGGGTTTGACAGTTTGAGCCACGCAGATGAAAAAGTGACTCACTTCCCACTTCACCCAAATCACACAGCTCACAACGCATCCACAGAATCTCTCTGAATCCGTCAGAGGAGAAAACCATCGGCTCAGCGGAGGATCTGTGGAGATTAGAAGACGTTGGGGTCGTGCTTATGTTTAATAAGTGAATATGTCCTGATAATTTAGTTATTTCTGTAGATATTCAGGATGTTGACCAATCAAATCTCCACGAAAAAGAATAAAGCTTGTTCATGCTGTGAGGCTTTGGCCACTAGAGGGAACTGTCACTCGATTGTAAACAACCGAGTGACAGTTTCCATGTCAACAGGAAAATAAAGATAAAGACGGGTCTCCACCATCTCCCAGAATCCATAAGTGAAGCCTAAATATCCCAGATATGAACGCTGCCATCTTGTGGTAATGAAGTAATTTGCAGTCAGAGTCTGTGCAGCAGTGATACTGGGATGAAGCAGGAATCAACATCTCAACATCACAAACATATATTTAACGTCTAGTTGGATTTTATAGTTTGGTCGATGTCCCATCTACTAACATGGAGGAGGCAGGGTATATTAGAGCAGCCAGCCACCAGGGGGAGAACAACATGTTTTGGCATCACTTTCGGGAAGCGAGCAAATCTAATTTTACCGTCTGAGACAGAAACACGGTTTGATTTCCAGTCTTGTTCTCGATATGAAGTTTTGTTTGCATAATAATTAAATGTAATGTGAGTTTTAATGTTAACAAACAATTGCTTTAGTCGGATTTGATTCTGACATGTATTTATTTTTTATCGAAGTGAGAGAAACTGGCAGCATCAAACCCTCGGACTCGCTCGGTGCAGTTTGATGAACATGACACTCGAGTCTACGAGCTGACGCTGATTCTGTTAGAGAACGAGGAGTGTTGCATTTTGCAGAGTTTTGCCCTTTGAGTGAAAACTGAGTCAAAGCTTCATCGAGAGAGAGAGAGAGAGAGAGAGAGAGAGAGAGAGAGAGAGAGAGAGAGAGAGAGAGAGAGAGAGAGAGAGAGAGGAGAGAGGGAGAGAGAGAGAGGGAGAGGGAGAGGAGAGAGAGTCACTCTGTGTTACTGTCAAAGTGCAGTGGAGCGTCACACACTTCTCGAGGCTACAGCACATCACTCTCACTCAATGACTTCTTCATGTGTGTGTGTATGTGTGTGTGTGTTACCATGCATTTTGTGCATGCTTCTGCACATACGACTTTCTATGAAGCAGGTTTTATACATGCATGTTTCTTTTATGTTTACGTATGTGTGCACAGCTCTCTCTTTGTGTGAGTTTCTGTTAATGTGTGTGTTTGTGTGTTTCTCTTAAAGTGTGTGTGTGTGTTTCTGTTAAAGGGTGTGTGTGTGTGTGTGTGTGAGTGTGTGTGTGTGTGCTGCAGGCCCTGTACTGAGACTGTAGAGACCCGGTTGTGGCCCCGGGTCCCAGCGAGCTGCAGGATCCTGACCTACATCGTGTTGTGTTGAGACCGAGTCTCTTTAACTTTCCTGCTTCTTAACTTTTGTCATGTTATCACACAAACCAACACAATCACAGCTTTGTCATCGCTCATCACACAATGACAGAGCATCCTCCAGGGCCGGGGCCTCACTCCTCCGTCTGCAGCCGACACTACACTGACGTACTGTCTTTTACATTGTCCACAATGAGACATGTAGTATAATACAAAACATTTTAAACACAATAACTGAAGAATATGAGTGAATTATGGGTAATAATATGGGTGCTATGTGCGTTGTTTGCTGACAACATGTTTTTGAATCTGTTGTTTAATCAAGGTGACGCTGGGTTTCATGCGGTTGCCACAGAAACGGTTGACTTGTCATGAAAGGTCAAAGTTCAGCCCCGAACACGACAGCAGCTGTTTCCTTCAATTAACACACATTCAGTCTGAGAGGCAGATGATCAGCTGCTGTTCAACCTGGAGCAGGAACCTGAACACTCGTCTCTCCTGAGTTCAACCTGCTCAGATTCAAACATATGAATCAACGTCCACATGATGCAACACAAGTGAAGTCAGGAACTCCAACAAGTGAGATCAGAAGCAGAGGGACCTGGTTTCAGAGGCAGAACTCCCACGGTGGTGCTGAGGATTCATGCTGCACCTTCATCCCACAGCAGATACACCAGGTTGAACAGAGGGAAGAAGAAGCTTCAGAGTCTCAGAGCTTCTCCACTTCATGAACACTTTGTTAAATCAACACTAACAAGAAGTTTCCTCCTTCTCTCTCTGTGACTCTGCTGAGTGGGTTCCATCTCCTGAGAGAACAACTGACTGAGAGTCACAGACACAACCAGCTGCAGATGAAGAGAGAAGCTGTTCAGTTCAAAACACTCTGAAGTTATTAACAACCAGATTTTATCTCCAACATTCAGCAGGACACCGTTGTTCAGTAGATGACTTTAAAGCTGAATGTTCTACGATGTTTCTTCTCCTCAGGCCAAGACCCGAGAGCCTCCTCCCCCCCGACCCGGAGAGGAGCTGCACTACGTGGACGAGTATGGCCAGCCGATCAGCGTGCAGGTGGAGGGGAGACGAGGACGTGGGGACAGGAGGCGCCGCTCCCGTTGTGCCAATGAGTTCAGCGCTCCCACAGAGCGGCACTGGGAGGCCCTGAGAGCCATGGGCCTGATGGAGGGAGAGGAAGGTCAGGGAGACGCCTACAGGGCAGGGTCGGTAAACTCCCATCACGGCACGAGGCTGCGAATGTGCTGGTTTGGATGTGAGAGTTTTGAACTGGGGAACGAACGTGGCAGGAGGGCAGGGGTCTGGGACGAGGGTGAGAATGAGTTTACAAGGTCAGATGATGATGTTGAGTGGAAGGTCGTTCTGCTGAGACAGCTGTCAGTGCAAATATGGAACCATTATGCATGTAGATGAGATTCTGAATATTCATGGAGACATTTACATAACAGCGATCACACCGTTCACATTCAGCACATCTGAGGCATAAATACACCAGCATGATAATATCTGCTTTATGAATTCACCTCCTCACAGAACATGACAATCTGCTTCCTCTACAGGCCCTACTATGGTCACATGACCGCGTCACCTGACCGCTACTCGGCCAATAGACGCATGATGCTTCCTCCTGATGTGTACGCTGCCAGCGGCTTCCTGCCCAGGTCCTCGAACGACCAGCACCCGGGGAACAGCTACCTGCCGACCGTCTCCTACAGCTTAGATCACCTGGACAGACTCGACTACCACGTGGTCAGTTGGGTTCTTTCTTATTCTCTTCTGAATTTATGGTTATGGATTATCGTGACAGTGAAGAGCTGCTTCCAGACGTTCTCCTTCTGGCCTCCCAGCATAAAGTCATGATGTATTTCCAGTTTTGAAATAAATTAAGACTAAATTCATAAAAAATACAGACACACAACAAACACTGTGTTAATATAAGTTCTTTATATATATATACACATATAAATCCCCTCAGAAATTGCCCTCTCTCTGTTTATTGTCCCCCCCCCGACCATGAGATGATATCTCCGCCCCTTCTTGTTTCCAGGCTCCAGACATGTCGCCCTACCAACCGAACTCAGAGAGCTGTCTGATTGGCTGCTACAACACTGAAGGGATGGAGCCACAGAACTTCCCCAGACAGGTCTCTAATCTCAGAGATTATGTTTCACTAGTTTCACTTCATTCTCACTAAAACGTTGCTTGTACTTGTCAAATAATACATTTTAAAATGATCCTTTCTCCCTCTTCAGTCCGACTACCATCATCCCTGGCGGCCTGATCGTCATTACGGATACCTTCCACTTAGTGAGCTTGACAGTGGGCTAGGTTGTGGACCCGATAGCCCCGACCACCGGATGGCGCTCTCTGAGGCCGAGACGGACGCCATGTCATCGCTGCCAGGCCACACCCCTTCCTCTCAAGGCTCCTCCTCTTCCTCAGAATCCCTCACCTCCTCTGAACCCAGCGACTCTGGCTTCCACAGCGTCAGCACCGGGGAACACCGGCGGCTGCACAAAATTCAAGGAAGCCACGGCCACCGGCAATCTCATCATCTCCGCACAGGCCACTCCCCTCGAGAGCAGAGAGGACGCTGGGATCTGGAGTCCATCCCTGAAACCAGTCAGATGAGTCACCCTGGAGCTCCACTGGCTTCTCGCTGCACCGTGGGGAACAGCACAACCACGACAGTTCACTTCCACCGAGCGGAGCGGAGTCCCACTCGCCACCGAGCACCGCCCCCCCCCTCCATCGGTAAGTTGAACTCCAAAAAGAATTTCCTCAAACCGTCCATTGATCCCACAGTTCACTCATGTGTTTTATATAAGTCTTGAATTTTTTACTCTGCCATTCGCCCAATTGGATGAGAGTAGGAAGCTACAGTGTGAGGGAAGGCTCAACACTGGCAGCACCAGGTCCGTGCTGTAACGGCTACATGCAAACTTCTAGATTCACAGAACCTTCTGCACTCTATTTCTTTTTTCCATCTGTAGGTTGCCATACTGAGCCCTGCCAACGGAGGGCGCTGTGGTTGGAGCAGCAGCAGGGAAGAGGCGGGACGATAGAAGCTCCAGGCCGGAGTCGAACGATACAAGATTTGACCGAGGGACAGCGGCTCCGCAGGGCCAGTCACCCGAATGTGACGGATCCAAACACTCTGAGCAACGAGCTCCAGAACAACCAGCCGGGTCCAGCCAGCAGCACTCTGGGGCCACGGAGCAGGGCCAGTTATCCCAGTAACTGCCACCCCAACAGTCACCTCAGTACAGACAGAACCAGTCTGACCAATCATCAGAACTCGTTGAGAACCAGCCCAGGCTCCGTTCGGAGTAGAGACGAGGACACCCTCTCCAAGAGTCCTGGGTCTGGCTCCAGTGGAGCCTTGGACTGGCGAGGCTTTCAGACCCTCGGGAATCGCTCCGGCAACCTTAAAGGGGGCTCTGTTCCCGTTTACAGCACACTGGGTGCACCACAACGGAGGCCTCGCTCTCCACCCTCCCCACGCTCCAGACTGTCCAATCAGAAGTCAGTCAGGAACCAGCTGCTCAGAGCCAGAGCTTACCGCTTGGCTAGGGAGCGCAGTGAGGTCACAACCGATGAGGAGGTGCGAGGAGACGGGCGGAGACAAGGGGAGGATGAAGGAGAGGACGGCAGGTTGGTGGGTCGATACTGCAGCCGGACGGAAAGGAGACGTCACCTGGCGCAGTCCCGGCAGCACAGGGAGAGAAGAGGGGGGGAGGAGCTGGCCGGAGGAGGTCAGGGGTCACTGTCGTCTCAGACGGTGCTGGAGCTGAGCCACATGAAGCAGAACCGGCTGAGGAACAGCAAACTGCTGGATGACTGGACCACAGTGGAGGAGCTGCTGACTCATGGGACCCGAGTGGAGAGTGACAGTCAGCTCTGTCCCAGCCCTCTGTTATCGGTTACTACTGTCTGACTGCTCCCAGCCAATCCGACCATCAGTAACTGAAACCCCCCCGAACTACCACACAGCTCCAGATTCACTGAAGGTTCATGTGGTTGAAGTTAACTGAGTCTGACGTGTTCCTGTCTGAGCTCAGTGATCGATACAGCATCACCTGTCGATTACTGAAAACATCACATTATCTGAAACACGTTAAGACTCAATTTGAAACATTTAGCAAAACTCTGTGAATATTATTAAATAACCGGGATCTTACAGAGAGAATCATAAAGTAAAGAAGAGGCGTCTCTCAGGCTCGTTGGTCTTCGATTGTGTTATTTCTAAAATAGTCTCGTGGCCTCATGCAGAATCTTGACATTTACGAACGTCTACGATCAAATGTAAAGAGTAAAAAGGGTTCTAGCTAAAAACAGCTGCTAATCAGCTAACAAGCTCGTTGTCAAGTTTCCTGCTACAATAGCTTTCAGTAGAAGGTTATGATGCTTTAATTTCATATCATTAAGTGGGAGATACTGGGAATTACTGACATTAACGATATTTACCAGCTGCTACAGACATTTTACCAAACTTCTAGAAATTACATCAGAATGAATCCAATATTAAAATTTGCTAATTTTACAAAACCCGTACATGGTTTAGTTTCACTTAGCAACAAACTGGACCAATGACTGAATATAAACATACACAACATCACAGTTCTCAAAACTGAAGCCAAAAGCATTTTGATTGCCCCCTGGTGGCTGACTGCAGGATCAGTTGTAAAACCTGCCTGTATATTTATGTTGTGTTATGTGTTATATATGATAACACATAACACAACAGAAGTAGCTAGCTTAGCGATACAGCTAGCCACCAGGAACAAATCTGTGAACACCCATGCTCCTGCTCTTCCTGTTATGTTGATATTGTATGAATGCAGCATTAGCTCGTAGGCTAATTAGACAACTTGCCAGTGAGGTAGCTGTTTGCTAATTGACTTGCTAGGTGGTTAGCTCATTAACTAACGTTGTGTTTTAATGAAGACGTTTCAGAGATCCTCAGTTTATGGGGGAGCAGGGAACAAGTCAGGGAGACAATCTGGTGTTTGAGGGACTCAACCACACTTTACTCTATATAATCTATAATTGTAGCTCAAGAAAGAAATGCTATAAGAATAAAAGCATTTTAAAATACAAGTGTCCCGTTCACACTGTGCTCAAAGTTTGTCTGGAGCCTCACAGTCAAACCCAGAGGATTAAATATATGTTCCCTGGACACAGCAGCTGCACATAGTTGGATCCAAAATTACAAAATCAGACCCACAGTAATCTTAGTGAATCTGGATGTTGTGTTGTTTAGGACGTTCAAATGGCCAAAGATAAAACCGGGGCTCAGGAGGAAGAACATGAAATCTCCTTGAAACAGTTTCAGTCTGAAGAGAATCTGTGACTGGGTCTGTACCAGTATCAACTGGGCTTCTTTCACTGGCCGGACGGATTCTACACACACCAGCCTGACTGTGACTGGTACGATACATCACACCACTGATTGTGTTGCCTTGTGGAAAAGTGTCTTCACCTCCTTTCCTGGTTTATTGCCTTTGTGTCCGTCTCTTTGTGCCAGAAAATGTCAGAGTCTTTGAAAGGATCTGTCTGGACGTCCTGCTCGCTGTGAGCCGGTCCCAGGATCCTGAACCTTCAACGTCAAACTGGAGCTGAACCCTCACAAGTCACAGATTCAACACAACGTCGCTGTGTCGCCACGTTCACTGGTGGTTTACTGTTTTAATCTTCATGCACTCACACACACTCAGTCGGGCTCATGTGTGTCACCTGGTTTCTGTTTGAGAAGACGTCTGTTTGTCTGTCTGACTGATTACTGCAGTGAATCTGTTCAGCTGATGTTGTGCAACACGTCATGAATCAGAAATCACTTCATATTTAAAGGAATAATTTCACAGTTTGGTGAATAACACAGATGAGAAGACAGAGAGTCTTTCATGCTGAGCTCAGTGTAAAATGTTCATTTGATGCATTTGAACTCGTGTTGAGTCGTGAAGCTGCTGCTGCTGGGAGTAATAACATAATGACGTTACCATGGCGACCAAATGAACTGCGTCATTCACTTTCTCCATTCAAACAGAAACTGTGTGTGTGACTTTTATCATTAAAGACATTGCAGTTCCATTAACCTTTATTTGTACATGAAGTTCATTGAGGGAGGTTCTGATTTACAGAGAAGTCCGTATAATTATTTTATTTTCCAAAATGTCAAATTATTCCTTTAATATGTTTCTGCTTCTGACATTTGTAGAATGTTGCCATCTGACGTGTGGACACGTGAACTACATGTTGTGTTCATGTCACTGTGTTGTCAGGTTTTCAGTGAGGAAATCCAGGTCGGTTCATTTTCTTCATGTGAGTCTGTGAGGATTAAACTCGTAAATATCAATATCACGTTGAAGGCGACTAGAACTAATACTGTGTGAATACAGAGGAAGATTCATGTGAAACATGTTAATCAGGTTCAATGTTCTGATGTAATAATGTGTCATAATGAAACTGTTCAATGCAATTTTCTTATATACGAGAACCTGCTGATTTATTTTCATATTCTGTTGCAGGAAGTGAATTCCTGGAAACGTGAATCACAAAGCAAATTAATATATTTAAGGATTTCTTTTTTTAAACAGTGTATGTGTGTGTGTGTGTGTGTGTGTGTGTGTGTGTGTGTGTGTGTGTGTGTGTGTGTGTGTGTGTGAGTGTGTGTGTCTGTGTGTGGAATATGGTTAGTTAGCATACAGAGTTTGATACTAACTTGTTCGTAGTGTTTAGCCAAAAATTGTATGACACTGGTTTGTGGACAATCTAGAAACATATCACTGTATAATGTAAAAGTATATTTATATTCTTATTATTTTATAATGACAGTAGTTTTACATATTTCATTTTTGCCTATAGTAGATTAATTATGCTTTTCTCCGACCTCTTGCTAAGCTAGTGTACGTAGAAGTTATTGTTCAATCAACCGTTAGCATACACTGGATTTATTATTGCATCGTAAACCTAGCATGCTAACTCAAAGAATAACACAGATCACTGTAAATGAAGATGGACGACAAGATGCCACAACATCTGGATCGCCGTTAGCAGACGGGACATGGACCAAACTAAAGAAATCTAATGACATGTTAAATGAATGTTCAGATGGTTTCTATCTCTGTTTGTTCACGTGTTTCTGATCAGTTTGGTTTGAATCAGTTTTTTGTTGATATAAAAACAGGCTGAGACGTCATGATTGACAGCTGAGACATCTGACTCATCATTGGTTGAGCTTCAATGTGGGCGGGACCTCGATACCCTGGCTCCACTCTACGAACACTGTGATATTTTGGCTTCATATTGATACAGTCGGGGAAGAGGAGACGTGTCGTCCATCTTTGTTGACAGTCGTTGAACGAGCATGTCCAGGTTTACTCAAAGAACTGTGAGTGTTAAGTCAGTGTGTATGTATTTTTTCCACAGAACTGAAGTTTAGAAACTGAATGAAAATGACAACAACAAAGTCTTTTCACTTGTGAATATACAGAATATATAAATCCATCTCTAAGTATTGTTGGTTTTCAGAATCTCTGATCAACAGGAAGTCGTATTTTGAGATTTCTTCTTCAGAATCTAATATATGTTTTCAACGCGGCTCTGAGTTTTTCTTTTGATCAACAAAGTGCAGATTCACACAAAACTCGTGTGAATATCAAAGCCGGACAGATTCGTCTGAGCATCAGAGCTCCACTGTCGGGCGAAGACAGGGATTCTCACCTGTCAATCAACTCAAATATATCAGAGCCAGACAGCTAGCCCGTTATCTTAGCTACACCAAAGTCATAAACAATCAATTTAGTTAAATTAATTCAAATTCAAATAAGTAAATCAAAGTATTATAAATAAACAAACATCAAAGACTCAATCACCAAAATATCATGAATCTAAGGAGATTCCCTTTCAGAGTCAATCAGAAAATGAACTGTTCATTAATTAAACAAATGAAACAAGGACCTAAGATAATTATTGTTTGAATTGTCTGAGTTCAGATGATTTGTGAGTTTATTTGTGTGTGTGTGTGTGCGTGTCCTTGTCCCTGAATCTCCAGCAGAGTGGAAGATGAGGATTAACCAGAGTTAAAGGGAAAAGATGAATTCAGGACAGTTTCACTAAAGAGACCACCAGGAGGGGCCTGCAGGGGGCGCTGTTACTCAGGACAAGTTACAAAGCGCTGCTTTAATACAAAGTTAATCGATGATACTTCCTGGTGACGTCATCATGAACGTTGAGTGACAGCGCTCTGATGTTTACACCATCACTTCAGTCCGGCTCTGTCACCGTTGCTATAGCAACTGGTGTTACTCCAGCAGCTGATGTCTCAGCTCTTGGCCTTGTCGCCATGGTGATGATATGTGGAGGACAATGGGACTTATTTCCAGCCGACACCCGTCAGCTGAGCAGCAGCAGTGACATAAGAGCACCTGAGCTCGGTTCTTCATCCCCCTCTTCATCTTCACTACCCTCATCATCTACACCTTCATCATCTTCATGTTCCTCATCATCTTCTTCACCCTCTTCATCCTCATCTTCATTACCATCATCACCTCTTCATCTTCACCCTCACCTTCCTCACTGACCTGTGCACTCTGAGCTCCTCGAGTAGAAAACCCTGGAAATTATTCATTTTAGAATCTTTATAATAAAACTGATCTGAGCTGCGTCATCAATCACACGTGGACTGAAGCAGGGCGACCTCTGCTGGTGAGCACGTGAACCTACAACTACCGGATATAACTAATGAATAATTACTAAATGACCCTGTAATTAAAAAAGAAAAACAGACAAAGAAAACTTCACCAACTGGAAAATCTTGGTCGCTGCAAAAAAGTAAAAGATGAAGAAACAAGAAAAGACGGATCTGAGATTTTGTAACAAATTTATTCAATAAAATATACTTGGAACTATACTTGGCTCTTTAAAGACAAATCCACATTCTAAGACATTCCACAGGAGGGAGGAGGGCTGCGTTCCAAACACGAGGAAGTGAAATCACTTCAAAAACAAATCACTAAAACCTTGAGTTCAAATATAAACAGATAGAATTGCTCAATTCAGAGTTACTGTATCCACAGTTTCTCCAGAATACATTTTAAAAACCCGACCGAGTCTCAATCAAATCAAACAAAGCATTTTCTCATCGACTGTGAAGATGAAAACAGAAAAAAACTAATTTCAACTTTTTGTTTTCCAGCGTTTTTCATTGTCTGAGCTGAAAAGTAAAAAGTCCAGCGTGTTATTAAATCTGTGGATGTGATGGAAGCAGCTCTCATCAGATTATCACCAGTATTTGTGCATAAATCTGTACACGTGCATCATCTTGAAACTTTAGACATATTAAAAGTACTGGTCAGACTCATTTTCCCCATGTGATCCGTTCATCTTAAGAAGTTCAACCTCCTCGTGTGTTTCGGTCCCTTATTCAACTGGATGCAGATAAACACACAGCTCGGAAAACAGGAGCATTTTCTATCTGCTGAGGGAGGAGGAGGAGGAGGAGGAGGAGGAGGAGGAGGAGGAGGAGGAGGAGGAGGAGGAGGAGGAGTACTGATGAAGACTATTCAATGATATAATGCCTCACTGACGGTTCAACTTTACAAACAGGAAACACTTTTAAAATCATTAAAATGAGGCACGACAGGTGAAAAGAGGTAAAGATGCTGAGTCATGATGTAAAATAGAAAGTGCAGTAAAAGTGTCTAAATTACATGTAAGTGATAAACATAGTTTCATATTAGAGTATTTTAAGACTTTGTAGAGTTATGATACAACCACAGCTCGTGGTCACCACGCGGTTGCCGTGGAGTTGAAATGTCGCCATATTCTTCAGAAGGTGCAGGAAAATATAAAATGGCCTTTCAACGTAACAACAGATGATCTGATTGGTTGATTCTGTCAAATATCAGATAAATATCAGAATCAACGTTTAACGGGCAGAACAAAAATTTCAAACCATTTTCCCTTTACTGTCGTCATCGTAGTGTAAACGATTCGATTTATTCTCAAAGTAAAATTTGTGTTTCTTAAGAGAGAGAAACCGACGAGTGTTTCTGGATTAAAGTCGTTGTTAAAAGAACAAACATCTCGTCTGAAATCCTCAAACTTCTTCTCCTCGAACAATCATCACTTTGTCCTCAGAATTCTAAAATAAAGGTTCATCTCAAACAAAGAAGCAGCGTTTCAACATTTCATGTTAAACTAAAAACGTGTGTTTCTACATTTTCTTTTTAAAGAAAATGTTTTTCCCTTTAAGGATTTTTGTTGCTCATCACAACTCAGATTTGAAGGAGTATTTAGTGTTTATCATTATTAGTTTTATTGTGAAGTCCAAGCTTCTCTCACCTCCTGATCTGAGGCGTCACAGGTTTGAATTCATTTTTAACTCAATTATTTTAATAAAAAATGTTGGAATTTGATATTTTTAACGAACATATTACAAACAAATCCAACAGTTGTTTGTCGACATATTACAACTTTTTATAAATAACATGTACTTGTTGTCCATTGAACTTTTTAAAATATATTCATAATAATTTATAATAAAAGAATTGTTTGTTGAAATATTAATATAATTTTGTTCCACATTTTTCTTGAAATATTTAGACTTTTTCTTGCGAAGTTGTATCGAAAAATTCCTGAATTTCAATTTGTTTTGGTTTATTATAACTAAATTTTCATATTAGGCTTTGATAAGATTATTGAAATGTCTTTTATTTTGCACATAGAATTCTTCTTCCTTAAACTTTCGTCTGTATCTTATTTTATTGGGGATCATTTTTTGGGATGTATTGTCGTGATTGTACTGCGATGTGCGTCGTCATGCCAACCCCCCCCCCTCACTCTCTTGCAGGTCGTGTTTTACCAGAAACTCGATCATGGTTGGCTGATTGTCTAGCCCCGCCCTTTGCTCCTCCAGCTGCTGCAGAAGCTCCTCCCACTGGCGTTTGTCTCTTCCCGTCTGCCACAGAAGCCGAACGACCGCCCCTAGCAACGGCAACAGGAGGGGGTGTGGTCTGTCAATGTGTGGGCGGGGTGCAGCAGTCTGTGGGAGGGGCTTGTCCTGCTCGTCGGTTTGAGAGTCGGTGGGCGTCAGGACGTGGAGGGCGTGGTCACAGTGATCCCCCGCCTCTTCCAGCTGGTCCACTTCTTGGAAACACCACGACAGCCCAACCAGAGTGAAGAGCCAATGGGAGGGGGGCGGGGGCGGGGCCTGAGCCTGGAGGTCGTAGTCACTGGCCCAGCCCAGTTTCTGTTGCAGCCTCTTGGCGTTGAGCAGCGGACCCAGCGCCTCCTGGTAACGCCCCTCCCTCGAGAGAACAACACAAACTCAGATGGATTCACTGGAGATCAAACTCTGATTACATCTGTTTGTATTTATCATCATGTTCAAGAGAACTTCAAGAGAACAGGAAACAGGAAACAGGAAACAGGAAACAGAAACTAACAGCAGCCAGACCCCTGATGGAATCATCTTCTAGGAAATTTGCGACTGAAACTTTGAATATTATTTGTTTTTACTCTTTAATCTGAGGTGAACGTCACTATTTCATTATAACCTGATGTCCTGCATCAAATGTTTCATCTGTTCGCTCACTGGCTCCGTTCAGGGGCCGGAGTCCGACCCGATGGATTCATCTGAACCTCATTCTGGATCACTTCTCTTTCCAGAGGTGAAGTCCAGTGGGTCACTGATTCAACTGATTCTTTGGTTTTAACATTTTGGAGCAACAGACTGAAGGTGAGTCACCGGAGAACAGCAGGTGGGAGGAAGAGAGTTTAGTTTGTCAGGTGACGTCTCATGAGCCACTGGGAGGTTTCAGTCAGTGTGTGGTTAGCTACCTGATGAGCAGCTGCCCAGTCTGCAGGTCGCTCAGGTAGAAGAACTGTCGCACACACAGCGCCCCCCGCAGGGTGGGCAGGGAACACAGGTGAGACAGGTACTGTTCGAAGGCCCGGCTGCGCCTGGCGATCGTCTCCGCCACGAAGTTCCTCCGCAGCTTCTTACCTGAGGTGAAACAACCGGTGATCAGGTTTCAGCGGATTGAGCTTGAAGCCTGACAGCCACCTCCCCCTACCCTAACCATAACTAGGCTTACTGATGAAGTACTGTTACCCCTACTCACGTGGAAAACACACACGGTCCATCAGGTCTGAGTGATAACGCCGCAGCGTGGCATGAAGGCGCTGAAAGTCGGAGTAGCGGCGAGTGATCACAGCGGGCGTCTTATCACTGCCACCGGTCTGGATCACGTGGATGGTGTAGAGCTACAGACAGCAACAGACAGAGCGCACGACAGACTGAATCACAACCAGCTCCTTGGAAATGAGAGCGCGGATCATGTGACCAACAATCCTCCACTGCGTGTTTGTACTCACCACGTACTTTGAGGAGCCGTCCTGCATCACACTGGCGTCCGTGACCTCAAACAACAAGTCATCCGTCAGCCGTCTCCCCGAGGGGGCGGGGCTTCCTCCATCGAGTCGGCACATGTTCCTCCAGCTCTCCTGAAGCTGCCGTGTCAGCATGGCGGAGGGGGAGGGGCCGACAGGGCTGGCGTCTGTGAAGGTTGAACCCAAAGTCAACAACACGTGAATCTCTTCAAAATCTGTAAAACGCTTCAGTTGGTCCGAAGGTTGAACTGATTTGATTATCGGTCCTGCCTGATCATCTGCAGATAATCCTGAAGAGGGCGCCACCTCACCTGTGCTGCTGAGCCCCTCCTCCATCGACTCCCCCAGGAAGTCGGAGTCACTGTCACGCCCCTCGCCATCGCCACTCTCCTCCACTCCTCCTCCGGCGCTGTCGAAGGACAGAGTCCCCCCGAGGAGATCGGTCACACACTCCTCCTCCTCCGCTAGCTCCGCCTCCAACCGGTCCTCATCAAACGCCTCCACTTCCTGTGTGTCTGCTGCTTCCTGTTCCGTTCCCGCCCAGTGAGCATCTTTAAACAGCGAGCGTTTCAGACGATCCAGCAGCCGGGACGCCATGAGGCCACGTGGCCGGAGGGGGCTGCAGCAGCTGAAGAAGAAGCATGAAAGGAGAGTTAACATTGATCATGTGATTAATCATGTGACGTATTTCATCGGGGGTCAAGGAATGGTGGTTTGGAAAGGAGATCGATAAACGAGGCGACAGGTGTGTTCTGATAAAGTCTTTTACCAGACGTGCTCTGAGTGACGCCCCGGAACGTTTTCTGCTTCCAGCTTCATTGATGTGAATATTCTCTGTATTTCTCAGTATTTTATGCGGATTGACATTTTATAGACAAAACAACATTACAGGGAAATCACAAACTAAGTGAATCCCTGCCTGCAACACAAGAGAGAGATTTCTTATATCCCTTCAAACGAACCCCCTAACTCAGAGTAGAATAATCCTTCAGGCTCTAGCAGACGCAGGTCAGTGAAAACCAAGCTCCACAAACTGCTCCACATCTGAACCAGTCAGAATGTGAGTTGGCTCCCGTTACAGAGCCGCCGGCCTCCGAGTGGAAACCGTGTCACTCATCAATAATGCAGCGCTTTGCAAAGTCAGCTCGACGCCAGGAAAACACAACGCAGCTCCAGGCTTCACCGGGCTCAGCCGGCTCCACACATGGACCTGGAGACGTGGATCCACATGTGGAAAGTTTCCTCTGCAGCTCTGAGACCAAACCTTCATCTGCACCACTCAGAGGAAACTGTCTGGAAAAGGGTTTAACTCGAGAGTCAATAAGCACCGAACCTCTTTGCTCCTCAGATCCTCCTGTGACGGGGAAACGTACTGTTGAATACTGCACTGAAATATGAACAGACTAGAACCCTGTGGGTGTTGGCTTCAGGCTTGAAGCTGCTTTATTCAACCTGCTTTTCAGGTGCAACACGTTTACAATTAATTAATACTTACACCCAATCATTCAGAATAAATACTTATAAATATCATAATAAAAACAGTATTCAGATAATTTGTACTGTCTCGACTTTCTGTGTAAAGAGCCCTGAGGTCAGTAATCATTGCAGCACATTTAAATCTCACTGAAGTGAATCTGTCTCTGGAGCGGACCGAACCGTTAATCACACACCGTGAAGGAACCGGACCGAACCGTTCATCACACACCGTGAAGGAACTGAACCGAACCAGACCGGACCGAACCGGACCGGACCGTTAATCACACACCGTGAAGGAACCGAACCGAACCAGACCGGACCGGACCGTTCATCACACACCGTGAAGGAACCGGACCGGACCGTTCATCACACACCGGGTTCTGGACCGAACCGTGGATTTGAATCCTCTTGATTGAACTTGTACCATCGACCCGGACGAGCAGCTCCACGGTGGTTCTGTGTGAAGCTAAATGCTAACACTGTTTTATTATAAGTTCATTATAGAGAATCTTCCCCCGGTCACCGAGCTCCCTGAGCCCGCGGGCTGCGGACACCGCCCCCGGGCTGGAAGCTGTCTCTCCCGGCTCCGGCTGCTCCACCGCCACACGGAGAATCTGAGGTTTCCAACCCGCAGAGTGTCACTTCACAGCCGGGAGGAATCATCCCGGGAGACGGAGCGGAGCTAACCGCTAAACCCGCGTTAGCTCCATCAGGGAAAGTTAGCGACGAGCTAACAAGTTTGTTGTTGTTTGGGGTGAACGTGATGGTGGGTCTCTGCGGGGATAAAGACACTCACCCGCGGGCTTCAGGGTGTCCCCGCTCCGGTCAATCCATCTCAGCTCCGCGGGGCAGGAGAGTGGAGCTCCGGGGAGGAACCGGGAGGCTGCTCCGTCCTGCTGGAGGTTTGTGGGTCCGCTCACAGCGCACTGTTTCCGGACTGCTCTCACTGCCCCCCCGCTGCTGGACCCGGAGCTGACACACACACAACAGCAGGGGGCGACACTGAGCCGGGGGGTGAGAGAGAGAGAGAGAGAGAGAGAGAGAGAGAGAGAGAGAGAGAGAGAAATCTTTTGTGATGATGAAATGTGTATTTATTGTGACTTGACCCCCATGACCGGACCAAACTACTTTTTACTTTTATTTTATGTCTTACTTTATTATTTTGAGCTGTAGGTTCAATATAAAATATTGTTTAATAAATTAAAACCCCAAAACTTTGCTGATCCACTTTATTGGACTTGACCTTGATAGAACGAGGTGAGGTGGATTCATTAAGAGGGCAGATAGTGGAGTGTTCCCTCTGTTTTGGGGCGATTGTCGTTGCATGTTAATTTATCCTAAATATGAGAAGAGCCGGTCTCAGTTTGGTTCATCAAGTATTTATTTAGAAGCAATGAAAAGGTATGAAAAGTTACAGCAAAGCAATGCCCCAGCACCGGACAGTCACGAGTCGCATCAATCAGACGGCGTCTGTAATATTTTATAACAGAAGGCATAATTTTTTATAATTTGATTGGTCCAAGGGGAGTTGAAACTTGGTTCTTCCTTGATTGTGCGCAGGCGTAGTTCCAGCCTCTTGCTACTGGAGTAAGGATATGACCAGCAGCCGCTCCCAGTCTCACTCCTCCTCTGACAGTTGCTGGCAAAATCTTCAGTTCATGACAGTTTAGAAAAAGGTACAAACAAGCCTCGACTCTGCCGACGCCTTGTGGGTCATAGTGTTGTTCATTGGAGTAAAGAGTATTGTGTTGCTGCTCTATCGGCTGTATGATCTGTTTGTGTAAACATTCGAAAAAAACTAAACCAAAACAACGCCACTCTGTCTTTCCCCGAGAACTTATCAGACCTTTTATCAAGACAGGTGTGAGACTGTCCAGCAGTGATACACATTTCTAGCTAACTTCAAGATTTAACACTAAGCAGCAAAGGTTATTATAAATCATTTGTGTGAAGGCCTAATATCTGGCCCAAACTGCTCCTGCTTTATTGTTTAGAGTACAGTTCCATAAACATATTCACACAGTCACACACGATGCAGACGCTGTGGCTTCACTTTTGGGCTCCGTCATGTCGTCCATCTTTGTTCAGTCTGTCGGTACAAACCAGTGTTTGTCTTTCCCACAGTCCATAAATGCGGCATCTGCAGTGGGCGTGGTCCACCTGAGATATCCAGGAAGTGAAGCCTCACGTGACCTCAGCAGCGTCTCAGTGAGACACTTTGTGAAACTTCACCTGGACAGGTAAGAGACAGACAGACCTCTGGACCGGTCTGTGGACCCTCTGTTCAGTGTGTGTGTCTGTGTGTGAGTGTGTGAGTCTGTTAGTCTGTGAGGGAGTGTGTGTGAGTGTGTTTGTGTGTGAGTGTGAGTCTGTGTGTTTGAGGAAGTGGTTTGAAAGTGGAGTCTGAATTAAGGTGTGTGTGGTCTGTGTGCTCTTCCTCTGTCTGTGGGTAATGATGGGTTCAGCCATGTTTGTTTTTAAACTTGTGTTCCAGCTGTAGAAGCTCTGGTTCCTGTGAGTGAGAAGGTTCCAGGGTTGAAGACAAAGACACAACATCTAGTGTCAAAACAGACTTTAAGAGATTAAGATCCATTGATTTATCCCACACTCATGCAGAGACATGCACAGACACACTCATGCAGTTGTAGGGACATTTATCCTCTGCTCTGACCCATCTGGAGCAGTGAGCAGCCATGTAAGGCACCCGGGAGCAGATGTTGGGGGAGTAAGGTGCCTTGCTCAGGGGCACTAGACAGGGTAGGGACAGATCAATCCAGGTTGGTCTTTTTGTTGTTTCTCCGTGGAGTCGAACCAGAGACCTTTCTGCCCATAGTCCAAGTGTCTGCCACTAGTCCACCGCCTCACACACTTAAGATGTGTGTGATGTTTGAACCCTGTCAGTCACTGATTCACTGGTTTTAATGTGTAACAGGCCCATTCTCCTTCAGGGTGAAGTCACCAGTCAAAGTTTGAATAGTAACACAAGCGTCAATAAGCAGCTTTATCCGACATAGTCTGAAAACTAACAAATCCTGAGTCTCACTAATGTACTTGAACCACGAGCTGAAGCTAAACTAGAGCTACTACTACTATGAACTCACCGGTGTCTAAAACTGTTAACTAATCAAATAACTACAAACTTACAACTAAATGTAAAATTTAAAAAATCGATGCTAACGACTGAATCTATTTACTCGTACTTTACGATGTCATATAAATGTCATCTTCCAGTTTGTCTTAGCAAACATGAAAGCTAACAGAATCAGTTCCGGCCCCGAGTTACTAAAGTTAGAATATAAAGAGTCGGTGCTTCTGACCTCGTCTGGATTCAGATTCTGTGCAGCAGCGATCGTGGGGCGGAGCCATGTGGTCGAGGTCCCGTTGATTTAAGTGCTCAACCAATCAGGAGTCAGTCTCAGCTGTCAATCATCAGGTCTCAGCTTGTTTTCACATCATCAAATATCTGATTCACAAACTGATCAGAAACACTTGAACGAACGACCTGCATCCTTTTTATGATTCATGTTTATCGCAGTGTTTCCTCTTGGATTGTTTTTTCATCACGTGAGCTTAGAGGAATCTGGAAAAATTAAATGTGTCCATGGAATATGTCCTTTGTTCGCTTGAGGCGTACGACCGCAGTGCTGTAAATCTAGTGTTTAGTTTGTTCCATGTCCCATCTGGAGGTGGAGCGTATGAGCTGTACTGCAGCCAGCCACCAGGGGGCGAGCCAGATGAGTTCACTTCTCATGTTGTTGATCTCATTTACTGTATGTTGTTTGTGTGTTTGTGTTTGAGCCTCTCACACAGTGCGACCCGTCCACAGCTCTGTGGATCGCTCTGTCTCTGCTTGGTCATGTAGTCGCTCTGTGGTGAGCAGCAGAGGGAGTGTAGATGGAGCAGAGGTTGTTCTACCGGTCTCTCTCCATCCGCCTCTGGGCCTGGGAGGGGCTGAGACACACATGTGAATCACTGACTGTCTGTGAGCTCACTGACCTGATCACCGCAAATATCAATATGAGTCGACACCTCTTGAAGCAGAAATGAATCTTTAAGCTCAGTTGAATGTTTTGAAGTGAGTCAGTGGTTCGGGGGGGTGTGGTGAGTTGAACTGTTGTCGGTCCTGTTGTGAGTGTTTGTGCTTCTCAGTCACGACTTGTGTCTCTTGAATGTGAACGTGTTCGCAGTTTGCAGAGGACGAACATGAATGTGGGACAGAATGTGGTAGTAAATAGTTTCTGTGCTGCTGATCTCTGAGCAGGTCTGAACACGCCCCGTCGTCAGACCTGTCCGACCGCTCCGCCTGCAGAGCTCCAGCATGAAGCTTTTAAAGCTCAAGATTAAAAGTTGATATTTAGAATGAGGTCGCAGTGAGACCTCCTGCCTGTAGGTGGCGGTAAACCTCACCTCCTCTGGCTGCAGTTGTTTCTCCTGAGTTTGGAAAAACAGATTTAATCTTTCCAGGAACTTTTGTGTTGATCTGACTCAGTGTTTTTCACGTGTTTTGTTTTCAGCCCTTGACTCTGACCTGTGACCTCTGACCTCCCCCCCCCCATCGTCCTGTGCACTTAAGTGTTTTCTGCAGTGACATAAAGTGAGACTCCGCCCACACTGATACAGTCAAGATTTTAAACTCATCACTGTTGCTATGGTTACTCCTAGCGTCCACACAAGTCTGGAGTTTATTTCACTCATCTTTGATTCTGAAATCAGAATCTCCACACTGATGTTTTAATGACATTGTGCATCTTTTGTTGCCTCCACAGTTCAGCCATGAGGTGGCGCTCTTCTTGTGGTCCTCCCCTCCTCCTCCTCCTCTCTCTCCTCACCCTCTTGGTCGGGAGAGAAACGGTGTCAGGATTCAGGATCTGCTCGTACAACGTGGAGAAGCTCAACATCGTGAAAGCTTCAAACTACAGACTGGTCAACACTCTGGCCAGGGTACAACACACACACACACACACACACACACACAAGGAACATTCAGCTTGTCTGTTATGACCCACAGGCCTGTCTCCGGCCACCAGGGGGCGATCCAGGAGATTTGGCTTTACTTTAGTGGAGCAGTCATTCGATTGTCTAGTTGTTGTATGAAATCTTCCTCTCTGTGTGTAGGTTGTGTATCGCTGTGACATCTGCCTCCTGCAGGACGTTGTCGATCCCGACGGGAAAGTGGTGAAGAAGCTGCTGACGGCCATCAACAGGTAAAGAGGAAACTCTGCACAAACCTGAAAGGACGATTCGTAATGAGGGAACGTTTATACAATCATCTCAGGTTACGTCTCATATTAGAGGAGGAATCAAGATGTTTAGTCTCATCAGCTCCTCGTGATCATCAGGACTTTGAAAAGATTGTGTTAGAAACTCAGTGTGTTGTGAAGAAACAACCACAGACAGAATCACAGACAGACACAATCACAGACAGAAGCTGTCTCTTTGGGGAGGAGGACATGTTTTGTCACAAGACCAAACATGTCCTCCTCCACAAGATTTAACATCCAGAAGGAGGTCGAGACGTCAGCAGCACGGAAACACAACCACGACGTAGGTGACGACAACAGACATCGACACTGACACAAGCAGAGAGAGTCACTGTGGTCGGGTGAAAATCTGATCGAGTCTGTCGGTTCTTCAATTTCTCACATGAACACAAATATTATTTTATTCTTTTTGGATCCTTCAAGCACTGACACATTAAATAGACTAGCATCCATTTCTGATGACTGACTTGTTGAGTGTGGCAACATCCGCCTCCACTGGGGGTTACCCAACAACAGCCACACACCAGCCAGCAACAGACACACACCACCCAACAACAGCCACACACCAGCCAGCAACAGACACACACCACCCAACAACAGCCACACACCAGCCAGCAACAGACACACACCACCCAACAACAGCCACACACCAGCAACAGACACACACCACCCAACAACAGCCACACACCACCAGCAACAGACACACACCACCCAACAACAGCCACACACCAGCCAGCAACAGACACAACAGCCACACACCAACCAACAACAGTCACACACCAGCCAGGAACTAGCCACACCCCAGACGCACCCAGTTGTAGTTGTGTTTCCGTTGTGTGGCTTTTGTGAATGTGTTGTCAATGTGCATGTGCATGTGTGCGACGTGTTGGCCTCTGTAGAGCTCCACTGAGTACAGGTTCTCCTTTCTGGTTAATTCCAAAAATTTTGTTTGTGGAAAATCAGCCGCTGTCAGTCGTCGATGTTTTTGACCCGATGGTGAAACGTGTTTTTTTTTGCATCGTCCCGAACTTTGATTCATAAAATCGACCACATCTGGTTTCAACAGGACAGATGAACATATAAAACATGGTTCAGCATCATAAGTGAGGTCTGAATGCTGTAGTAAGGATTCACAGGTGAACTCACACAGTCGCTCTAACACTGTCTCTTAATCCATCTGGTGACATCATGTGTCTGCTCTCTGCTCCCACAGGGAATCTCACAGGTACAGTGGATTTTATCCCTTTGTAGAATATTAATAAAATGAATCAACTCAATCAACTCTTTACTAATCCTGTCTGTTAACAGGTATCTGTCTGTTAACAGGTAACTGTCTGTTAACAGGAAGTGTGTCATCTGTGTCAGACTCAACAGGTTCATCAGTCGAATGTTTGTTAAATGTCAAACAGACAGAAACGTGTTCAGACTCTAAAGAGGGAAAGTCCCAGAAGCTGGTGCTAGTGCGACCTCTAGTGGTCGTAAACATCAAACTTGAACTAATCCTAAAGTTCAAGGATGTTGGAATGTTTATTTAACAGGTGTAGTAATATAAATGTAAAAGAGGAGACCTTGTGTTTCAGCAGAAGTTATTGTCTGAGCTTTTTGTTCATGATGTTGTTGACCAGTGGTGTAATGAGCCTTGATGCTGCCAGGGGGCGCCACACTGATACAGTGAAGGGAATGAATGTCAAATCAGCAGGGAGAGCACAGACCAGTGTTATACAGTGTATAACACTGGTCTGTTGACTGTTGTCTTAAGATTTTTTTATTGAAAATCTTATTATGTAAATTATGTTTCGCAACTTGCAATAACAGTAAGCGTCTGAAATGCTTTTGAAGATGCAAACTTCTAGTCACACAGTGATAAAGTCATAAATCAGGTAGAGAATTCAATGCTTTGGTCGTGGAATCATAGCCCTGTGAAGACCAGCGTCATGTGACCTACCTGCAGCGTGTTTACACAGAACAGGAGTGCACCAGGTACCAAGCCCTGAGGGACGCCTCGTTTAACACAGGATGAGTGAATCATTGTAAACACCAGTGAGGAGTTTGAGCTTTAAGTCTGAACGATGCTCTTGAGTCTGATTCGGTTCAAATTTAGCTCATTTTAGAGACGGTGTTATATTAAACACTGTTGATATTTATAACAACTGACATTTGTGTACTTTTATTGGAGTATATTTCTGAATGCAGGTGATATCCCAGTGAATTAAAACCCAATCAAATGACCAAACTCATCCAATATTGTGAATAATTGGATAAATATTGATTTGCCACAGGAACCTGAGTCATAACGACACTGATGCCCTCCTGATACTTTGAAAGAACCATTTTAACCCTGATTCGTTGATTCTTTGATTCGTTGATTCATTGATTAATTTATTCTTTGATTCGTTGATTCATTGATTCTTTGATTCTTTGATTCTTTGATTCTTTGACTCTTTGATTCTTTTATTCATTGATTCATTGATTAATTTAATCTTTGATTCGTTGATTCATTGATTCTTTGATTCTTTGATTCTTTGATTCTTTGATTCTTTGACTCTTTGACTCTTTGATTCTTTGATTACGTTGATCTTTGATTCTTTTGATTCATTGATTCATTGATTAATTTAATCTTTGATTCGTTGATTCATTGATTCATTGATTCTTTGACTCTTTGATTCTTTGATTCGTTGATTCTTTGATTCTTTTATTCATTGATTCATTGATTAATTTTATCGTTGATTCTTTGATTCTTTGATTCATTGATTCTTTGATTCTTTTATTCGTTGATTCATTGATTAATTTTATCTTTGATTCATTGATTCATTGATTCATTGATTAATTTTGATCTTTGATTCGTTGATTCTTTGATTCATTGACTCTTTGATTCTTTGATTCATTGATTCATTGATTAATTTTATCTTTGATTCATTTTATTCATTGATTCATTGATTCATTTTATCTTTGATTCTTTGATTCATTGATTCTTTGATTCTTTTATTCATTGATTCATTGATTAATTTTATCTTTGATTCTTTGATTCTTTTATTCATTGATTCATTGATTAATTTTATCTTTGATTCATTGATTCATTGACTCTTTGATTCGTTGATTCTTTGATTCATTGATTCATTGATTCATTGATTCATTGATTCATTGATTCATTTTATCGTTGATTCTTTGATTCATTGATTCATTGATTCTTTGATTCTTTGATTCTTTGATTCTTTGATTCATTGATTCTTTGATTCGTTGATTCGTTGATTCTTTGATTCGTTGATTCGTTGATTCGTTGGTTCGCTCGGCCGCTTTGTCTCTAACGTCTCATCTCAAATTGTTGGTGAATAATTCATTTACATTCTGTGGTGGTTGGTCTCCGATCTGGTTTCCTAAGTGAAAACATGTGAATTCCAGCCTAACTGCACGTCTGTGATCATTGTCATCATCATAACCCTCTGATTGTGTTGTGAATCGTGCTTGTTGTGCATGTGTGGGTCTTTTGTCGTAAAAGCCGATCCTGCTCGGGGGGGGTGTGTTGGGAGCAAACTGAGGACAGACACAGTGGTGGGAGACGCAAACGTTCAAATCTTAAATCCTACTTGAGTCAAATTACTTATCAGTGAAATGTACACAGGATAACTAGTAGTAACATGTTCCCTGTCGTATTTATACTTCATCAGTACAGACACATTTTTAAAGATTCTATTGTCGGTGTCCAGGCATTCACTCAGAACTCGGACAATGTAAAGAAAAGTTCAAATTCACTTTTATTCTCTATTTTCTTTCTTTAGTTTATGTTGTGAGAATAAATCCTCAAATTTAAAACATAAAAAACTTTGATTGAGGAGATTTCTGCCTCAAGTGATGTGAAGATCTGAGACCAGGACTCGTCCCTGTTTCAGTCCCCTGACCCTGAATCAGTGTTCAGCTGCACTGAGGGAACAGGAGCTGATCTGGAGCTGATCTGGAGCCGATCGGACTCTGGTTGGATCTGGATCTGTTGAATGTTCCTCAAGTTTCCATCTAACAGACTCTCTCTCCTCTCCGCACTCTGAGCAGTGTGACAAGTTGCTGCAGTATTACTTGTGACAGTGTGTCTTTGTGTGTGTGTTGTGTTGAGGTATGGCAACTACGTCTACAAGTCAGTGTCCAGCAAAGGTCTTGGACAGTCTGCGGGCGACAAGAAGAAGTTCGTCTTCCTCTACAGGTGAGACACAGATCTGCATTTCAACTGTAATGCTCCTGTATGAAGGAGGAGCTGCTGAAACAGTTCAGTGAGGACGAGTCGATGGAACCTGAGGAACAGTCGCACATTTACAGGGAACACAAGAAAGACTCACACAGGGATTCAAATATGATGATCAGAAATATGATAAACAAACAAAGCTGTGTCCCGTCAGAGGAGGAAACCTCTGTTACTGCCCTCGAGGTTTCTTCCTCCTCTGCTGCTGGTGAATCCACCATGTTGTTCTTGAGCCTGTGACCGTGTGCTTCCAGGACAGAGACGGTGAGCGTGACGGAGCAGCATCAGTACGAGACCAAACCCCCGACCTTCACCAGGGAGCCGTTAGCTGTTCAGTTCCAGAGCCGGACGACACGTCAGTGAACACAACACGCACTTGATTAGTGTCACAACCTATTAAATACAGCGTCTGACTTCTACCTTCATTCCTCCTCCTGTTCTTCTGTTCCCTCCTTCCTCTCTCTTTCCTGTCTGTCCCACAGTGATCAAGGATTTCATTCTGGTGCCCGTCCACACGGATCCGCCGAACGCCGTCCAGGAGATCGACCGCCTGTACGACGTCTTTCAGAAAGTCAGTGAGAAGTGGAACAACAAGGTGAGGGGGGGGGGAGGGGGGGAGGGGGGGGGGCACCTGAGACACAACGTCTGCAAAACTGAAATCAGTGTTTGACTTTGTGTTCTTTTGTGTGTGTGTGTGTAGAATGTGATGTTCCTGGGAGATTTTCAGGCCGCCTGCGCCCACATGACCCGACTCAACAAGAAGAAGATCCGACTGTTCACCAACTTAAACTTCACTTGGCTGATCGGAGACAAAGTCGACACGACCGTCTCCGAGGACACCAACTGTGCATATGACAGGTGTGTGTTCCTGTACTTATGTCTTCGTGGGGACCATTTGAAGCATAGACCCTACAAAGTGGGGTCATCTGACCGGTCCTCACTTCTTAAATGACATGTTTGAGGGTTAGCATAAGGTTTAGGTTTGAGTTAGGTCTTTAGTTGTGATGGTTAAAGTTAGGGTAAGGGAAAGGGAACACATGATGATGTGTGTCTTCACAAAGTACACATGTTTGTGTGCTGAAAGTGTTCTTCTTGTATTTTGAGTTTTCCTCTGTTGGTCTCAGGATCGTGGTTCATGGGAAATCTTTCCTGAAGGCGATCAGTCCGATGTCGGCGAAGGTCTACGACTTCGGAAAGGAGATGAAACTCAGCAAGTCTAAGGTATATTTATAATTCTTGACCTTTGACCTGTTTACAATTTTTATTTGACTCTTATTGTGAAGGCCCAGGTTTGTATGTGCTGCTGCTTCTGGCTTCGTCAGAGCACAAGACGGACGACCGACACCAGAGGGCAGCGTTTGTATCTGAGATGTTTGACTTCATGTTGAACAAAGTAAAGACACGTTGAACATGTTTATATACAGTCACTGATTGTTTATATAAACAGGATCTGATCATCTCTTTATACAATAAACACATGTTCTCTTGTCCCACAGGTGAGGGATATTAGCGACCACTACCCTGTGGAGGTGGAACTAAAGAGCTCCGCCCTAGTGAAGAGCTCCGCCCTGCTCCTTAAGGCCACGCCCCTACTGACCCTCCTCAGCGTCTCTGCCTTCGTCCACTTCCTCCTGTGATCGTACAGTTTTCACGTTATTCAGGCGAACGCTGCTTTTCTAACGGACACATTTATTTAAGTCACATGACCAAAGTAAATCTGATGTCGGAAAAACCAGGAAAAAAAAGTTTTCATCACATCGAGGCTAAAGATGTTTGGATTTAAATTGCAATCCCACATAATTTTCCAGATCGGTCCAGATGTCAGAGCATCATCTCATGGTCCCTGAGTTTATTACAATATAATGAATATAATGATTCAGAGGAAACTGAGTCGAGCTGTATTTTTGTTCTGGCTGCTGTGAGCTCTCGTCCACAGCACCACCTACTGGTGGAGGCTGTTCATCACAGTTTGAGAGCTAACCGTCCCCTCCTGAACGTACATGTGTAAAGTTTATGACGCATCGTATAAATAAGTGTATTTGGATTTTTGTATCAGGTGAATCTGTCTGTTTTCTTTTTTTAAAGATCTAATGTGATAATTTCTCATCGTCTGTTCGTCTCTGCACAGAAACTGATGTAAATATGAAAATGAGATTTATGGTTTTTAATGTTTAATAAAGTTTTGTATGTTGATGTTCGTGTTATTGTTATCTTTTACAAAATAAAATGTTTGTCATAGAAAGTAAATATATATACACACACACACACACACACACACACACAGTGTGACTGACTCCTGATTGGTCGATCAGTCTGTGACCACTGCTGCACAGACTGACTCCATGATGTCATTGGTGCATGATGATGTCGGCCATCTTTATTAACAGTCTATAGTTTCACCACGAGGCGCCGACATGGAACTTACTTAATTGTTTTTTATTTTCATTTCTGTCACAACAATTCAAGCGCTGTGGTTAATATTAAATTAGATTTATTAATATCCTTTGTAAATAGTTAATTTACAGATTAAAATTAATAAAATACACTTAATTTTGAAGTGTTACACTTTGCATAAAATAAACATTTACTTCAAGTAGGTTTTGATAATTATACCGTTGTACTTTTACTTGTAAAGAAGTACTGCTACTGTGGAGCAGTGCTTTATCCACCCGACCGGGTGAGGGCGCTGCTGCGGCTCAACAGGTGGACTCACCTGAAGCGAGGAAGAGGAGCGACTTCCGAGCAGCAAAGATCGTCTAATAGTGAGGCGATGACTCACTACGTGCCTCACACTGACGTCAGTGGTGTTCATGGTTTAACTTCAACCTGCTGATGTTCAGACTGACACGTAGAAGTGAACCTGTCTGTTCTCAGGAGAAAACAATATGTGAACTAAACTGATATTTGTGCTGGAGGTTTAAATATGAGCTGAAACGACCGATAAGAGGATCTACATGAAATTAAACTATTTTAAGCTCTTAACTTTTACAGGTTCTCACATGTGAGAGTTTGTGAAAAGTTTAATCAAACTTAACATTTAGTGAGTTTAACGGTTTTTTTAACATAAAGATCAATAAATAATAAAAATGAAAAAGCTGCAGTGAAAAGACACATTGAACTGAAATATGCTCATTATGTAATGATATATTGAAAGGGAAGTCTGGGGCCCCCTGCTTGAGCTGCTCCCCCCGCGACCCGACCCCGGATAAGCGGACGAAAATGAGATGAGATATTGATTACAATATTAATTCATGTGTTTTTTGTTCAGGTTGTGAATCTTTCAAACAAAGTTTCAAATTTCGTGATGAAGTAAACAAATTATAATATACATTCAAATAAAATAATAAGCAATAGATGCCGTATTGAGCCAGTATCACTAATAAAAGTCCAACACAAAGCATAAGAATATTATATGTATTGAAGTGGTCGCAAACACACAATACTTTTTATATTTTTCTGATTCTCTTGTGTGAACGATCCCTCGGGGTTGTTCCTGGTCCTGTGAATCCGCAGCGGAGTGAGCCGTCCTGTGTGCTGCCTCCTCTGTGCGTAAGGAAACGTGGCCTTACCGGGACCGAGCAGCCGCAGCAGCAGCAGCGGCCTCAGAGGAAGCAGGAGCCCGCAGACCTCAGCCTCCAGCCGCCCCTCCGCATCCAGCTCAGCTCCACCCCGTCTCTCGACCACCATGTCTGAGGCACAAACAGCCCCGGCCTCGGCCCCGGAGGCCGCCGCCGCCGCGGTGCTGGAGGCCCTGAACTCCACCGACTCCAACGGGACCGAGGCGCTCAACGCGACGGCGAAGTTCGTGGCCACCCCGGAGGGCACGGCGCTGGCGTACTGCAGCCTGGTGCTCATGGCGCTGCTGCCCATCTTCTTCGGAGCCCTGCGCTCCGTCAGCTGCTCCAAGTCCAAGGTAAGCACCGGCTCCCCCGCAACTCCCCCGCACAGCGCACCGGGCTCCCGGTGTCACCGCAGCCCGGCAGCAGCTGCTCCGCGCCGGGGAGCTAGCTCAGCTAGCAGCTAGCTAACGGTTCATTCAGCGAAATGTTAAATTAACGACTCACAAGTGGAACACGGATAAAAACAGACTTCTGTCATATTAAACATCTGAAATCGTAGAGCTGCTGAAGATCTCATCTTCAGGACAGAACCGGAAACCACAGGTTTTCATTTAACGGTGATGCTAACAGTCTAATGTGCTCCGGACAGTCTCCAGCTGTTAGCGTCTAGTGATGCGTTCACGGGTCCTGTTGTTCTCCGGTGTTTACACGGTCCCGATCACAGCTGCTCCAGATGTTTGTTTGCTATCTGAGACTCTCCCGTCAGGCCACACACCCCCCACCACCACACACACATCATACACAACACAAAAACAAACAGCTGGTTTCAAAGTTAACAATAATAATAATAATAATAATAATAATAATATTACGTGTTAGTCAAGTTTATTGAGGTTGTTGACGGGATGATTCACAGCAGCTGGACAGACAGTGTACCTGAGAGACACGTGTACAACATCAGGTTATTTGCACTGAGTGTTTTTTTTTGGGGTGATGGTGCAGACATGCGCAGTAGTTTATTTTTTTTTACAGTTAAAATAAATCCCTCCCACATCCTGCAGCCGCTGCTCAGTGACTCAGGAACAAACTGTTCACATGAAACTGAGAAGATGCAGAAAGAAGCAAATACCGATCTGAGCTCAGGTGGATGTGAGACGACATGTGGACTTCATGTTGGTAGATAATAGTCTGTATATAAAGATGAGTGAGTCAGTCTCAGCTGTCAATCATCACGCCTCAGCCCGTTTTTGCATAATCAAATATTTCATTAAAACCAAACGGTTCAGAAACTTTTGATCTTTGTAATAAGAACGACCTGAAGCCAGAAGCCATCTTGAGAACCATCTCTTTGAACGATACTTTTTCAGTTTGGTTCCATCGGCGAACAGGGACGAGGTGGAGTTTAGAACCTTATACCTTGGCCGGCCACCAGGGGGTGAAAGAGACACTTTGGCTTCACTCTTCTTCTGTCTCTTTATGTGACGTTAGATCAGAAGTCAGGTGTGAACGTGATCAGGTTAATGTCGCGTCTGGAGATGAGACGTGTTCCAGGTTAACACATGTAGACCAGAGTCGGGTGGTGTGTTAGCTGTGATGTCGAGGGTTTGAGTCCCGCTCCCCCGCTGCACGTCTTCCTGCTTCTTTCTCTCCTCCATCTAACATATTAATAATATTAACTGTTTGTCTCAACGCTCAGACCCGATGATTCAGCCACGATCATTTGGATTGTTTTGATTTGCTCCTGCTCCCGATCGTCCTCTTTCTTCCAGATCTGATCCTCCCTCTCTCTCCCTGTCTGTGCTCATCTGTCTGTCGTCCATCCTGTCTGTCTGTCGCTGTGTTAGCAGGAGCTCGGTGACAATGATAACGATTCTGGGTTCAGAGTGAGTATGAGATCCTCCGAGAGCAGCAAGTACACACCTGCTGCACACAGTGTGTTCACAGCACTAACACATCCTAACACGGGGCTGTTGTCATGGGGATTATGTACTAACCTGCTTTGCTCAAGGGCACGCCGTCAGTGGACATGCACGGTGGAGGTTTAGATGAGTCGGGTTCGAATGTTCATGTTGGAGTGCGGAAGATGTGGATTCTGATATTAGAGAGTGAAACATTTCTGATGCTGATAAATTTAATGTTTAAGATCATCAACAGATTTAACGACTTGTGATGTGTTGGAGGGTTTTAGATTCAGTTTGACAAGTCAACTCACTTTGAGTCACCGTCACTCACCACAGGGATCCTCACCTCGTCTCCTCATCTCCTTGTCTCCTCATCTCCTCGTCTCCTCGTCTCATCTACTCATCTCCTCGTCTCCCTTCATGTCGTCTCATCTACTCGTCTCCTCGTCTCCCTTCATGTCGTCTCACCCCTCTCTCTCGTCTCCTCGTCTCCTCGTCTCCCTTCATGTCGTCTCACCCCTCTCTCTCCTCCTCATCTCCTCGTCTCCTCATCTCCTCATCTCCCTTCATGTCGTCTCATCCCCGTCTCTCTCCTCTCCTCTCTCTCTCCTCCTCATCTCCTCATCTCCTCGGCTCCCTTCATGTCGTCTCATCCCCCTCTCTCTCCTCCTCATCTCCCTTCATGTCGTCTCACCCCTCTCTCTCCTCCTCATCTCCTTGTCTCCTCATCTCCTCGGCTCCCTTCATGTCGTCTCATCCCTTTCTCTCCTCCTCATCTCCTCGTCTCCCTTCATGTGGTCTCATCCCCCTCTCTCTCCTCTCCCTCCCTCCCTCTGTCCCAGTTTCTGTCTCCTGGGAGTGGACTGAGGAGGATTTAGATGGAAGTGACTCTGAGGGACGTCTGTCAATGTGCTTCAGTAGCTTTATGTCTATATTTAACATGTTGTGTAGTTGGTGTTTGTGCAGCAGGTTGTCGGGTTCGACTCGTTCACAACAACAGGAAGATGTGGGGAACATTAAGGCGAGGGGCGGAGCCTGGGTAGTGACGTGTTGGAAACGCCATCAACACGAGCACTTTTCACTGACTCAGGCGTTTTGTGTTACATAAACACAACACAGCTTGTTGTGTCTTTGTCATGACAGTTCGGTTGTAGGTGTCGTCTCCTCTTGAGTTTATTTCGTCAGTTTAATCCTCCTCTGTTTCTCTGTGGCTTCTCCATAATAAACATCCACCACCTTAAGATTTCCAAACCTCCTCACAGTCCCAGTCCGTACACATCATCCCACCATCACGTCTCCACCCTCACCCCCCGTCCCCCCCGGGGCAGATGGAGAAACGTGGATTAGATGCATTGAGTCACGGTTCATTGACTCAACTCAGCCTCTGGGAATCGAACCCAGATTTAACACTTTGTCTCGTCCTGTTGGACAGATGTCTCTCATTCACCAGCTTCAGGATGAAGATCTGTGAATAACACCAGTGATGAGTAGTGGTGTGGATTTGTGAGGATTTTAAAATGTCTGATGTGGATCAAATGATGAACAGTAGGTGGCGCTATGAGCCATGTTCACCACATAAATAAAGATAAATAAACACATCTAGCAGTTTTACTTTGTTTATCACAGATACATTTTATAATAATATAATTCATTTACTAAACCCTTGAAGCTGCTGAAAGTTTTATCTTTTTTTCAACTGCATTTATTTCCTGTTTGTGTCTTTTCTCCCAGAATGCATCAGAAATGCCAGAAACCATCACCGGTCGTGATGCGGCGCGGTTTCCCATCATCGCCAGCTGCACCTTGTTTGGCCTCTACCTCTTTTTCAAGGTGATTGGGGTTTCCCCAGCCCTCCTGCAGGGGTCTTCTGTTTGATCCACTTCACTCATCACGTTTGTTCTTTAACGTCCTCGTGTCTCGACGCAGGTGTTTTCTCAAGAGTACATCAACATGCTGCTGTCCTTATACTTCTTCGTGCTGGGCGTCCTGGCTCTGTCTCACACCATGAGGTTAAGCAACACACACAGTTACACACATGTGCGTTGTGAAATATCAGACTTTTAGAAAAAACGAGCCCAGTAGCTTGTGTGGACTTCTCCCCTGAAGGTTTGAACTGTCTCTGTGTTTGTGTCCTTCAGTCCGCTGATGACCAGAATCTTTCCAACGTCGATACCAAACAAACAGTTTCAGCTGCTCTTCACTCAGGGCTCCGGGGAGAACAAGGAGGGTGAGACCCCGGTTCCTCATGTGTGTTCTACAGGAACAACTTCAACCTGAGATGAATATCATGTTAAATTAATAAATACAAAGAAAACTAAATTCATTAACCAGTTCTTTTAAATATATTTATATTTAAATCGAACTCACGTTTCTCACTTTATCTTTCTGCAGAAATTGTCAACTATGAGTTTGACACCAAGAACCTGGTGTGTCTGGTGATCAGCAGCGTGGTCGGAGTCTGGTACGTGCTCAAGAAGGTAATGTCTCAGAGGTCAAAGGTCGAATCACACTGTCCAATCACAGAGGGTAAAACGGTCTCAACTAGAATCGAGACCAATATTAAGGAGTTAACAAATTCTGACACTGATATTTCATATATATTTTAATGACAAAGAATCGTAGGACTCTAGTCTGGGGTCTGTGATGTCATAGCCATATACTGTGACATCACATCCAATAACCTCTGTTTTGTGACATCACAGCACTGGATAGCCAACAACCTGTTCGGCCTGGCCTTCGCCCTGAACGGCGTGGAGCTGCTCCACCTGAACAACGTGAGCACCGGCTGCATCCTGCTCTGGGGCCTGTTCGTCTACGACGTGTTCTGGGTGAGCGGAGTGAACTGAGACTCTGTGAGTCACATGGTCCAATGAACACACAGCTTGATTTGAGTCTAACAGTCACTTCTCAACAGGTGTTCGGGACCAACGTCATGGTAACGGTCGCCAAGTCCTTTGAAGCACCAATCAAACGTGAGTATGTGAGACTGAGGTGTTTCATCTTCTCTCCGTGCACGGATCCATTCAGGTTCTCTGATGCTGTCTCTCTCCCCCAGTGGTGTTCCCTCAGGATCTGCTGGAGAAAGGTCTGGGTGCCAGTAACTTCGCTATGTTGGGACTGGGAGACATCGTGATCCCTGGGATCTTCATCGCTCTGCTGCTGCGCTTCGACGTCAGGTAACAAGAGGCCCCGCCCCTTCTTTTCGAGGTTAACGTCTTTCCTTCGCCGTGTAGTTTAATAAAGTTTTATTCAAACTGCAGCCTGAAGAAGAACAGCAGGACGTATTTCTACGCCAGCTTCCTGGCCTACATCTTTGGACTGGGCCTCACCATCTTCGTCATGCACACCTTTAAACACGCACAGGTATGATCTCTGCAGCCAATCCGAATCCTCCCCCCCTCCCCCCCCTCCCCCCCTCCATGACCACTGGTCTCACTGGTCTTTGCTCCTGGTTCCACAGCCCGCTCTGCTCTACCTGGTCCCGGCCTGCGTCGGCTTCCCCGTCGTCGTGGCGCTGATCAAAGGAGAGCTCACCGAGATGTTCAGGTGAGTAACCATGGCGACCGTCACATGACGAGTGTAATATCCTGCTAACTTTATTCACCTGCTCAAGGTTTATTTTTAAATAATTTGAGGAGAATAAAATAATTTGTTTCATGAATGATCCCAGGACCGAAGGAAAGTTTAATATCGGACCAATCTTTTTTATATTAATAAGTTTTTACAGTTTCTCGATAGAATCTTCTTTTTAAGAAAATATACTTTTTTTTTAATCCGTCCGACAGGTTTGTTTTTTTCAAAGAGTCAAATTTTCAGAAACATAAAAATAACAAAATGAGGCCGAATCGTTTGCTCAGTTTCCTGAAACATCAGTAAAGAGTTTTCATAAGAGTTTGAAACGATGTAACGTCACTGACCACACGACCACACTTCCTCTCTGCGGCCACGAGGCAGAGCGGAGTCGTGACAGCATCGAACATGGTGACGCTCGAGCAGGTCGACAAAATGAACGAGAGAGACAAGCTGCAAACAGAGAAACCATGAACTCTGGTGGAACTGCTCAGTTTCAGAACACGTGAATATGGATGAAATGAAGGCAGAGTTGGAATAGAGTCCGTTTATGTATTTAATCTTCAGGAAACGCAAAGAAAAGGAGGAGAAGGACCTAAAGTCGATTTCACCAGTTAATTATCTGTCCTATGAAAATGGCAGCTTTTTGTTTGTGTCTTAAACCAGCTCGTCTCATCTGTTCATCCTCTGTGACGTCCTTCTCCTCCAGCGCTTACACCTCGTCTTCTCCTTCTCTTCCCCCCTCTTCTTTTTCTTGCTCCTTCACCTCCTTCTCTCCCCCTTTTTCTCCTTCACGCTTCTCACCCTCTTCATCAGAGGAACTGTCGTAGTTTTTAACTTAAGATAAAACTTGACACATTTTCTTTCTCTCTTGTCTTTCCCTCTCCTCCTCCTTCACCTTTCTGTCTTTTTTTATATTTCTGTCCTCCCCCGTTCATTCCATCCTCCCCTCGTCTCCTCCTCCTCCTCCTCGTGGTTAGCTATGAGTCGTCGGAGGTCGTTCTCCCCGGCTCTCCCAGACTCACGTCCTTCCCAACTGTCAGCGGCTCGCCCGCCAGCCTGGCTAGCTCCATGGAGGCCATCTCTATGGCGACAGGCTCCTCCCCCCGCCACCGCCGGTCACAGCCCGACTCCATGTAGAAGCCCCGCCCACTCCTCTCTTAACTCTCCCCCCCGCTCACCTGGGCAGGTAAAGAGCCCGATTAGTAGAAAAGTGACGACACGCGTTCCTCCCTCCGTCTGTTGGTCTGAAGTTATTTCATCTGTTCATTTGTGAGAACAAAGTATTTTCTCCGTGGGCGGGGTCAAATCTTTCCCGATTGATGAGGTCATGACACTTACACCCCCCCCCTCTCTTCCTCCAGGTACGAGGAGACGCCACCCGAGGAGGAGGAGGCGGCGGCTACTGGTGACTCGTCAGAGAAGAAGGACCAATAACATCCGCCGCTGCCTGCCCCGCCCCCACCCACCGTCATCCAGCCTGCTGCCGCCACATTTCACTGAAGCCCCACCCCCCCGCCTCTCCAGCTTCCTGTTCGTTGCCGGGGGAGATGGAGCTTGTGTCGCCGCTGGTGCGGCCGCTGGTCTCCATGGTAACGGCTGCTGTCGTGCTAATGGTGGCGGTGTCTGTAATTAAAAGGTTGTTGCGTCGCAACAGTCGAGCCTCGCTGCCATGTTTCCTCCTGTTTCCTCTCCACTGCTCCCACACAGGAAGCCCGCCCCCCCGCGGCGGCGTCCTGTGTGTCGCCACAGACGAACCAGGAAGTGAGCGAGCGCTTGTTTCGTCTTTCACAGCCTGAAGAGAAGAGAGAGAATCACAGGGTGAAGCGAGCGCTTCTTTCTTTTCTTGTTTCCTGTCTTCACTCTGCCTTCTGCTTTCTCATCTCCACGTTTTCTGTTTCATTTTTCTCAGTTTTATGTTTCGTGTTTCGGGCCAGAGTTTTAAGATGAAGACAAACGGTTAAGTTTTCATAATAAAACCCCTGATGTCTGAGTGTTGGTGTGAATCAGCTGCTTCACACCAGGAAATAAACCTCTGGATCAGAGCTGTGCTGCTTCAGATTAAACTCGTGTCGTTTGGTTGTTTGCTGGCAGCTGCAGGTCACATGGTCTGAGGGTCAGAGGGTCAGAGGGTCAGAGGGTCATGGTCTGAGGGTCACATGGTCAGAGGGTCAGAGGTCGAGCCCGGTTTGTTCAGATCTATCTGAGGTGGTTGACAGGAGGTCGACATGAATGTGAAGAAAAGATGATAAATTGTAATTTATTTTTATCAAGCTCCATTTAAAATATGATTCTGTTGTTTTTATCGTCAGTTAATCACACGTCGACTCTCAATCGTAGAAATGTAAAGACCTGATGACGCGTGAGAAACCAAAAAGCAACAGAAAGCTGCCGACAGTAAAATCCCATTTATTATTAGTTTAAGTTTTTCACTTTATGAGCGAAGACGATAGTTTCAGTTAATTTTGGATAAAACTCCTCTGGCAAAGTTTTTTATGAGTCATGGATCAATGTGTCCGTTTTCATTTCAAACACAGAGACGACTGAATGGAAACTTATTAAAGATTAATTTGTGTTTGTGTCTAAAACACAAATTACAGTAATAAACCAGATGTGAATGTTTCAGACTCAACATCTGTTTCCTGCAGATCGACTCCTCTTTCAGTTCTGGTTGTTTAATCAGACGACAGCTGAGTCTTTACCTGTCGTCTGATTAAGGAACCACACGAACATGAGCCGGGGTTTCACTCTTAAAGTTCTGGCCTGAGAGGCGAGGGGGAGGAGCCTGAGGGGGAGGAGCCTCTTCAAATCTGATGTTTACATGAGCAACATTAGAATTTTTTGTCATTTTCTAAAACCTGTTACATCGACTTTTTCAACCCTGAGATTAAAGAGTGTGGTATATAGGTTTGCAAGAAGGTACTTATGATTATCATTTCTCATCTCTGCATTTGCCGTTCTACTGGTTTAAGGATATTTGACTGAGTTGTTGCATAAAATAATCCAAGAGCAAAGGTGAAATCTGTGATAATTGAATGAGAACATTAAAAAAAATAAACGTGAAATCAATGAATCCGGTTCAAACACTTATTAGAAACCTTGGGGCTCTTAAACTGAACTGAATCTACTCAACAGATTCACTGCTTCTGTCGACATGGAGCTGAGCTTCACATCTAAAGACACACATCCAGACTCTGATGATTAAAGTCTGAATTTGTTGGAAGATTTTCTTAATTTACAGCTAAAAGTCAGAACTTTCATATTAAATGACGACTCCAGACACTCGAGCACCAGAAAGTACATTTCCCAGAATGCATCCCTATAGTCAACGCCAGTTTTTTGACAGAGTGGGAATGACAACCAGTAAAATTATCTTTGTGTAAAAAAAAAGGGAGCGAACCATTAAAGTCTGTTTCTTTAAGTTGATTTATTTTTTCGGAAAAATGTCAGAAATTCAAAATAAAAGTTTGAAATTCAAAAAGGGAAATTAGGAACTTGAAATCTGACATTTTCCTGATAATGATTTCATCACAGAATGTAAACAGTTCATCAGTTTGTTCAATCATCTGTTGTGTGTCGAGTCGTCTTTCACACGTCGTGTCACAGAAACATCAAACCTCCGGGAGACGTCACTCTCACGTCTGCTTACAGATTTTTGAACAGTGCAGATCTTAAAGATTTTAGTTGCTTGACAAACGTTTGGATGTAATTAGCTTCACATTAAGATTCTTCATGTTATTGATGTTGATGCTTTATTAAGAGTTTTTGTATTTTCATGTAAAAAAGAAAGACTAAATGAAAGAGTCACACATGTTCAGCTCGGTGACGTTCAGTATCTCTTCATGTTGAATATAATGTTCCTGAAATGTTTCTTCTCTGGTTGTATTCGTGCAGGAGGTCGTTTTATGGCCCCGACTGTATCTATTTTATTTGCAATAAACCTTTTGGGTGTTTTGTTCACAATATAGAAGCAGAACTCTGACTCCGTCTCTTTCTTTGACTCACACATCAAGTTATTCCATCATCATCCTGAGCAGCACTTTGGTTGTTTTAAAAAAAAACATGAATGACTTTAGAGAAGGAGCACAACTATGGTCAGTGTTGGATCAGATAATGTGACGTGTTTGAAACATTCCACATTGACAGATCAACATTTATGGTTTTTAGCTGGGCACATAAATTCCATGTCTAAAATGAAATCTTAGAGAATTTCAGAGGAACTAGAATTGATCCCTGAGGAACTCCACATTTAATAGAACCACAGTTTCTCTTCATGTCCACGATGAAGAGGAGGAGAGACCGAGGCAAACAGAAAGGATTTCATGTATTTGCTTGTGTTTGGTAAATAAAGTTTCCTTCTGATTTCAGTGCTGTTTTTGAAATCTCATAAAAAAGTGATGTTGAGTTTGCAGATTAAAAATCACTTTACTGATTAACATTTTTATTTGTTCAAGATTCAAGATAATTTCCTCAAAAAGTCTCAAATATTGACATAAAACTCAGAACTCAGATAATCTATCATACATTAGTATATTTGATTAATTAATAGTTCGAGGCAGATAAATAATATAACTTTTTGTTGGTTCTATCTCTGTTCTTTACTGAAATATTTTGTTGTATGGTTGCAAAGTGGGTACCCTTCCGGAAGTCAATGCTTTTATTTTGTAATAAATTACCAGAAGTTTTCTCATCAGTAATTACGCCCAATATGTATTATTATTACTACTAATAATGAGAAGAAGAAGAAGAAAAGAAGAAGAAGAAGAAGAAGAAAAGAAGAAGAAGAAGGAAAACAGAGAGAAAAACATTATTATTTGTATTGTTAATAATAAAAAGAAGTTATTTGTGTGTATACAAATTAATATTTTATTTTTAATATCAAAATAACACGAATAAGAAGAATGTCAAGAAGAAAAAATAAGAAGAGAGTAGAATAATAAATCATTTAATTTTATTATCATCATTCTGATCATTCTTTTTATTATTGTTATTATTATTATGATTGTTAAGAACTTGTTTTTATTGAGTAGTTTTCTGGTTTAATCCATTGTTTGGGAGTATTTCACTGCATTAGACTTTTATTCCGAAAAACACCCACTAACCGGAAACGCAGCCGTACATCCGGCGGTGGGTCAGGCGGAACAAAGGTTCTGGTATCGAACTCGTCTCTGCTCCGTGTGGTTCCTCCGCGCTGAAGATGGGGGAGGCGGACGTGACGCTGAATCAGACCGATGAGAAGCCCCCGGACTCGGCGCTGGTCCCCGGGGACGACTCGGTGGTGTGGAGCCACGAGGTGGAGGTCTGCCTGTTCCACGCGATGATCGGACACAAGCCCGTGGGTAAGAGCCGTTAGCATGTTAGCATGTTAGCTGCCGGAGCTGCGGGGCTCCACAGCCCGAGGACCGGGGACAGGCTCCCGAGGGGCCCGGGGGACACTGCGGAGTCCCGGGTAGTTCCGCTGCTTCCAGCCGGTCGGAGCTGGTTAGTGACGCTGACCGGAACCAGCTGGAACACAACTTGAAAACAAACCGTGACGTGTTCAGGTTTAATCCTCCGAGTCAGGACCAGTTCGAACTGTTGGGTTCAGAGAAGTTTAAAGAACCAGTGGGATCCCAGCAGAATGTGCTGGGACCCGGGTCCTTAAACCAGTTTCACTTCGGATTCACAACTTTACTGATCCCAAGGAGAACAACTGATTTACAGTTTACTGTGTTCACAGTCACATTCACAACATGGGCCAGGTCAACAGACACAGGTCAACTGACACAGGTCAACAGACACAGGTCAACAGACACAAGTCAACAGACACAAGTCAACAGACACAGGTTAACAGACACAGGTCAACAGACACAGGTCAACAGACACAGGTCAACAGACACAGGTCAACAGACACAGGTTAACAGACACAGGTCAACAGACAGAGATCAACAGACACAGGTCAACTGACACAGGTTAACAGACACAGGTCAACAGACACAGGTCAACAGACACAGGTCAACAGACACAGGTCAACAGACACAGGTTAACAGAGCACAAGTCAACAGACACAGGTCAACAGACACAGGTTAACAGACACAGGTCAACTGACACAGGTTAACAGACACAAGTCAACAGACACAGGTCAACAGACACAGGTCAACAGACACAGGTCAAACTGACACAGGTCAACAGACACAGGTCAACAGACACAGTGTCAACAGACACAGGTCAACTGACACAGTCAACAGACACAGGTCAACTGACACAGGTCAACTGACACAGGTTAACAGACACAAGTCACAGACACAGGTCAACAGACACAGGTCAACAGACACAAGTCAACTGACACAGGTCAACAGACACAAGTCAACAGACACAAGTCAACAGACACAGGTTAACAGACACAAGTCAACAGACACAGGTCAACAGACACAGAGTTAATACAGACACAAGTCCAGACCGACCACAGGTTCTCCAACACCTGTGACAGACAAGGTCAGACTGAAGGATGTAACAGACACAAGTCAACGACAAGGTTGAGTGCAGCAGAACCCCCCACAGCCACCCTTCCAAATATGAACAGGCAACCTATGTAGCACATCGTCATAGACAAACTCAAAAGGTTTCAGTTTGTCAGTCTGGGCACGTACAAAAAAACAGGCCACACAAAGCACTCACATGATATATAGAGATTAGTTGTAAATATAAAGTGCCCATTCTAGGGCAAAGAAAATAACAATTCAGATAATTCAGATAAAACACACTAATTAAACATAACTGGGATTATTTAATAATCGATTTCTGCCGATCAATCCCTCGCCTAAATCTTACACACTGGACCTTTTATGGTTGAGATGAGAAGTAAACATCCGTCAGCAACCAATCAGATCACTGGAAGACCACAGAGGGATCTACTGGATCCCGACTGAGAGCGCTGCCATCTTGTGCCAATGACGTGTGTCAGTCTCAGCTGTCAATCATGACGTCCCCTCCCCATTAATTATCATCAGACATTTTTAATTTGGTTCATGTCCCATCTGCTAACATGGAGGAGGCGGGGCTTGACCAAGAGGATTTGGCTTCACTTTTTTGAGCCGTCATGTCGTCCATCTGTCAAAGTGATGATTAGTTATTTGATGATATAAAAACTGTCTGAGACGTCATGATTGACAGCTGAGACTGGCCCCTGATTGGCCGGTCTGGTGTATGGGCGGGACATCAAACCCGTGAGATGGTGGCGCCTGAATCTGAGACATTTTAGCTTCGAGAGGAATCGCAGACATGTCGCTCATCTTTATACACAGTCTGTGATTGGTCCTGCAGGATGAGTCTGGAGCCAATCAGACGCCTCCTGAAGTGACGGATGAGAATCTGAACTGAATAAATCGTAACCTTGTGTTTGTGTTGATGAATCGAGGAAACGGAGATAACTGATGTGAACGTGTTGAGGAGGAAGTCGTTCACCGTCTGTTTGAAACTCTGCTCAGGTGTGAACCGTCACTTCCACATGATCTGCATCCGAGACAAGTTCAGTCAGAACATCGGGCGCCAGGTCTCCTCCTCTGTCATCTGGGACCATCTGGGGACCATGTACGACATGCAGGCTCTGGTGAGGACACACACACACACACACACACACACCATGTGTCTGCGCTTAGCGCTCTGAGGACTTTATCTGACCCTGTCTGTGTGTGTGTGTGTGTGTGTCTGTGTGTGTGTGTTGCGTTGCAGCACGAGTCGGAGATTTTACCATTCCCAAACACAGAGAAGAGTTTCTCTTTGCCTGATGACATCATCCAGGAAGTGAAAGAAGGTGAGACGTGATGTCATGTGTGACATCATTAACACTCAGGTCATTTAGTGACATCACAGCTGTTTTACGATGAACACGAACAACATAAATAAAGTTGACTTATTATCCCACATGAATAAATAGAAAGTATTTAGTGTCGGTTTAAATGAAGTACTTTTATGTCGTAATGTTGTGTTCTCTAATTATAATATTATATAGTAAAGTTGTGTGTTTGTATTGTTGTGTTCTCTTGTCCTGTGTTGATACTTCAGAGTCATTACTTGTCATTAGTGAGTCGTTCTCAAACTCTTCTACAAACAAGTCCCTTTTTAGACTCAATGTTTTATCACTGTTAACTGTTTGTGTGTGTTTGTGTCTGTGTGTCTGTGTGTCTGTGTGTGTGTGTGTGTGTGTAGGGAAGCTGGGCTCGGAGGAGGAGAGCAGAGATGAGTTCAGGATGGAGAGAGAACCTCCAGCGACACATGAAGAAGGTACCGAACCGTTCAGAACCAAACGAGCCTCGGTCACAACGTTCAGTGAATCTGAATCTGTCTCGTTTGTCTCCTCCTCTTCAGGAAGTAACTCGTCAGTGAAGATGTCCGAGCGAACGAGCAGCAGCCGGGACAAGGAGAGAGAGCGAGACAAGGAGAAAGGAGGGAGCGAAGGAGGGGGAGGTGGTGGTGGAGGAGGAGCGAAGGAGGCGGAGAAGAGGAAGAGAAGCCGTGCGGCTGAGAAACTGCTGTCGTCTTCTAACCCTGCGAGTCCGGGAGGAGTAAAGAGGAGACGCACCTGAGGGCGAACGGAGAGAGAGAGGGACAAGGGGGGAGGGGTGAAGGAGGAAAAATGAACAAGTGAAGACGAAGAAGTTGGCGTCAAACCCGTGAGCTTTGTGTCACGTGACCATCTGCTGTCCGGTCGCCGTGCCGCCAACATGAGTGACGTCGTTCCGGCTCCGTGGCCTCTGATTGGCTGATTCATCGCCCGTCACAGTTTTCCATCATGTGATCAGAGGGGGAGGAAGTGACACGTGTGGACTACTCTTGATTTTTTTATTTGTGTTTTTATTATATTGTTGTTTTAGAGAAGAAGAGTTGTTTTAAAGTCAGTTTTGTTTTTTAGTTTCCATTCGATTCAACTGAACGCCGTCAGGATGAAACACAAAGAACGTCAGAGTCGTCTCGACGTGGTTTCAATTTCACACAATAATTAAATTGCTGATAATTCAAACATTTAGGTTGAATATAAACGTCTGTCGCGCTCTGTAACCTTTTAATTTGTCTGTGTGTGGGCGGGGCTTACGGGATGTGAAGGTTGTGATGTCGATGAGCTTCAGCCTCCTGACGACGTCACAACAGGTTCTTTAATTTCACACTTTCTTCTCTGGTCAGAACCTCGTGCCTACGTTACCCAGAGTGCAGTTCTGCTGTTATCTCAGTACTGATGTTTCCTGAAGCTTCTGTCAGACGCCACTTCATCGTTTAAAATAAAGATGGACGACGCATCTCCACTTCCTCTCACTGTCCAAAAATGAAGCCAAAATATCTCAGAAGCGAACGCTGCCATCTTTGGCAGAAGTGTATTTAACGTTGACTTTATATTTTGTTGCTCCGTGTCCCATCTGCTAACATGGTGAAGGCAGAGTTAATGAGCTACACTGCTGCCAGCCACCAGGGGGTGTTTAAGGGAATTTGGCTTCACTTTTATAGCGCTGTCACGTCGTCCATCTTTATTTTCCCAGAGATGCTGAAGTCACCTGGAGACAAGACGTGCGTCAACAGACTCGTTCACGTCATCGGTCACAATCTGAACGCATGTGGACAGACGTACGACAGACGTACGACAGACGTACGCACAATCAGAGCAGCGACACACCTGATGTGGCGTTTAGCGATAGAAAACGTATCTTCCAGTTTGATTGATACTCTGGTGACAGACCTCCATATCGACAGCGGCCATCTTGGTCGTTCTAGAAGCAGTTGAGTGACGCCTGTCCGTCAGTCATCGTGTCGAACCCTCAGATAAACAGTGATTCGTCTCAGTGAAGTCTGTCCCTGGGTTCTGTCTGGGAGGTTGTGTCTGTACCTGCAGACGAAGCTGAGGGCTGAGACGCCTTCTCTCACCTCCTGTGTTAGAAGCATCTTTGAATCAGTTGAGATCTTCTGATGGAACCCGAGCGTCGGGGGAGAAGATCCCAGCAGCTTCACACCAACATGTTGAACCTCTGAAGCTTCATGAAGACGTGTGACTGTTCACTTTGATTCCAGATTCCAGATGAGTCTCTTCTGTGAGCAGGAAACTCTCTGATCTATATTCTTTAAAAAGATGGTCTCTTTTTTTTAAACGACATGTTATTTATTGATGGATGATGAGCTCATACATGAGTCTGTTTGTGTCATTAAAGCTGAACTCAGATCAGTTATGACTCATTTCATTATTCAGTAACCAGGCACTCGCAGTAGAGTACTCTTAATGTACTTGTATTTGAGTATTTTCATTTCATAGGGAAATATTTTGACTACTTTTTCTCCTGCTACAAATCAAATAAATATAATCACAGAAAATATAAATACATACGAGTAAACACAAAATATGACTACATGCATATATATATATATATATATACATACAAATGATAAAATATGTTTTTTCACAGATTTAGTTGATTTATGCCAAATGATTAACTATTAAAACTAATCAAAGAAATGGATTAATCATCGATTAAAAATAATTTCATTGATATTGATATAAGGGAGTAAGGACTTAAAGTTGTTACAGGTGAAGCTGCAGGACGTCTCTGCAGCCACACGATGGCGCTGTCCATCTGCTGACAGCTCAGCTTCTCCTGAAATCATTTATTAATTTATCTAAATTATATTAAGTTTCTAATTAACATTTGATGGTTAGAAATATCTGATGAAACACTTTAATAGATATGAATATATATCACTTCATAGATAAATGTGTATATACATCTCAGGGCAGACTCTTGTGACCGAATCATCTTTCATTCAGTGTTTCTGTTTATTGAGTTGAGAAATCCTGTGAAACAACCAAGAGATCAATGAATTCATCTTTTTAATCAATAATCTTACTTTAAAAACATCAACTGTACAATCAAGTGTTTCTTTCAACTTATATGTATTTATAAGATCATGTCACTCAGTTTTCACATTTAACTTAAAGATCAAGTATTTGTCCATCTATCCATCTATCCATCTTTCTCTCCATCTCCTCATCTCTCCATCTATCCATTGTGATAGAAATCTGGAGATACAAGAGGCTGGAAACAACAAAGTTATCTACGTGTATTTAATAAGGGGCTTTCTGCAGAAAGGATCAACACAGGGAGTCACAAGGATCTCAGAGTGATGATGCAGAACAGTCAAAAACACAGATCTTATAAAGGAGGACTGAGGGCCGTCCCTCTGAACCAATCCAGGAAGGATCCATGGGTGGGGGAGAGAGGAATCTAAATACAACAGTTGATTAACATGTGTTTCCTAAGGTGATAAGAAGACATACCCTCCTTCCTGTGATGGGTAATTAAATCACAAATGGTCTCACTGTATTCACATCACAAACAGTTCCGACCATAAAACAGCTCAAGTCCTAAACATTTGGTCTATGTAAATACAAGTCATAAAAGTCTCTTGAAAAGGCTTCAGACATTTACTAACTAAATACAAAATAGTTTGTTAACCGTGCTTAGTTAATTTTTCTACTACACCATCTATCCATCTATCCATCTATCCATCTTTCTATCAATCAATCTATTTATCTAGAAAAAGGGGGAAACAGCGCCCTCATCAGTTAACTATCCAGGTGAATGGTGTTGCTTCGTGTGGTAAAAAGAGGTACTGCATCTACACAGTCCATGTGAAGGTCAGGTGAATGCGATGGAGTGTTTGTATGTATGTCTGTGTGTACGTGCGTGTTGTGTGTGAGTGTGTTAATATTACAGAGCCTGAATTATTTCAATGAGCAGATAGTTTGTGATGATGAAGCCATAAACGTTTGAATCTCTCTGTGTCCAATCAGCAGCTGCGGTTCTGCATCACATGTTAGGGCTAACATTAACCTGACCTCTGTCCTCAGTCTAAAGATCTGATCCCTGGTCAGTTGTGACCTCGCCTGCGTTCAGCACAGAGAACGACCAGGAGGTGATGAACCCTGCTGAGAGGAGGAGCTGTAACCATGGCAGCGTGAGACGAGTTTAAATTAAGACTCAGTGAAACAAATGAAATCAAGATAAGAACTCAGTACCAGTCATTATCAGGATAAATGTGTGTGTGCACGTTCACCTGTGCACGTTACCTCAGACACAGTTAACAGACGACATGTCCTCAGTGATGCTGGCTCTTCATCAGAAAGGTCAGAGGTCAGAGAAGTGAGGAGCCAAATGAAATTGATGGAAATCATCACTTAGAGGATCAAGAGGAGGAGACAGGAAGCAAGGAGAGGAGGATGTGGAAAAGGAAAGAAGGACGGAATGACCTGAGGATTAGGAGAGAAGGAGGAAGGAGGACAGGAGCATTGTTCCCTGGTGGAGGGAAAAAGAGAAGAGGAAAGAAAAGAGTGAAGAAGGAGAAGATTAGCAGGACGAGTGTCAATCGAGCCTGAGAGAGCTGTCAGTCGGACTGAGAGGGAAACAGAGCGAGGGAGTGTGAGAACGAACGACAGGACTGATGCTGCATCAATATTCATGAGCTGAGAGAGTTCCCAGCAAACAGTGTGTGTGTGTGTGTGTGTGTGTGTGTGTGTGGGTGTGTGTGTGGGTGTGTGGGTGTGTGTGTTTTCACAGCGCTGCCTCACCATGTTTATTCATAAATCATCTCATGTTTATTCATACAGGATTATGTAAAGACTTAAGTAGGCGTATTCACACACACTCACACACACACACACACACGCACACACACACACACAAACACACACACTGGTCCTGCTGGTCCCACTGGTCAACTATTACCCACACACTTATTAGAGTGTGTACCGTGGTGTGTGTTTGTGTCTGTGTTTGTGTCTTTGTGGGTCTGTGTGTGTCTCGTTGACACTCTTCACACCTGGTGTTAACGTCTGTCTCAGATGATCCAATCACACGTGTTCGTCAGTTCACACCTGGCGTCTCCAGTGATCATGTGACCTGGTCTCACTTCCTGTTAATGAACACGAACATCGTTTGTTTCCACAAAGAACAAAGGATGTTTTTATCCAGAAGTCGTCAGTCCTTTGATATGAGATCATAGTTTTGATCCTGTTTAAATCCAATTAGAATAAAAACCAGATTAGTTTTAACATCATTCTCGTGATGATGTCGTTACGTTTCCTCACGTGAAATGAAAACGTGTCGATCACGTCCGGCCGACAGAGACGAGCAGAGAAAACTGTTCATTTCTCAGAAACTGAAATAATTTTCATAGTTCAAATAACTTATTAATGTTTTGTGAATGAAAGACATATTCTTTCATTTTCAACCGTTCCACTAGTTTGATCGTTTATTGAAGGAGCTTTTGGCTGAGGTTGTACAGATTATAGAAATATGAAGATTCTCCAGGATTTGACTTCATAGGAAGTAAAAAACAACACAGTGCACAGGAGGAGCATTGAGATCAAAGGATTAAACACTTGTATATTTCACAGTTTTTAATATATCTGTTGGTTGAGAAAAAATTATTAACTGACCTGATTTCACCTGATGGTTTTAAAATAAACTCAGAAAAGGAACCTCCTCCTCTCTCCTTCACCTCCTCCTCTCTCCTTCACCTCCTCCTCTCTCCTTCTCTTACCTTCTACCCTTTCACCATCTCCTCCTCCTCTCCTGCAGCAAAGAGATGCTGATGTAGTCTTTGAAGTGGACGTGCATCCTCTCAGCCAATCAGACACGAGCGAGATAAGAGGGAGAGACAGTGACAGATGGGAATTGAGCTGAAACTGAAGGGGGAGAAAAAACGAGAGTGAAGAAGAAAGTGAAGGCAGGAGAGATGAGAGGAGGAGGAGAGCCTGAGTGTGATATAACGTGGAAAGTCATAAATAATTCTCTGCATACGTCTCCGCGGGGACGTTGAGGGACGGACTGTGGTTCCTCTGGTGCAACAGGTCGTCCACTAAACCTGGAGGCTGATGGTTCGATCCCCGGCTCCTGACCTGTGTGAGTGTGTGACTGTGATGTTTCCTCTCCAAGAGTCTGAAGCTTCATGTTTGTTCCACAGTTTCCTTTGATCTATTAGTTTTGGTTTCACATTGTAGTTTGTGAATAAAGAACTTTGTTTGACAGACACACGTCCTGTCGTCATCACCTACGTGGGCGTCGTCTACATATACCTGATCCTGATTGGTTTGTAGACCGCGTGACCGTGGGCGTTCTGTCAGTTGGGTGGGGGTGGGGGGGGGTGGGGGGGGTGGGGGGGTTGCCTTCATGTTTAATAGAGAAAATTAATGAAACTACAGTACTTCACAGTACTACAGTACTCCACAGTACTACAGTAAACCACAGTACTCCACAACTTCAAATGCACCAACTGAAGGTCTTCGTGGTTTTATTGTCGGAGGTGAAGACTGCAGCTGCTTCCTCTTCTTTTTCTTCTTCTACTGTTTAATTCTGTCTCTACTTCCTGTGATTGGTCCAAACTATCCAACAAAGTGTTTTCACAGCAAACCAACAGAACCTGGTTCAGTTTGATCCAGAACCAGAACTCGTCTCCTGCTCTGAGGAACCGTTCACACCTGATGTTCAGGTTCAGACTGAACTGAAGAGTCTGAAGCTCTGAAGGTGAGAACACAACCACCTCCATTTACCACCTGCATGACGAATTCACCTTCTAGCTTGTTTGCTCCAAAAACTGAATCCATCTTCCAGAAGGTTCTGGATCAAACCCTGGTCCCGCCCCTCGGTTCACAGATGACATCACCGTGCATAAGATAAGTGATTTCATGATGTCGCTGTGAAGCCTGAGACGGATTCAGACGTTTCTCTGTCATGTTTGTCGTACACACACACACATAAAAAACACACACACTCACATACACACACACACACAGTGCTCATTAGCCATGTATGGTGTGTGTCTGCCAGAAGTCATTTGTTTGTCTTTAAGCAGCTAAACTCTCTTTTATCCTGCTGATAATAGAAAGATTAGCATCTCAAAGCCACAAAAGAGCTTTTTAATCAAACCTCAGACACACAAACACACACACAGACACACACACACACACACACACACACACACATACTTGGGGTTCCAGGCCTCCTGTTGTGTAGCGTGTGATGTTTACAAAGACCATCTTGTGTGTGTGTGTGTGTGTGTGTGTGTGTCTTCTGGATGGCAGTTAACACAGTAATGAGTCAACCAGCTGATGGTGTGTATGTGTGTATACATGCAGTGTGTGTGTGTGTGTGTAAGCGGAGATGCTAATGAGCAGAGCAGCTTCAGAAGTTGAGGTTTCAATCGGCTCCAGTTTGACTCTAAACTCTTGATGAGTTAATTCTGAGACGCGTCACATTCCGATCATCGGAAGTTTCTTTAGCTGAAGCTTTATTCCTCCACGGAGTTTGTGTTGTTTGTCTGTTAGTTTGTGTTGTTTGTCTGTTAGTTTGTTGTTTGTCTGTTAGTTTGTGTTGTTTGTCTGTTTTTCTGCAGAATTACGCTAAAACTACTGAGACATGAACTCTGGGTAAAATCCAGAGTGAGTGTTTCCCAGATGAACAACACAGCAGCATCAGATCCTCCTCGTGGTTCAGGTGACACACACAGGAAGTGACCTGTGACCTCTGCTGCTGAGGTCATGTGATCATGGTGACATCACCTGACACCGTCCTCAGCTCTTATCACTACAAACCTTTTAGTTTTTTCACTTTCTTTAACATTGTAAAATACAAAGTTTTTAAACATTTTCAGTGATTTGTAATAATTCAAACATCTTCATTAAAACATCCGACATATTTAGACTGTTACCTGTGAGTGTTTGAGATCTGGTGCAGATCCAAGTTAACATCTGGATCTCCTGAACCTAAATGTGGTTTCATGAGGAGCCAGATGGGAAACTGAGCTCTGGGTGAAGTTTCTAGTTTAAGTTTTGACGATGAAACTCTAGAAAAGTTCATTTTTATATCATGAAATAACAAATTAAAACCAAACTGATCAGAAAGATGAACAAACATCAGTTTGATTAGAACTTCTGAAATGACAGAAACCATCTTTGACAAACTACTTAGTTTGGTCCCTGTCCCATCTGCTAACATGGAGCAGGAGTGTTAATGACTGATCTGTGATCTGATGATCTGTGTGAGACTCCAGATCTCCAGAGGAACCACCTCCCAGGCCTCGGGTTCACAGCTGACTGGGATTTCATGGTCGCAAACGTGTCTCTGTGAGACTAATTGGGACAAGACTAATAACTACACACTACACACACACACACACACCCACACACAAAGGCCGATTTGTGTGTTTGCTCTAACACCAATGGTCATTGATGCAGTTCAGGATCATACAAAGACTTGTAGAGTTTGTCTCGTCTACGAGCTGGAGAGACGAAAAGGAGGCCCTGTGTGTGTGTGTCTGTCTGTGTGTGTTTGCGTTGGTGTCATGATTTGTGTAGTTGTTGTTGTCAGTTGTTTTTCAGACAGATTTTAGCTCAAAGTGTGTGTGTGGCCTTGAGACCTTTCAGACAGTAAACAACTCATTAATTATTCAAAGCGAGCATCTCTCTGTCTCTATCTCTCTCTCTCTCTCTCTCTCTCTCTCTCTATCTCTCTCTCTCTCTCTCTCTCCTCTCTCTCTCTCTCTCTCTCCCTGTAATGGTCAAACCTTGTCTTCTTCTTTATAGTTTTTAACTCACTAATGTCTGTAAACGTTCACACAGGAAATAGCTTTGTGTTTATGAAACACTTCCTGTTCCTCTGAAGTTGTGTTCACTGATTAGTTTGTTGTAATTGAGTTTGATGATGAAACGTGAGCATGTTCCTCCTCTCCCTCCTCTTCCTCTTCTCCTCCCCTCCCTCCTCTCCTATTCCTCCTCTTCCTTCTCTTCCTCCTCTCCCTCCTCTTCCTCCTCCTCTCCCTCCTCTTCCTCCTCTTCCTCCTCTCCCTCCTCTCCCTCCTCTTCCTCCTCTCCTCCTCTCCCTCCTCTTCCTCCTCTTCCTCCTCTCCTCCTCTCCTCCTCTCCCTCCTCTCCCTCCTCTCCCTCCTCTTCCTCCTCTCCTCCTCTCCCTCCTCTTCCTCCTCTTCCTCCTCTCCTCCTCTCCCTCCTCTCCCTCCTCTTCCTCTTCTTCCTCCTCTTCCTCCTCTCCCTCCTCTTCCTCCTCTCCCTCCTCTTCCTCCTCTTCCTCCTCTCCTCCTCTCCCTCCTCTCCCTCCTCTCCCTCCTCTCCCTCCTCTTCCTCTTCTTCCTCCTCTTCCTCCTCTCCCTCCTCCTCTGTCATTTTGCTCAAGTTGAGGTAAATCAGTCACGTCTCCGTGGGTCAGTTCACTTCCTAGTCTGAGAAAAACATGCACACCTCATAAATAACTAAAATTTGGTAAAAAAGATCTTCCTGTTTCCCTTCCCTCCCCATTTCCCATTTGGCCTAATTAGTCTTATTAGCAGCTGTTGAACGGAGCCGATAATCCTCTTAAACCGAACCTCAGCTCATAAAGGCAGCGAGCGGCTCGGGGCTGCAGCTCGCTCCGTCTCACTCTCCATTGAGTCGTCAGCGGGTCTTTGTGTTGTCATGGCGACCCCATCTGTCAGCGCACCAATCACAGCATTGTTTCCCTCACAGTGATTGATGGGGTGTGATGGTAACTCGTGGCAACAGGTTGTCAGAGCAGGGGGATGATGTATATTTGGAGGAGATGTGTGTTGTTGTTGTTTTTATTAACACAAAGTGATTTGTTCTCGAACCTTTTGACTTGTGGACCGCGACAAGAAAAGTGTTAATCTGTTCTCAGCAGTTTACACACGTTCAACAAGTTCTCATGGGTCTCAATCTAATTACCAACTTCCTGTCAGACAACATTCAAAACTGTTGTTTCATATTTTTATATCATGAATTAATAATTTCAATTCATAAAAGTTACTTTCTATCCAATTTGAAGTCACATTTTTATGATACACTTTGTAGATCTTTGTGGATTTTAAGATATTTTATATATTTTGTATATATTTGAAGCAGATGAAGGATCTGGATCTGAAGTTTTCAGAGAAACAAAGTAAAGTCGCAGAACAACCTTCTTGTGAACTGAGGCCTTTCAGCTCTGGTGTCTTCAACACGTCTGATCCTCGCCACCTGTCATATGATCCACATTGATCTGTTCCTGTCTGCAGAGCTGCGCGTCATCAGTGTGATGCGTTCAGGGTCAACACGGTGACCGGGGGTCGTCCACTGCAAAACACAACAGATGGATCCAGATAAATATTGATCTTTTTCCTCGGAGTCTCTCGTGCGTAAAAAAACTCCTGTTCTCTGTTTAATAGGGACATAGGTGGTGATTTGTGATAGTGTGTGTGTGTGTGTGTGTGTGTGTGTGTGTGTGTGTGTGTGTGTGTGCATGTGCATGTGCATGTTTACAGTAGATTAAGTTGTAAGCAGCTGATTGTTTCCTGTGCATTAATCTTGTTGTTGAGGCCACACACTCGGGACCCGAGTCCGACTGGAGCTGGAAAACGAGCTGAAGGTTCCTCAGAAACTTTTGTGACGAAGCAGAACTGGATCTTTGGGATTTGGAGACGAGCCGTGAACTACACAACTGTCACAGTGAGTCAAGGAAGAAACTGAAGTCGTGTTTATTTATTCCATATTAACCTGAGTCGAGATTCAAGGACAAACTGGAGAAACAATGTGGTTTAAGTAGTGACTGTTGTTAACTGTGGAGGTGACGAGTGGTTGGATCCAAACTGATCAAACAGATAAATGGAGGAAACCAGGTTTAGGTTCGTCAGCAGCTTTTGGTTGTTATGAAACCTTTATAGATTCTTGTTCACTTTAGACTTTTCTTTCTTTGGATTTAGCTGTAAAATGAGCCTGGTGTCCACAGTCTGTGTTTAAAACACCATTTCCGGATTTGAGTAGATGATGTTAACTTGAGTTTAAACGTTGAGTCTCGAGCTGCGTTCAGACCTGCACTGAACTCCAGAGATCCTTTTTGTTTTAAAGGTTTTTAACTTACAGTTTGTGAGGAGATATTACCTTCAAATCACAAAAGGTGTATTGATGAATCATCAATCAATCAATCAATCAAATTTTATTTGTATAGCCCATATTCACAAATTACATTCATCTCATAGAGCTTTAACAGGGTGTGGCATCCTCTGTCCTTAACCCTCAGCAAGAGTGAGGACAAACTACTAAAAACCCTTTTAACAGGTAAAAATAAGTAGAAACCTCAGAGAGAGCCACATGTGAGGGATCCCTCTCCCAGGACGGACACAAGTGCAATAGATGCCACGTGTAAAAACATTCATCATTAAAGTCTTTAGCGGCATTGATGCAGTCCCGCTGCAATTACAGTCCATGGTCAGCAACCAGCAGGACCACGATCCAGCATCCAGACCAGAGGCCACTCCAGTCCTCAGTCACCACCCACCGCCGCCCACCAGGACCCACCACGAGCCATCGCCGCGGCCCTGGTCCACCTCCTTTACCCAGTGCCAACGCGACACAGGGTCCGCCACCAGCACCACGATCAGCCGACACGACACAGAATCCGCCACACTGGGTCCACCACTGCGACCCCCGATGCGCGATCCACAAACAGCAATCCATGGTGCGGCCACAGAGGCCCTGGATCTGCGGGTGTTAAAGCAAAGGGACCCCGGGGAAGGGGGGGGGGTTAGGGATGGAGAAGAGGAAGGAGAAGCTGGAAAAAGAAGCTCCGTGTGTCATATGTCATTAAATAGAGCAAGTTACGTTCTGCCTCACTAATTAACTCTAACTATAAGCTTTATCAAAAAGAAAGGTTTTGAGCCTACTCTTAAACAAACAGATGGTGTCTGCCTCCCGAACTGAAAGTGGTAGATTATTCCACAAGTGAATATAATTAGCCGTTACCTCTAAGTCAATATATGATCCTTCAGTTCCTCTTCAACTGATAGAATACAGCCTGAGGATGATACAGTCAAGCAACATAGGTTTAAAATAACATTGATTCTTATTCAAAGTTTGCAATTTTATTTCAGATGATGTTTGGTATACAAAACTAAAATATATATTTACAAGAAATACAGGTCTGGGGTGGAGGAGGGGGGGGGTGGGGGGTTGTCCAACTGTCCCACCATGTCCTCCTGCTCCCTGCTCCTGCTCTTGTGGAGAGCTGCTTCCTGTTCCCTCCAGTCCTGCAGCATTTAGCTGAGCTTGCACCCGGGTTGTTTTGTATCTGCTGCGTCTTTGTCTCTGAGCGTCTTCTGTCTCCATGTGGGACGGACACAGGTGCTGCAGAGGGAGACAGACTGTGAGACGCCTCCTGGAATCAGATCTAATGTTCAGATGAACAGTGAGATGATTATAAACCGGTTCATCACAGATCAGTTTATTTGGAGCTTTAAAGGTGAAGATCATCATCATGTGATCACATGTGTTACTGCTGCTTGAGAACGTCTCGCTGTGATGTCACTGACATGAGCGCAGTGTCTACTGTCACAGCCCAGTTTGAGACAGAGGCTGAAAAGAGGAGCTGCAGCAGTGGACAGTCTGAGGAACGTGATGTTCTCTGGACATTGGAGCATGAAAACACGTCAGCGTCTGAACACTGATTAAAATGATCAACATGAAGATGAACAGAATACGTCTCCTGCAAAATAATGTGCAGCAGACGGGTCACATCTTGTAAATGTGGAAGTGAGAAGTTGTGTTTGAAACGCAGACGACACTTTGAGTTAAGCTGCGTCTGGTCCTCGATATTCAGGTCCTGGATGTTCAGGTCCTGGATGTTCAGGTCCAGGATGTTCAGTTCCTGGATGTTCAGGTCCTGGATGTTCAGGTCCTGGGTGTTCAGGTCCTGGGTGTTCAGGTCCTGGATGTTCAGGTCCTGGGTGTTCAGGTCCTGGATGTTCAGGTCCAGGATGTTCAGGTCCTGGATGTTCAGGTCTGGATGTTCAGTTCCTGGATGTTCAGGTCCAGGACGTTCAGGTCCTGGATGTTCAGGTCCTGGATGTTCAGGTCTGGATGTTCAGGTCCTGGATGTTCAGGTCCTGGATGTTCAGGTCCTGGATGTTCAGGTCTGGATGTTCAGGTCCTGGATGTTAAGGTCCTGGATGTTCAGGTCCGGGATGTTCAGGTCCTGGATGTTCAGGTCTGGATGTTCAGGTCCTGGATGTTAAGGTCCTGGATGTTCAGGTCCTGGATGTTCAGGTCTGGATGTTCAGGTCCTGGATGTTCAGGTCTGGATGTTCAGGTCTGGATGTTCAGGTCTGGATGTTCAGGTCCTGGATGTTCAGGTCTGGATGTTCAGGTCCTGGATGTTCAGGTCCTGGATGTTAAGGTCCGGGATGTTCAGGTCCGGGATGTTCAGGTCCTGGATGTTCAGGTCTGGATGTTCAGGTCCTGGATGTTAAGGTCCTGGATGTTCAGGTCCGGGATGTTCAGGTCCGGGATGTTCAGGTCTGGATGTTGAGGTCCTACAGCAGCTGCTCTCTGCTTGTGATCTCAGCCTGAATGTGACGACGCCCACCGAGCCGCTCGCTGCAGAGCTGCTCGGCTGAGGGAGGCAGAATGTAAGGCCCATTAACATTCATGAAAAGCACTGCCCGGACTCAGGGAGACACTCTGTCCTCAGGATGGAAATCACCCTCAGTCCTTGACTGCACTTCCTCCCAGGCTGAGTCATGCTGCTCCTGTCGTTCTCCTCATGTGACTCAGAGCTGGAGTCGAAGGAAACAGACCAGTCGAGGACTGCTGCTGTTTATTCTGAAGCTGTTGGTTCACATCAGGTGTCAGCTGCTTCAGGTCTGAACCTCGGCACCTTCACACCTGCTGTTCAGACTGAACCTGAACATCAGGTGTGAACGTTCCTCAGAGGTGTTCTGGGTCTGGATCCAACTGAACCAGGTTCCGTTGATTTACTGTGAAACACTTTGTCGGTTTGTTCCGACTTTCGGACCAAACACACAAACCACCTGATCGCTCTGACCCGGAGCCGAGCAGAGGTCCTGAGCATGTGATCCTGCAGGGGGCGCTGCTGCTCAGTAAAGTTACATCCTGTTAGATTTGCTTGTTAATTCAGAAGCTGGTTAAAAACTTCACTGGTCTGTAAATTCCAACATGGACGAAGTCTTAAAGAGAAAACTGTGAGACTAACAAACGCTGAGTCATGAACTTCCTGTATCACATCCAGGGAACAGCCACAGTTAGTTCCCTGAGGACAGATTCAATCAGGAGATGGAGAGAAAGTGTGTGTTGACATTTTCTGGGGTCGCCGCCCCCCAGCCTAACTGCTACCCGAAACCCCAGACGACACACAGCGCGAACCGCTGTATGCCCGTCTATAACTACCCCTCACTCACCCAAAAGCCCCCGCCTGCAAGCGGCCGGCTGCAGGCCCCCCTGGCCAAGCCACCTGCGCAACAAAGTGTGCGAACACCCCGCCCCCTGCCTGCAAATTAACCGACCACAGCAGCCACCGTCTACCCCCCCACGTATCCCCACTCACCCGCCGCCACGCTATCCCCGGCCCGAGCACCCTATCCCGAGCCCCGCCACCGCACATCGCAGCGTTGTCGCCGCACCGTGCCTAGCCTCCGCAAGCGCAAACACCATCACCATGGATCGAGCGGGCATAGCCGGTCCCCTCTCACCGGCCGCCGGGGGGGGGGGTCCATCCGCACCCCCATGACTCCTCCGACGCCCTCAGCTCTTGCCGCCTCCCCCGCGGCAACGGGGGGGGGTGTTGTAGACGCCACAGCCCACCGCCTGCCCAAGAGGTGCACATCCATCATGCTTTATCCTCTGAACACAGCCCCACGTGCCCCCCGCCCACGACCGACCCCACCCCAACTCGCTGCATTCCGAGCCAGCCGTACTGGTCGATTGCCACAATAGCCATCCCTACTTTCACCACCAACAAACTCACATCCGCAACCAAATACCCACAGCTTGGGGCCCCGACGTGAGGAGCTGCATACCACCACCACGCTTCTAAGCCACCTCAACCCCCACCTGTTCGCTTTCACCTTCCCACCAATTCGCGGCCAACGCCACGAGCAAGCCATGACCTGCCTCCCCTCGTGCGCCCACGCCTCCCACTGCGGATCCCCCTGCCCTACGTAGCCAGACCACGCCCAACCACCACTCCCCTTCCCCCGCCAAAGGGCGCGCAGAAGCACGCACAACTCCGTGAGCCAAGCAAATCACAACCCCAAATCCGCTTACCGCGCGCCCATCGACCCAGCCGCAATCAGGCAAGCACCCGTTCACTCGCTAGCCTAACGCCGCACCGAGATCCCCCTAGCTCGCCAGGCCCGCTTAGGATGCATCAAAAAACGTGCACACATCCCATGCAAAACACTTGCACCGCCGCCCCCCGTCGGGAAGAGCCCTCCCCCACCCCCCCCCCAAGAAGTCACCGCTACCTAACTTGGCCAACGCCGCTCCCCAGGAATGGAGAGCTCCCACCCCCGCCCAATACGCCCTGCCTCCTGCAGCGCAGCAATACCCTGCAACGGGCGTGCGTGGGTTGGTAACCCCATGGACCAAGTGAGATAAAGCTCCAGGGAAGAGCAGAGCTGACAAAAGGAAGCCAACGCCGTGCGTGAGCCATTGCACCACTGCGCCACGCACCCCTCAGCAACACCAGAGAAACAGACCGCCCTCCATCCGCGCATTGCAACAACCCCAACCCATCCCAACTCCACGCCCACTAACCCACGTCCATGTCCACCACCCACGCAAAAAATCCCGACCCCAATCGCATACCAAATTTGCCCCACAATACGCCCCCATTGCCCCTCTCGCCTCCACCGCCCCACTATTAGATTATACGCCCTTAATAACCAACACCGCATGCCTATCAACCCCTTCTCCCCCTTGTAGCGCCTGTAAGCACCCAGGCCTACCCCAGCTCCCCCCTAAACCCCCAACAACCTACACCCTCCCCCACCCTGACACATCGCCCAAACCGGGGCCAAAAACCATGCACCACCCAAATCCCCAAATCCTGCCGCGCCACATGCCACCGCAAGATCAGAGTACCCCCGCCCACCAACCATAAGCACCCTTACCACCCCAATGTAACGCGCCGCCCGGCCAAAAATACTGCAAACTCACCAAAAGCGACGCTGCGCCAGGGGGGGGGGGGGAGCGCCCACCAGCGACACTAGCACCTATCACCACTGTACCGCCCCCCCCACACCCTGCCCGCCCATCTAACCCTACAGGCAACTAACCTAAACACCAACCGCCTCCAATTGCGCCATTACAAGCCAACATGCACAACCAACCCCCACCGTCCCCCCGCGCCCCATCGAGTACCCTACTACTGCCACTAGGTATCTACCAAACCCCCCCCACCGCCATTCCTAGCCGAAGCAGGGGGTGACGACACGCTACAAGACAAACTCACCATACCCCCAACCACAACAATGTGCTCCCGCCGCCTAAACCTCTGCCCCCCATTCCTAGCCGCGTACCCCAACAAGCCCCCAGCCAGCCACCCGGGAGGCCTAAGCTGACCCCCATGACCCCCATACGCTGAGGCCAGTAAACCTCCCCCACGTCGCCCCCGCCCGTGAGCCAGCCCCCAGCCACATTTTCCACACCGCAATAAACAACAGTATTTGCCCACCCCCTATCAACAAACGAGCGTGCCCCTGCAAAAACTCCAACCGCCCCAGCAAGCTCATCTTTACTCAATTCTGCACCCCGCGAGCGTCCCAGAACGACAACCGCGCCCCCCAGCGCGCATCACGACGCGTGAGAGGACCAAAGCATTGCCCCCCCGCTTGGCGAACCACCCTCGCCGCTCGCTATCCGCAAGTTCGCAACAAAATAAAAGTGAGTGTTATATTTGCAATAAGTTGGCGGGG